>OY821517.1:280980798-281314682 GCA_963682025.1 Cordilura impudica | reverse complement strand
TAGAATAGTAAAACCCATTGGAGTTTAATTATAAAAATTTCAGAGTATTTTATATGAGGAATGAAGGATGAGAGATTCATATCACCATTGGAATTAAAAAATGAAAAGCGAGTCCCGAAATATGTACGGGTTTTCTGATTTCCAAAGTAAAATCTGATCAGTTCAAAAAAAAAAAAAAAAAACTGCATCAAAGTCATTTTAACGAAAAACTGTACGGTTTGACATGAAATCAGCCATGAGGAAGATTTAAGGAACACCAACTTTATTTTATTTTCTTGTAAGACTGTTTCATTTCATTTAAAACAAATATCTACTTATACATGTAGCCTGTACAGTAGGGCGGATCGATTTAAAAATCGCCCAAGTGACAAGGACAATCGTATTCTATGGATCAAAATAAGAAACTTTGGCCGAGGAACCATACCTCTAAAATGAATTCTGATGTCCCAACTTTTGACCTGTCTGTCTGTCTCACTTTGACCCATTTAGAGTGCCCAATCGAGTCTAAATATATGATCGACTCCCTCTACCTTTGGAGGGCTGACCCACCCCCGCCATTGGCATACCCCCTGGGGGTTCCCATACAAACATTTAAAAAATCACCATTTTTTGTTTAGAATTGGGCTGAATATGTTTGATTTAATATTAAAATTAACAGTGGTACGTATACGTATCTTCTACTCTGCTAATAAATAATAATCATACGCCTTGACTATGTTATGTTACAGAGAACAGTTTGAGTGCCTTATTTTATTATTTTGAATGCATTCACAAAAATTGAGACTTTATTGTCAATTCACATGATTTCAGTAAAACAACACAATGATACAATTGACAAAAGTGAATATGATGAAAACCATGCATTGCATTGCATGTCTTTTGTTGAAAAGCAACGAATATACAACGATTGGTATGAATGGTTTCAATGCTGATTGAATAAAACGTAAAAACTTTTTCTATGAAACATTTATCTATATTTTTGGATTATTTTTCTATATATATGCACTTTGTACTACTGATGATATATTCCCAGCTCTTTTGCAGGAAACCGTAGGCATAATTATGCCATTGCTACTAAAGATCTTTTCAGGCAGCCTGGCATCAGGGTATGTACCAAAAGAGTGGAGAGAGGTCAGAGTGGTCTATATCCCCAAAGCGGGAAATATGAACCATAATACCGCAAATGAAAACTTACTGAAAACTTTGTAGAGATTGGTAGATGTCTATGTGATAAATAAGTTCACACCGGACAACTTCTGTAAAGTTCAAAATGCATACCTCATGGAAAGCTTGGTGCGTACGGTTTTACATGAAGTAGTGGGGACGATTTCAGATGCTCTTCACTGTAACGAATATGTATTGGCTTCTTTCTTGGACGTGGAAGGGGCGTTGAACAATGTGAAAATATTATCGATCCAGGAAGCCTTAGATAATATGGGCACGGATCCACAGCGAATCCTATGGACGGGCAATATGCTCAAGAGCGGGGTGACAAACTCGAAAATAGTTGATGCGGAAGCGAGGAAGTCGGTGATGAGGGGAACTCCAAAAGTAGCAGTTATATCTCCTCCTTTGTAGAACTTGGGGATCAATAAAATCCTCCAAACTTTCGACAGAACGGGCACCAAAGTGGTCGCCTATGCTGACGACGTTGTGCTTCTGGTCAGAAATAAATTGCTATCGACGATCAGTGACACCACGGAGTCGGGATAAGGTATAGTCGTGAAATGGGCAAGTGAAAACGGTCTGGGGGTCAACCACTCTAAAACCGAGCTGGTCCTTTTTACCAGAAGGAGAAATATACTTGTGTTCAATCATCCAAGACTGGATGGGAAGAATTTGGTACTATCATTCTGGACTCTAAACTCACTTAGGCGAGTAACGTAGAGTAAATGACAAAGAAGGCATTAAGTGCCCTCTATACCTGCAGAAGGACGTTTGGCAGAAGATAGGGTCTCAAACTGGAAATCATCCACTGAATGTATTGTGCGATAATTAGACCTATTTTGACATATGGTAATCTGGTGTGGTGGTAAGCTGTCAACGTAGGGGCCAGACTTTCTAGATTCGTAAAGGGACAGAGATTGGCCTGTCTGGGTACCACCGAGCCATTAGATCGACGACACCACAGGCGGGACTGGTAAAGCTGAACATCATGCCTATTGCTATTTTCATCAAGAGCACGGCAGCGAAAGTAGCTCTCCGCTGAAGGGAGTCATATAAGCTGGAACAAAGCTCTTGGAAACACAGCGCAATCTTACGGACAGTGGGCGTTGTTGAATTTTGGGGGTAATTTTACGATCCACATACCGACTATGGAAGACTGGGCCGCAGACTCTGGACAGGACTGTGATATCAGTGTGTATCGACGATTTGAAGATAGAAGAGGGTGCAGTATCAGGAATCTACTCTGAGCAACTTGATATTCAGGTGTCTTGGAGAATCCCTGACAAATGTAGTATTTTTCAGGCCGAGATTCACGCAATTTTCACGGCAATGAAAATAATAAATAAATAACAAGTATTTTCGTGGACAATCTTGCTGCTCTTAAAGCTCTGAAATCAAGGAAAGTTATATCGAGATGTGTGAGAGAATATATCGGGTCTCTCGAACAAATCCGATAACACACCGTGAGCCTAATATGGGTTCCAGGACATAGTGTTGTCAAAGGAAACGAGCTGCCTGACGAGTGTGCGCGGAAGGTCTCAGAAACATGATATTAGAGTCCCTCTCTTTGAGATTCCTAATCTAATTGAAGAGACAGCTGATCTTGCATAAACGACAAGATGGATGCATCTGACCTCTTGCAACATATCCCATATCCTATGGCCCTTGCCTCACTCACGGAGAAAGAAAGCACTCCCTGGCTTTGGAAAAGGGACAATCAGCCTATTTGTAGAAGTACTCACTGAACACTGCGTAATAGAGCGAATGGCTGAACGCATAGGAGTCCCGAGAGCTGAATTCTGGAGGAGCTGTATGGATGTGGACGAGGAGTAGTCAGTGCAACATATCAGATATCTAGGGCAAAGATTTTACGATGACCTGGGCTGCATAGTAGCATAGCATAGTAGTCGGTCTTGCCGACTTCTTGAGGGAATCTGGCTGGTTAAGGAGGGAAGCATAACGGTTAAAAGAGCTCTCTTTCACCTTTCTCTTCTTTTTTCTTTCTTTTCTTCTCCATACTCCATACGCTATTTATCTCTTTTCCTATATCTACCTTTCAAGCACTTTCAAAATGGCATCACAATGGACCATATGGCCTACGACTGTACTCGTCTTCGGGCGGGCTACCCGATCACTAATGGGTTTTGTTGAATTATGTTTTATGTTTCAGTTGAATGCTTACGACATAGATTAGTATTGGCTATTGCCTATGTTTGGCAAATGTTGCAGCTTAAATCCGCATGATTCGCTGACCGTGGACGAGCAAATAATCCCGTACAAAGGCCGCGCACGGCTTATACAATACATTCGAAATCATTTAATTCCCTCAGTGGAATGAACCAAATCAGGTCGTGATATTTTTAACAGTAACAAAATCTGTGCGATGTTTTGGTTTTTATTTTGTGACTAAACATTATTCTACAGACTTAATTTTTGGAGTTCTTATCAGTGGTTGTAATAAACACACACAAATCAACTTTACCCAAAATCTATATTATAATTTGGATCTTATAGCAAAGTCAATCTTGTTGGCTACATTTGTAGAAAGACTAGATATTCACCGGTTTAGGATTTCATAAATAGATAGTCATATTTGCAACCTGTTGTTTGATTACAAGATTTAAATGGATATTGCCAGAACAAGCTCATTATACCCTGAACGCAAAGTTGTATAGGGTATAATGACATTAGTAACTGCCACATTTTCAAAATATATAGAATTCTGTGATGGGTGAGGCTTTACAGGGGTTTTAATTCCTATATCTGGCTATGCATTTTTCAGAAATGATTTTTTTTTTTAATTTTGTGCCCACAATTGTATAATGGGTTCAAATATGGTGTACAGAAAAGCTAAAGCAATGCTTATTTGATTCCTTGCCAAAACCCTTTTTAAAATATTCCAGAAATCAGTTCTGTTTTAGTTTTTCTCAACAAAGACTAATGCTTCTACTCAAAATTAACCGAAAGCGCCATAAATTAAGCCGCTTGCTCCACCATGTTTAAGAGTTGTCTAACATTATGGAATTCAATGCTTCTTCTTCCAATCTCCACACAAACCGAGTCGTACGTGAAAATAACACTACACCAAAACATATCATCATTGCTGCTAATTCCATTGGCTTACTGTATATATCTCTGTATTTTGTGTTTAGTGAGTGGCGGTTTTTTACTTGGTGTGTATACGTTGAAATCCGTCTAATGTGGAAAATTTCTTACTGGTTGTTGAATAACTTCAAATATTTAAGTTTATTTGAAATATTTAAATACAACTTACATAGTTTGGTTATAAATTTTTACATCCTTAGACCTGATATTTTATGAACTTACATAGGCTATTTTTTTACATTCTGAAAATAAAGAAAAAAACAAAAACTTTTCAAATAAAGTAGATCCATTACTATTGAAAAATTTTGCAACGGGACTTTTTGCAAATACAAAATAACAAGGGCTTAAGCTGAAATGTAGGAATTTTTAGTAACAAAAATTATTGTACAGAGTTTACAAAGAAAACCAACAAAATTGGAAATTTATTGTGTAATATTATTAATAATTTCAAATAACCACAACTACTGCACTGGAGGATATTATAATCTCACAAACTCAACAACGAAAACTTTTCAGCTTTCACAAAATGAAAATATAAATTCTGTTGTCACTTAAAAAAAAAAAAAAGATTTTTTACATAATTTTTTAAAAAAAAAGTGTTGAAGAGCAGAATTGGGAAAAAGGATAACACCACGTAAAATTCAAATATTTTGGATTAAGCAAAATGTTGAAGATAATGTTGATGCACAATTTGCAGAAACAAATCTAATATATACTATATACATATACAAAATATTCCATTTTGTAAAAATATTTTACGAGTCTCTTCATATTTTCAATTCTTACTTCCGATAAATCTTATTTTATGTTCTTAGTATCAACAGTAATACTACTAACACTTTACAAAAAATTATTCTCACCTCGATTACCTGCTATGACGAATTGATATTATTCATGATTACCCAGCTTTAAGTTATCTACCATAAATCAGAAACGGAATGACGAACTTATGTACGATAACCATGCACATTGGATTGGAATTAATAATAAATTGATTCTCATTTAAAATAAACGCAGCTATTGATAATAGCTACGGGCATTTTAATGGTAATTTTTATTGAATTTCATAACCTATGCAACCTCATGAAAGTCCAACTTGGAATGTCAGCAAATATAGTAACTGAAGCATTTTACTGAATTTTGAATTAATACACAGACAGAACTGATTCCTTGTGGCTATCTAATTTATTTACAAGCGAATTTTGATGAAGTTAGTAACCGATATTCAGGTTGATATTTACTTATCTATACTAAATATTAATAGGCTAGGCGATTTCTTGTGACCGATGTTTTGTTCTACCGTTTTATCCCGATTTTGACCAAACGTATATTACTTGAAAGGTATTTCTTTGTAGGCTTTTTGCAGATTTACAGATTTTAAAATTTTTTCCTTTATTTTGAGGAAATTGCATTTAAATTTGCTATTAACATATACATAAAATTATACAATGCTATATACAGATGTCTGATTGTTTATTAAATTTGTTAATGTGTCTGTCATAAAAATGAGTTTGTTTTTTTGTGTTGATTTGTAAATTGGCTATAGTTGATTATAATATTTTTAGGGTCTTTATTTAATGAAAAAATAAAATTTCCTAGAATTTTCACTCGAATTTCGAGGTCTGGAATCTGCTAGTTTATTTAATTCAGCTAAACTTTAATAACGTCTGTGGAAAAATACATAAAATCTAATAAAAATTATAACACTTTTTAAATTCAGGTATAAACTATTTCATTTGTTTTTAAACAAGCCGTCAATCGTATTTTAATTACCTCAGCAGTATCCAGAAGATTGGCTAAATGGTAGTGTTTGTTCGTTTCGGCAAACAATTCTTCGGAACGTATAGATATTAATAAAATTGTATCTGGTCATAAGACCGAAACAGAAATATTTCTACAAATTTTTCCAAGAAGGCATTCAGAATCAATTTTTGGTGAACTAAACTGAGGGAAACTGTGATGTTAAAAATGATTCTGAAGTTCTATAAGATTCAAGATTCCATCGACAGTATCGAATACAATAAATTAAGGATTATTTTTGAACTGATAATATTTTTTTTAATGCAGACATTATACTACGGATACTAGTACCGGCTTAATTTGAACACCAGTTGCGGTATTAAAGTCATCTTAATATGAGAACTAAAGCTTAGCCTCTTATCGAAATGAACTCCAAAATCAATAAATGAGTCGCCTGAATTTAGTTTTGCATAAAAAAAATTTAACCTGAGATCGCGAAACCTTTTCGAAGATTTACTATACTTGCTAGTACTTTCACCATGACATGAAAATTTTCATCCCACAGAATGGCTGTTGGACTGTGTTACCAGAGAACAAAATGTAAAAACTGGTGCAATGAATATAGGCTTGGGGTAAAACCTTTGCCCCTTATGCCTTGACCTTATGTACGAAACCAGACTGCATCACAAATGACTGAATCGTATTTAAAATCTCTATAAAATTGATCGGTTTTCCATTATATAATTAAAATCTCTGATTAGGGGTTATAGTGATATCTTAAATCGCAGCTTGGCTTCCATTTTCATTGGCACAAAGATATCAAAATGATCAACAAGATGATAGGATGTTTTTACTACTCGCATAGACAAATTTAACATACTAATTTACTGTGTTTTGCCGGGTTTAAAAACCTAATGGATAAAGCTAGCAAAAATCAAATTATTTCTGAAAATATAGTTGGTTTTTGCTAATACCCTTAACGTTTAATTTCGAGAAAGGGTTCTAATAGCTTTGCTATAGTCAAAATTGAGCATACAATATTATCAAAAACTAAATATTATGGAATATTTGTTAACTTATGGCCTAAATACCAGAAAACCTTCACATCGGCTACCATTTTTTATGGGTACTATTTTTTTTATAAGTATATAGATTAGATGAAGATCGGGAGAAGCTTGATATCAGGACTATGACTAAAAGTGGCCCTACTCAATTTTTTCGTTTTGATTACTGATTAGAGAGTATAATAAGAACACACGCACCAAACTTGACCGAGATGTTTATGATAACCTGGATCTAAAGGCAATTTAAGTCAAAGTGATTAGGGTTATTGCATTGGGGCTAGGTCTGAATTTCCCCAACTACTACATATATATTCTATAGCTCATCGAAGTTTCTGTGCTAAATTCCGTTCAAATAAATTTATATTTGGGATCTTATTTTAATTACAAAATTTAAATAGACTCTCAGGCAGACATACAGATTCTGATCGCTATAGGGAATTAATCTTGAGCCAATTTTATTTACTCTTTTTGTAAATGATCTACCAAGTGTAATAAAATCCTCAAGTGCTCTTATGTATGCTGATGTTGTAAATATTTTCTTAAGTATTAACAATTATTATCTAAATAATTTTTATAGATGGCGTCATTAAATTTAAAAACATGCAAACACATGCACTTTACTAGAAAATTAGGTACATTAGGTTGTTATAAATTTGGAGAGTACCAGCTGGAATAAGTAAATCATATTCTGGATCTGGGTGTTCTTTTAGATGCCAAATTAGAGTTTGCTCAACATATTTCAATGACAATTATTAAAGCACGTGGTGTATAAATAAAAAGATGGGTAAAGGAATTCAAGGAGTTTACAGTTACCAAACAACTATGTACCTCCCTACTGAGACCAATTTTAGAATTCGTACCTGTTATTTGGGATCCACTCTCCAATATTTGCAGTACCAAAATTGACTAGCTCCAAAAGCATTTTCTCCTTTCTGCTTAAGGCGATCTTATCCAAATTTTGTTAATCAGCCATCATATACAACTAGACTTGCTCAAATTAAAAAGCCGAAGAACAATGCTTAACGTTATGTTTTTATTCAATTTAATTAGAGGCGACATATTCCCAAATTTTCTTTTGGACAATACCCCTCTATCAACGTTCCGCCATGTTCAACTCATTTTTATGCTCCACTATTTATCGCAGTCTGTCGTTAAAAGTTTGCCAATGCTGACTCATTAGGAGAATGTGCTGTAATGATGTTGTGTATGCACAATATAGAGTACCAAAATGTATAAACATTTAAAATGATATTTGATCATACACAATATCATTCATGTATTGCAACGTGTGAGGGCACAACAAAGTAAATTAAAACAACACAAAATTTAACAATAAAATATATTGATCCAAGTGTGTCACTGGTGTAGAAATAAATGTAAAGGCTTTATGTTACATTTATGAAATTGATTTTTGTTTATGCCAATGAACCACCAGTGATTTGGGGCACTGGGATTATAATAACAAATCGAACTACGGACTGACAAATGACCGCTCACACACACATGCAAACATGAGAAAATAGTTTGTAAGCTAGTTGTAAGACAAATTATGTAAAGAGTAGTAAATAGCAAATTAAGAGAATTAGAATAATATGTAAAATAGATATATAAGAAAGAACTTGAAAAAAATAAAGACATTCGAAAGATTAGAGTCAAGCAAAACAAAAAGGTATATGTTACAGTTAGGTTTTAACAGCTTAGCGCAAGATAATTTGATGCCATATCGTTTACTGTTTCTAGTAATAATATTTTTTTAATTTCTCTAGTCTTCAATTAGTTTTATAAATGCCTTAAACGTAAAAATATTGCCTACTCTTATAAAATAATACTCTGTTGCATGTAGTATACCACAATTTTGTAAGGAAGGCACTTTCAACAAAATATTGCATACTCATAAGAAAGTGTCGTAAACATACAATTTGTTTTGTAAAAATTTATTGTGTGTAAAACTTGATATATGACAACTGTCATTGAACATTTACCCCACCACTTGTATATGTCTACAATATGTTTTTTTTTTTTTTTTGCTAAAATGAACAATGAATGTATATATAGCTGTCTTTCTCCAGTAGAAAATATTCAATAGCACATGATAACAACAAAAATTTGGGACGGAAAACAAGCTGAAGTCCTCAAAAACAAAGAGTGATTTGGCATGCAACAAATGTTGTACTGCTTTCGAAAAAAAAAAATATTTGCTGGCATATAATCACAATATGAATATATATGTGAAAATGACAAATAAAGATACATTGTTTTTCTTTTTTAAATGTTAATAGACATAACCATATACCAAAACTTAAAACCAAATTCTAACAGATGGTATGTGTTAAAGGGTGCTACCAAATAATTTATTTTGCTTTAAATACCTTATGTTGTTTTCTTTTCTGAGAAAAAAAGTAAAAATTGATTTAGAATATAATTATATAAGCATATAAAAGCTTAAATACAATACAAAATTTTTACAGAAAAGAAAACGTCATTCAACTTCTAAGTCGTCTTTTATACCCTCCACACCTCAGAGGCAGATGGTACACATAGGTTTGTCATTACGTTTGTAGCGCATCGACATAAATTGCGGAGACCCCAAAAATATATATTTTCTTGATCCTTATAACAAGGGAAGTTGATTTACCGCTGACCGTCTGTCCGTTTTTCCATCTGTCCGTCTGTCTGTGGAAATCACGATCACGCCGTCAATATCTAAGCTAGACCGCTCTTTTTTGTACAAAATCGTTTACTAACATCCCAAAGGAGTTGCAGTTTAAAATCGTCAAAATCGGTCAAAGGGGTCATGAGTTATGAATGAAACTTTGAAAAAACTCTTGAAAAAATACAATTTTTCAGTGTGTTTGTTGTTTTTCTTAAGATATGTTGTATATGTTGTAATTCTTCGTATTGTTGAAGTCATTACAGTTGTGTGTATATTAATACTACACGTGTCACATTGGCCTAAGCAATTAAAAATTAATAAAAATTAAAAATAAAAATTAAATATTAAAAACTAAAAATGTCAAATGGAAAATGAATAATGGAAAATGGAAAATTGAAAATGAAAAATAAAAAACGAAAAATGTAAAATGGAATATGAAAAATGGAAAATGGAAAATAAAAAATGAAAAAAGGAAAAAGAAAAATTAAAACTAAAAATCAGAAACAAAAAATGAAAAATGAAAAACGGAAAATGGAAAATGAAAATTGAAAAATGAAAAACGAAAAAACGGAAATCGAAAAATGAAAAACGAAAAATGGAAATTGGAAAATGGAAAATGGAAAATGGAAAATGGAAAATGAAAAATGAAAATTGAAAAATGAGAAAACCGGAAGACGAAAAATGAAAAATTTAAAATGGAAAATGGAAAATGAAAAATGAAAAATGAAAATGAAAAATGGAAAATGAAGAATTAAAAATGAAAAATGGAAAATGAAATATGACAAATGAAAAATTAAAAATGAAAATTGAAAATGGAAAATGAAACATGAAAATGGAAAATTAAAAATGAAAAATAAGAATAAAAATGAAAATGAAAATAAAAAATGGAAAATGAAAAACTAAAAACGAAAAATAAAAAATGGAAAATAGGAAATGGAAAATTAAAAATGCAAAATGAAAAATGAAAAATTAAAAATGAAAAATGAAAAATGAAAAATGAAAAATGAAAATTGAAAAATTGAAAATTAAAAATTAAAAATTAAAACTGAAAATCTTAAATTTAAAAATTAAAGATTAAAAATTGAAAATTTTAATTAAAAATTAAAAATTAAAAATTAAAAATTAAAAATTAAAAATTACAAATTAAAAATTAAAAATTAAAAATTAAAAATTAAAAATTAAAAATTAAAAAATAAAAATCAAAAATTAAAAATTAAAAATTAAAAATTAAAAATTAAAAATTAAAAATTAAAAATTAAAAATTAAAAATTAAAAATTAAAAATTAAAAATTAAAAATTAAAAATTAAAAATTAAAAATTAAAAATTAAAAATTAAAAATTAAAAATTAAAAATTAAAAATTAAAAATTAAAAATTAAAAATTAAAAATTAAAAATTAAAAATTAAAAATTAAAAATTAAAAATTAAAAATTAAAAATTAAAAATTAAAAATTAAAAATTAAAAATTAAAAATTAAAAATTAAAAATTAAAAATTAAAAATTAAAAATTAAAAATTAAAAATTAAAAATTAAAAATTAAAAATTAAAAATTAAAAATTAAAAATTAAAAATTAAAAATTAAAAATTAAAAATTAAAAATTAAAAATAAAAAATTAAAAATTAAAAATTAAAAATTAAAAATTAAAAATTAAAAATTAAAAATTAAAAATTAAAAATTAAAAATTAAAAATTAAAAATTAAATTAAAAATTAAAAATTAAAAATTAAAAATTAAAAATTAAAAATTAAAAATTAAAAATTAAAAATTAAAAATTTAAAATTAAAAATTAAAAATTAAAAAATTAAAAATTAAAAATTAAAAATTAAAAATTAAAAATTAAAAATTAAAAATTAAAAATTAAAAATTAAAAATTAAAAATTAAAAATTAAAAATTAAAAATTAAAAATTAAAAATTAAAAATTAAAAATTAAAAATTAAAAATTAAAAATTAAAAATTAAAAATTAAAAATTAAAAATTAAAAATTAAAAATTAAAAATTAAAAATTAAAAATTAAAAATTAAAAATTAAAAATTAAAAATTAAAAATTAAAAATTAAAAATTAAAAATTAAAAATTAAAAATTAAAAATTAAAAATTAAAAATTAAAAATTAAAAATTAAAAATTAAAAATTAAAAATTAAAAATTAAAAATTAAAAATTAAAAATTAAAAATTAAAAATTAAAAATTAAAAATTAAAAATTAAAAATTAAAAATTAAAAATTAAAAATTAAAAATTAAAAATTAAAAATTAAAAATTAAAAATTACAAATTAAAAATTAAAAATTAAAAATTAAAAATTAAAAATTAAAAATTAAAAATTAAAAATTAAAAATTAAAAATTAAAAATTAAAAATTAAAAATTAAAAATTAAAAATTAAAAATTAAAAATTAAAAATTAAAAATTAAAAATTAAAAATTAAAAATTAAAAATTAAAAATTAAAAATTAAAATTTAAAAATTAAAAATTAAAAATTAAATATTAAAAATTAAAAGTTTTAGTTTCTTACCTGTTTTCATTATTTTTGTTTTTTTGTATTAAATAAAATTATTTTAAAATTTCCTTTTTTAAATTTTGAATTATCAGTATCGGCAACAGTTTCAAAGTGGTAGCCATACATAATATTGGGTGGAGGGTATCAAAAACACTCACTTGTTATACCCTATACCACTATGTGGTTTGGGTATAATGACTTTGTGCTGCTGTTTGTAACAACCAAAAATATTTGACCTAGACCCATCTTTAATTATACCGATCGAATCAGAATCACTTTCTGAGTTGATTTAACAATTTCCGTCCGTCCGTCCGTCCGTCCGTCTGTGTGTCCATGTAAACCTTGTAATCAAACTGCAGGTCGCAAATATGAATATATTTTCATGAAATTTGGTATATAAACTTTCATCGGCCACGGGATGAACGCTATTGAAATTGGTGAGAATCGGTCCATGTTCAGACCTAGCTCCCATACAAATTACCCCTATCAAATCGAGATAAATTGTCATAAGATCCAAATTGTCATATAGATCTTACTCAAATTGGGTTTATATGCGTTCATTACATCCATTAATGAGTAGTCCAGAAATGATCCCTTTAGCCCCATATAGAGCTGCTTCCCGATTTTCACTTAAATCTATTAAAAAACAAAAATATTGCACTGATTCTTCTCAAATTTTGTTTGTATATATTTTTGCAAAATACAAGAGACTTTACCAAACATGATCAGGATCGGTCCATTTTTGGACCTAGTCCCCATATAGATATAGCATCCGATATGAACTTTTTCAAAAAAAATTAATAAAAATCCCACTCAAATTTGGTTCTTGTTTATTTTCAATGTCCAGTTAGTTGGGCCTAAGAGATAGGGTTTCTAAACGCATGGTATAGGGTATCGTATAGTCGGTCTAGACCGACTATAATTTTCTTACTTGTTTAAACTTAAGTTTGTCTTACCCGACATTCATTTGTCAGCTGATATACCAATTTTCGCTCTCCCAAATGCTAATATATCTTTTGATCCCGTTGAATCATTTGAGTAGAGGCATCAGCAGCAACACCGATCTGTCCCTCAATAACAATCAAACATATATTATATATTTATTAACAGTTTGTTAGATCATCACTTGACGAGGAATTCACGAAACGGTGCGTTAAGTAAATTAATCTTTAATTAACTTACTAACACCACAACAAATACATACAAGTGCACATAAATAAAACTAAATAGGTGGAAAACTAAATTAATTCTATTTTACTAGTATTATAGCTACCAATTCTTTAATTTACTAATAAATTTGGGTTTTAAAATTAAAATTAAAATTACATTAAAATTCCAATTGTAATAAAGCGAGCAGGATTACATGTGGTTAAAAGAAAGGAACATATGAGGTGACAATCTTTTCGTGTAAAGCAACCGTAAATTAGATTAATTTGGATTTGTTTGTTTTTATCTGGTGTATCGATTTTATGTTATTATATTTATTCTTCTTTCCGCGCTATTAATTACATGTACACAGAAAAAAGATTGGTGGGAATTCGGATAACAATTGAAAAATTTATTAAAGTAATAATATTTTTTTTTATACATAATTCTTCAATATTTAATAAAAAGTTTTTAGTAAAAAGTATCTGCAACAGCAAAAATATTGTCATTTACCAACTAAATTCTTTATACAAAATATTTAACTAATTTAATTGAGGCAACCTTATAAATCCATAAATAACATACTTCAATCCCAAATATTGGCGACTGCAATTTCTTGCTCTGTTTTAACAACGTATTTTAAACCAAGAATATTTTAACAGATATAGTAACAAATTATTGGTTCTATTCCTACAAATTATATTTGTCTTAAGAATTATTTTGCGGTTATAACAAAAGAAACCAAAACTACTAAACTGTTTTGTTATTTCTAACCAACAGAAATTTGCATGAGTCAAGCTCTGTATTCATACCGAATTTTCGAATTGAATTATAATTTTTTAAAACAAAATGCAAAAAAATTGAATATTATATGAACATTTAAATTTTAAAATCAATACCACAACTTTTATAAAAACTTCATTGTAACTTCTACAAAAAAATGATTAATATAAGTATGTAAATTAAATACGAAACCTGAAAGTGTATTTAAGCGCATCTGGCAAAGAGCTTTTGTGTGACATTTTTGCTTATCGTTTACAAAAACAATCTACCATTCAACCGCGCACTGCCAATAGTCGTGTCATAGGTAGAGAGATAAGGTCAGAACTCTGTCAAGTACCTGTAAAAGTTATTTATTATTATATTACAATAAATCAATACGTCCAGGATTTGATATTAGCAACATCTCCTAACTTGGCTACGCAAATATGAGAGTTTGTTTTCACGCCTGTTGGTGGAAAAAATATTTCCAAGGACGCACGTAACCAGGAAGCTGGTCGTCTCGATGTGGACATCTTATCAGACACTATTTAGAAATGACTAACAGCAAGTCTCTACACACGAACAATATGAAATATTTCGTGTTAAATGAGGTCCATCAAATGTCTTGTGATTTCACCAAAGACCAAAAATGTACCGCGATGTATTGGAACACAATGTGTTTCATCCAATCAATTATTTTCTGTAATATAAGGAGCAGTGCGGATAAATTGACTCAAGAGAAAGTTACATATATGTGATCATAATTTATGTTTGTTGTATTTATTTTACGTTATACCACTCTGTGGTCAAGTAGAGTTTCGTTGAAAAAAAATTGTTTTCCCCATTAATACTAACTTATTATTTCGGGAAATTTTGCAGACAATATACCGACATATTATGATTTCTAATTAGTGGAACAGAAAAATATTGTGCTCAAAATTGTAAAATTTATAAAGTATGCATGGACTACCTAATCATTACTATTTTATTGTAGGCTATTGTCTTATATACCTTAAATAAAAAGAAATTATTGATAAAAATTATAATTAAAGTTTACCAACTAAATACTACAATTCTAACAATCGAATTAATATTTATGTACAATTGCCCTTACTATTCCATGTTAATATAGACTATCTAATTCAGTAATCACTAAAAAATATTGTGCTAGTACATGGGACTGCCAAAGTGCGGTTGGCAACAAATTCGGTTGCAACAACGAGTCCGTTTTCTGTGTGTGAGTTTTCATTATCTATATAGAGTTAAGTTATATATTCTTGAGCTGTGGTCTTCAGTGACGCCCACATTCCATGAAAAAGTTACATTGTTTAAGGAATGTATTTTCAATTGAAATATTATATTAATGGAGAGTTAAGTTCTTCCCATATTCGATGCATAGGTAATGATGCGATTTAACCATAAAAAAAAAATTAATTTTTATAAATGTAAAAATATTCGATTACTTTTAACTTAAGAACACAAAAAAGGTGAAATTTTTTTAAATTTACGCTGTCATACTCACGGTTATGCCCTCAGTAGGACAGCTAGGTTGCTACTTTTTAGTGCAAAATTGTTTAAAATTATTGATATCACAAACCACATAATGCTGTAGGGTATAAATATTGCACTGATTCATGTCAAATTTTGTTTGTATATATTTTCGTAAAGTACAAGAGACATTAACAACCATGCTCAGGATCGGTCCATTTTTGGACGTAGTCCCCATATAGACATAGCATCCGATATGAACTTTTTCATATCTGAAGCCAAAAATATTAATAAAAATGCCACGCAAATTTGGTTTATGCTTATTTTCTATATCCAATTAGGTGGGCTTAAGAGATAAGGTCTCTAAACGCATGGTATAGGGTATCGTACAGTCGGTCTAGACCGACTATAATTTTCTTACTTGTTTTGTGTTTTGATAGATTTAAGCGAAGATCGGGAAGAAGCTCGATATTTTGCCTATGACTAAGAGGTGTCCCATAGTTATCGTTTTTGGACTACTCATTAATTGAACTTTTTCATATCTGCAGCCAAAAAAATTAATAAAAAAAGCCACTCAAATTTGGTTTATGCTTATTTTCTTTATCGTATTAGTTGAACCGAAGAGATAGGATATCGTACAGTCGGTGTAGACCGACTATAACTTCTTACTTTTTTCTTGTTTTATTTTATCGATAGCATTTTAGTAGCACGATGTTTAGTTCAAAAGTTAGGTTTAAATGATTTCTTGTTTCCAACAAACATGAGATTAGGATCGCGACTGCGAATTGCGAATTGGAAAATAATTTTGAAGCGATTCTTTTTATAGCAAATGCAATAACGTATCTTTCTATTGGTAGTTGTCATATTGAAATATATGCACTCTTTATATAACTTTAAGCGTTATTTAGCATGCGAAATTTAAAACACGACAATTTTTCCTCTCATGTTTGTAATAAAGATTAGTTCATAAATTTCGTATTTATTATTTTTTTTTTTATATATATACATACAGGGTGCGACGAAGCATACGCACGAGCTTGTAGTTAATAAAATATGTC
Organism: Cordilura impudica; assembly: GCA_963682025.1. Classification (NCBI taxonomy): domain Eukaryota; kingdom Metazoa; phylum Arthropoda; class Insecta; order Diptera; family Scathophagidae; genus Cordilura; species Cordilura impudica. The sequence continues at coordinate 281,298,007 of OY821517.1, read as the reverse complement.
TTAATAACAAAGGTAAACATATTTGGGTTTCGAATTGTTTTACTTATTTTTAAACTAAATTAACTAAATTTCTAAAACAAAATAAAAACCACCAAAATTTGTTATCAAAAGTAAACAAAAATCATATTAAATCTTTAGTACAATTTTTTGTATGCGACAGAACTGTAGCAGATTATTCAATAAAAATTTGAATTTTACTAATATTTAGTTGTGTAGACCTTATTTGTTAAAATTTCTCGACATCTGCGTGGCATAGAATCCCTTAGATTAGATACAATTTCACCGGAAATTCCATTCCATGCAATTTCCACTTTCCGGAAAAGGTCGTCTATATTTCTGCAACCATCGGAATATATTTTACGATCTACAATATCCCATAGATTTTGTATGGGATTGAAATCAGGTGATTGTGCTGTCCACTTCAAAACGCTAATCATATTGTTTGTGAAACGTTCTATCGCGCATTTAGCTATGTGTTTTGGGTCGTTGTCATGTTGATACATCCACTAAATTGGCATTACTTATACATAAAAAGATCCATTATGCCATTTATTTTATGAATTGGTCCGATCCTATGACCAGAAAAACATCCCCAGAACAAAACATTCGCCCCTCGTTGTTTTACCGTGCCGCGAGTGTATCACAGATTAAAACGTTATCCTTTAGATCTGCGTACTAGCTTAACTCCATCAGAGCTTTTCAAATTAAACTTCGACTCATCAGAGAAACGAATGGAAATTAATAGTAATTTTGCATTTCGGCATGATTTTAAAATACCTTCAACAGCCCGTCTTTGGATGGATCTTATTGAAACATCTACTTTAAATTGATTTGCAATAGACCTGCTAGATCGTCCCGTTTGCTAGTTTTACGCTGCCGAATGGGAATCAATGAGCCTGAAATATGGATACGGCTAATACACAAAATGACACTATTATTTATTCCAAATTTGTTTGCAATGGATGTCACTATTTCACCTCTTTTATAATCATTTATTATTTTTTTTGTCACTTGCACTGAGTACTTATTATTAGCCAATTTTTTATTAATATATTGCCATATATGACCGATGACTCTCAGAGATTATGAGTGACCATAAACATCTGAAAATTTTCTCTAATTATTCTTAGAATGTCCAAAAAATAGTTTTTATTATTTAGCGGTAATATTTGTTGGTAATATTTTACATATAAAAAATAATGCAAATATCTACTAATTAGTGCTTTTACGGGCAAAAAGCGTTGTTGTGTATACCATATTCTTTCTTTCTGTTTTATTTTATTTTCATTTTGATTTATGGTTTATCTATACTAATATAATAAAGAGGTAATGTGTGTTTGTTTGTTTGTTTGTTTGTTTGTTTGTTTGTAGGAGGTAATCTCCGTAACTACCCATCTGATCTTCCTGAAATTTTCACAGAGTCTTACTAGGGATATGGGAAGTGCTATAGGCTATAATTTTTTAAATGGGATGGATCGGATAAGTGGGCGTGGTACCTCCCATACAAGTAATAGTTCAATATTATATATCTCGAGTAAAATTTTAAAATTTTTCTGATGACACCTATTATTAATGTGAGTAGTCGGACGCAAAATGGGCAGTATCGGACCAATAGGCGTGGCACCTGCCATACAAAGTAAATATAAAATGCCATATATCTGGAGTACTGTAATAGTGAGAGTCTTGGGACTTTGTGTGAGCCTATAAGTTATTCATTTGATTAGTTAGACATAAAATGGGCGTGATCGGAGGAGTGGCCGTGGCACCGCCCATACAAAGTAAATATAAGATATCATATAACTGGTGTACTAAAAAAGGAAGCTTTGACACTTTGCACGAGCCTATCAGATGTTAGTATGAGTAGTCGAACGGGTTCACACCAATGGGCGTGGCACTCCCCTTGCAAAGTAACTATTTAATGTCATATATCTGGAGTACTGTAAAAGATAGAGCTTTGTGGCTTTGCGTGCGCCCATAGGTTCTTTGTGTGATTAGTCGAACAAAAAATTGGGCGTGATCGGAGCAGTGGGCGTAGCACCGCCCGTGCAAAGTAGATATCTAATATCATATAACTGGTGTACTAAAAAGGGAAAGACTCGACATTTTGCATGAGTCCATCAGATATTAATGTGAGTAGTCCAATAAAAATTGGGCGGAATGGGATTGGTAGGCGTGGCACCTCCTATGTAAAAAATATGAAGCACTACGAAAGCGACAGACTTTTGACAAGTTCATTAGTTATCAATGTGATTTGTCGTGAAAAATATATCGCCAAAATCAACAAGTAAGAAAATTATAGTCGGTCTAGACCGACTATACGATACCCTATACCATGCCCTTTCTCTTAGGCCCAACTAACTGGACATAGAAAATAAGCATAAACCAAATTTGAGTCTGATTTTTATTAATTTTTTTGGCTGCAGGTATGAAAAAGTTCATATCGGATGCTATATCTATATGGGGACTAGATCCAAAAATGGACCGATACTGATTATGTTTGGTAAAGTCTCTTGTATTTTGCAAAAATATATACAAACAAAATCTGAGAAGAATCAGTGCAATATTTTTGTTTTTAATAGATTTAATTGAAGATCGGGAAGCAGCTCTATCTATATAGGGCCAAAGGGATCATTTTTGGACTACTCATTGATAGACGTAATGAACGCATACAAAACCTAATTTGAGTAAGATCTATATGACAATTTGGATCTTATGGCAATTTATGTCGATTTCATAGGGGTCATTTGTATGGGGGCTAGGTCTGAACATGGACCGATTCTCACCAGTTTCAATAGCGTTCATCCCATGACCGACAAAAGCTTATATACCAAATTTCATAAAAATATATTCATATTTACGACCTGCAGTTTGATTACAAGCTTTACATGGACACACAGACGGACGGACGGACGGACGGACGGACATTGTTAAATCAACTCAGAAAGTGATTCTGATTCGATCGGTATAATTAAAGATGGGTCTAGGTCAAATATTTTTGGTTGTTACAAACAGCAGCACAAAGTCATTATTCCCAAACCACATAGTGGTATAGGGTATAAAAATCGCCAAACCCAAAAATCGCGAAAAATATAAATTGCCCAAAAAACAAAAATCTTCAAAATCAAAAATCGCTTAAAAGAAAAATTGCCAAATGATATTCTAAGTTCAAGGCCAATAGTTAAGTGTTGCCAGATTTAATATGGATAATCCATCTTCTTCTCATAGGCAGCTATATGTACCTTGCTCAAGGGTAGGAACGCCGAAAAATCTGATAATTGTTGTACAGAATGAAAAAACAAAAAACATTGTATATCAGCATCAGCAAGCATTGAAATAAAAAAACCTATACTAATAATCTATATTAACATAATAAAGAGGTAATATTTGTATGTTTGTAGGAGGTACTTTCCGTAACTACTCATCTGATCTTCATGAAATTTTCAAATAGTCTTACTGCGGATATGAGAGTGCTACAGGCTATAATTTTTTTAAATATTTTTAGTGGGCGTGGCACCTCCCATACAAAGTAAAGTTTTAATATCATATATATTAAGTACTATGATATAGAAAGCTTTGTCTCAGGTCATCTATTGTCAGACAAAAAATAGGCGGGATTAGACAAATGCGCGTGGTACCCCCATACAAACTTAATATTAAATGTGATATATCTGAATTACTGTATTAGTGAGAGCCTTGGGACTTTGCGTGAGCCCTTTCATAATGATTCGGAAGGGCACGGGAGGGGGAGGGTGTAGCGAAGCACGCCGGGTTACATCTAGTATATAAATAAACAGAATTCAAATCCCAGTAAGTTTTTCTATGTAATTAAGATATATGATAGTAAGCACAAGCTTGTGCATATTTTTTTGTTGCACACTGTATATTTTAGATAATTTAAATCAAAATACACACAAGAGAAACTGAGCAAATTTTAACTGTAAATTTGCAGCTTTCAGGCCTGTTTCCCACAACAAAACTGAGATAAGCTGCAAAAACATTATATTATAAAAATTTAGGTATTTTTTTAATATAATTTTAAGAGAAATAAGTTTTTTATTAACTTCTTAATTTTCGATCCCGGTAGTCCAGGGCTGCCAGAAATCGTCTGACCAGGACATTTCACGTTCGTCAAGCAAAAAAAAAAAAAAATATCATGTGAGTCCGATCACAGGGGAGATGTGTAAACATCCAGTAATTAAAGATTTTTTTATGTAATATTTTAAAATCAAACAGAAAGCGTCATCTATGTATCACTTATAGCAAAAACTGTTTCAGTTAATTCAACAACCCTTTGCTGTAAAACGTTAAACATATCCCAATATAAACTTATATATATGACGCTTTTAAAAAAGTGGCAAAAAAAAAACAATTTTATATCATAATTTTTTCACCACTACAATCACACCGATTTGTGTTACAGCTCTCACCGATTTGTGCTATGCTTTTTATACCCTATACCACTATGTGGTTTGGGTATAATGACTTTGTGCTCTTGTTTGTAACTACCAAATATATTTGACCCATCTTTTATTGTACCGATCGGCTCAGAATCACTTTATGAATCGTTTTAGCGATGTCCGTCCGTCCGTCTGTGTGTCCATGTAAACTTTGTAATCAAACTACAGGTCGCAAATATGAATATTTATTTATTTATTTTTTATTTACTTATTAAGTCTATGGTTAAATCTTACAGACTGTTAAGGATAATACAGAGAAAATATAATATATACAAATTCTTAAATCAAAAATTTGAGATTATGTATTTAAAAATAATATAATATTGCGTTTAATAATATCATCATTTAAAGAAAAATCAATTAAATTGTATAGATCATTGAAATCATGGCAAATTCTTGTAAATGGATCAGCATTGGCAAACTTTTGACGACAGATTGGGATAAACAGTGGAGTGTAGAAACGTGTTGACCGTGCCGGAACGTTCATGGAGATGTTGTCCATAAGAAAATTTGAGCATATGTCGCTTCGAATTAAGTTAAATAAAAACATAACATTAAGCATTGTTCTTCGGCTTTTTAAAGACGGCAGTTTAATTTGAGAAAGTCTAATTGTATATGATGGCAGATTGACAAAACCTGGATAAGAACGTCTTAAGCAGAAAAGGAGAAATTGCTTCAGGACCGATTCAATTTTGGCACTGCGAATATTAGATAGTGGATCCCAAATAACAGACCCGAATTTTAAAATTGGTCTTACTAGGGACATGTATAGTTGTTTGGTAACTGTAGGGTCATTGAATTCCTTTGCCCATCTTTTAGTGAAGGCCAGTACACCACGTGCTTTAATAATTATCATCGAAATGTGTTGAACAAACTCTAATTTGGCATCTAAGAGAACACACAGATCCAGGATTTTATTTATTTGCTCCAACTGGTAATATCCTAATTTGTAACAACCAAATTCACCTAATTTTCTAGTAAAGTGCATGTGTTTGCATTTTTTTAAATTTAATTCCATTAAATTTATGTGGCACCATCTATAAAAATTATTTAGATCATGTTGTAGGTGAATTTGTTCACAATAATTCTTATAGCTTAAGAAAATATTGACATCATCAGCATACATAAGAACAATTGAGGCTTTTATTATACTTGGTAGATCATTTATAAAAAGAATAAATAAAATTGGTCCAAGATGTCTTCCTTGAGGCACACCAGATTTAACTATAATATTCTTTGAAGTAGTATTATTAAAATAAACACGTTGATTTCTGTTGATCAAGTAAGATTTTATCCAGCTTATGCTGTTTGCTGTAAAGCCCATCAAGTACAATTTTTTGAGTAAAAGATCATGATTTACTTTATCTAAAGCTTTACTGAAGTCAGTATAAATTACGTCGGTATATAGCCCATTGACGAAACCCCGATTTACCAAAGTTGTAAGTTGTAAAATATTAGTTGAAATAGAGCACCCCTTGCGAAAACCATGTTGTGAGTGTGATATTATAGAAGAAACCTGATGACAGAGATTATCCGTTAAACATTTTTCAAATAGTTTGGGAATAGCACAAAGCTTAGCTATTCCTCTATAGTTAGCTACATTCGATTTGTTTCCAGATTTAAATAAAGGAATAATATATGAATATTTCCATAATGTAGGAAAATGCCCATGTTTAATGGATGAATTAAATAAAATGTATAATGGAACAGCCAAAGTTTGGGCGCAGTTGATTAAAATGCAGCTAGGAATACCGCCAGGTCCTCCGTTAGTTGAACTCTTGAATGTTTTTAAGTTATTTTTGATATCCGAAGTCTTTATAAAAGGAAATGAAATTGATTGATGTTCCATAACTGGAAATGGATATATGTTTGAAATGTCATATTGAACATCAGAGTAAGTTGTGCTAAAAAAATCAGCAAACATATCGCTAATTACTACATCATCACGGGATTCACGATTAAGATACTTCATTTCAGTTGGATATCCAGTAGATTACCTTTTAGAGTTTACAAATTTATTATAACATGACTAGCTGTTTTTACCCGGTCTTGCCCGGGATACAAAGGCCTTTGACTTGAAAAATGGTTCACTATGCCAACCAGGCGCTGAGTACTTAGTCCCCAATTAACAAATTCCCCAATAAAATGCACTTTCTCCCTGTATGGGCAGTAAATTCAGTTTTTATTTCAATTAAAAAGTTTTTGGTTTTTTAATTTAGAAGTTTTTTATAAGATGCTGCAGCAAAAATGCTTCAAAAATAAGGTGCGAAACTGCTTTAAGTTTTTTTTTTTCAGTTTATTTATAAACATCAAATGTAGCGGAATGGTTCGCAAATTAAAGGAATCAAAACTTTTAAAAATTGAATTACTTCATTCAGTAAGTGATCATCATTGAGCAGAGACGTCAAATTCAAGTTTCAGAAATGAAAGACTAATGCGACGTTTAATATTGTATCGCAAGGTTTCTTTAAGCAACTGCTTATAGTATATATGTGGCCTATTTTGATCAGCAGGTAATTATTTCACATACGTAGATAAAATTTATCATACGACATTTCAATAAGCTATGTTCCGCGAGCGAGTCGCGTCCGCTTCCGCGCGTTTGGCAGCCAGTCCCGTGCTGCCGCGCAGTTGTTGTCAACTTATTTTAATCGCCAAAATATATTTTTCAGATCATTGCGATATTTTTGGTAAGCTGTGTTCCGCGAGCGCGTCGCGTCCGCCTCCGTCGCGTCCACGTCTGCGCGCCCCGCGCCGTTTCCTCGCAGCTACTACCCGTGCTGCCGCTTAGTTCTCGTTAACTTATTCTAATTCCTAAAACATATTCTTTAGAGCATTGCGATATTTTAGCTGAGCTGTATTCCAAGAGCGCGTCGTGTGCGCATCCGTCGCGTCCGAGTCAGCGGTCGCGCGCCGCGCGTTTGGCAGCCACACCCGTGCTGCCGCGCAGTTGTTGTCAACTTATTTTAAGCGCCTCGCGCCGCTTCCTCGCAGCTACTACCCGTGCCTCCGCTTAGTTCTCGTTAACTTATTTTAATTCCTAAAACATATTTTTTAGAGCATTGCGATATTTTAGCTGAGCTGCGTTCCGAAAGCGCGTCGCGTGCGGATCCGTCGCGTCCGAGTCCGCGGTCGATATTTTAGCTGAGCTGTGTTCCGCGAGCGCGTCGCGTCCGCGCGCCTCGCACCGCTTCCTCGCAGCTACTACCCGTGCCTCCGCTTAGTTCTCGTTAACTTATTTTAATTCCTAAAACATATTTTTGAGGGCATTGCGATATTTTAGCTGAGCTGTGTTCCGAGAGCGCGTCGCGCCCGCACCCGTCGCGTCCGAGTCCGCGGTCGCACGCCGCGCGCCGCTTCCGCGCATTTGGCAACCACACCTGTGCTGCCGCCAGCTGTTGCCAACTTATTTTGAAAAGAGTACTCATTTTAAATGCATTTATTGTTGGACATATATTGAGAGCAGTATGAAAATGTTCACTAAAATAAATATATAACAAAATTCATTAAATAAAAATATGTAAAAATTTAAGAATGAATTTGGAGAGTAAGTTCATTTTGTATTTCGAATAAAAATAAATGGGGAATTTGTTCATTTCTTTTGGGTACCTTTTTTTAAGTTTGGGGAATTTGTTCACCGTGTAGTTATTTCCGTGTAACCCAAATTTCAGAGAAATCCATTGAAAAGTACAAATTTGTATAGGGAAGAAATATACCACACAACAAAATATGAATTTTATAAGGAACTTGGGCGTAAAAGTAGGCGTGGTCGGTAAAAATCATATAGCGACCTTCCCTGGAATATGTACTAAATTTCGAAGAAAGCCATTGAAAAATAAAAGTTTTTATAGCAATCAAATAAAGAAACAAATAAAAGGAAAAAATAAGTTTTATATACATAGAAGTTGGCGCAAAGTAGGCGTGGCCTGTAAGAAGCATATGGTGACCTTCCATGTAGTATAGAGATCGTGTGACCAAATTTTAGACATCCCTTGAAAAATAAAAATTTTTATAGTGAACAAATATACAAAAAACAGAAAATTAATTTTGTATAAAAAGCGGGCGTAGAAGTAGGCGTGGCTGGCAAGAATCATATGGCGACCTCTCTGGAGTACAGAGATCGTGTGTAGCAAATTTCAGAGAAATCCGTTAAAAAAAATTGCGTAGCGAACAAATGTACCAAAAAACAGAATATGAATTGTATATAAAAAGTGGGCGCAATAGTAGGCGTGACTGATACGAAGAATATGTCGACTTTTCATTGAGGAGAGAGATCGTGTGTACCAAATTTCAGAGAAATCGGTTGAAAAATAAAAATTTGTATAGCGAACAAATATACCAAAAAACAAAATGAATTGTATATAAAAAGTGGGCGTTAAAGTAGGCGTGGCCGGTACGAAGCATATGGCGACCTTAGGTGAAGTACAGAGGTCGTGTGTACCAAATTTCAGAGAATTCTGTTGAAATACAAAAATTTGTATAGCAAACAAATATACTAAGAAACAGAAAACGAATTGTATACAAAAAGTGGGCGTAAAAGTAGGTGTGTCCGCAAAAATCACCCGGTGACCTGGCCTGAGGTACAAAGATCGTGTGTACCAAATTTCAGAGAAATGCGTTGAAAAATAAAAATTTGTATAGCGAACAAATATACCAAAAAGCAGAAAATGAATTGTATATAAAAAGTGGGCGTAAAAGTAGGCGTGGTCGACCTTAGCTGGGGTATAGAGATCGTGTGTACAAAATTTCAGGAAAATCCGTTGAAAAATAAAAATTTGTATAAACAGAAAATGAATTTTATATATATAGATTTTGGATATCTCTTTGAATTTATTTTCATAGTTTCCATGTAATTCTTATAAAATTTTGTATTTAGAATATTATACTCTGCACGTGTAACTGAATATTTCATATAATCAGATAAAAGACCAGACATTTTATATATTTTGTGTCGTTTATTTTTTAAGTTTTTAAGACTCGACAATTGTTTTGTGCTCCAAGGAGGGCCAGAGTGGTTGAAAACATTAAATTTCGGGATACATTCATTCTTATAAAATAGAACAGTTTCGTAGAATAACTTGATCGTTGTATCGATTGATGTGGGAGAACCAGATGTAATAGATAATAATTGGAGCCAATCAGTATTACTGAAGTAATAATTTAAATCGTTGTAATTTGCTCTTTTGAAATAAAAATCTTTTAAGTTATTTGATTTACGATTTGAAACAAATGGCATTATAAATCGATTGATCAGAATCAGGAGGTATGTAGGAGCAAGTAATAAAAACTTTTTTTTTTATTTAGTTTTAACATAACACCAATAATTTCAATATTCGGTAAAGAATTAAGACGTATTTCTTCAGATGATAGTTGACAGGAGACAGCAATTAAAACACCACCACCAATTGTTTCAGTTTCTCTGTCAAGTCTGTAAATATGAAATTTATTACATAATATCTCAGCGTTGAAGACATTTCTTTTTAACCAGGTTTCAGTAAGAACAATAACATGATGAGAGAAATCAAAGCTGTGTTTAAACAGAGACGTTATTTTTGTATTAATGCCACGAACATTTTGGTAAATTATAGATATTTGGTTATCATGAAGAGTAGTTAGTTTTATGGAACATATAAATTTCTTAGCGGAAGATGAACAGCATTTCTTGGATTTTCTTTGTATTGATATTCACGGACAAGTGTACTAACGGGCCAAAAATCAGGATTAAGTATAATATCGAAGAGATCAGCTGGGACAATAATTTTAAATGTGGTGATATTTCTCGGTTGAGAATAATTGAACTTATACGTTGACATCAGTGCATTCGAATCGATTTTAGATCTTATTTATATAGAATTCTAAATCTTGAACTGAAGTTTCAGAAGCTAAGCGGGATACAAATATAGTTTTCTTTGGAGGTATAACTCTCAGCGGGTTATGTATAATTTGATTGTTATTTAAACCAGGAGCAGAAGAATTTAAAACTTGACCATAATTAAGAGGTGTAACATTTTCGTGAATTATTGGTACAATACCAGTAGCTACCTCTGTGTGAGCTGTAAATTTAGAGGACGCAGACGGTAAAGATGATGAATCGTTATCAATTGAGCTGACAGGTGCAGCACTCGAAGAATATGATCTTAGTTGTATATATGGGGATTTATTAACTGATTTTTATGTTTTGGAGATGAAAGAAGTGGTGTATTAACAAATAATATATATTGATGAGATTTGCTATACATGCTTCTATCGGTCATAGGATGAACGCCGTTGAAATTGGTAAAATTCGGTCCATGTTCAAACCTAGTCCCCATACAAATGACCCCTATGAAATCGACATAAATTAATATAAGATTCAAATTATCACATAGATCTCAGATCTCAGTCCCCATATAAATATAGCACGCGATATGAACTCTTTCATATCTGCAGCCAAAAAAGTTAATAACAATGCCACTCAAGTTTAGTTTATGTTTATTTTCTATATCCAATTAGTTGGACCGAAGAGATAGGGTCTCTAAACCATGGTATAGGGTATCGTATAGTCGATCTTACTTGTTTTGTGATTGTATTGTGAAACAGCGCGTATTGGTGTTTACTCATAAAAAAAGAACGTTCACATTCTTGTATATTTACATTTAATATTAACATATAACCGTATAATATGTATATATATATAACAAAAAAAAAAAAAAAATACAAGTAACTGTACCATCTCAAACAATTAAAAAAACATAGCCTTTTTCAAACTTTTTAACAAACTATTCTTCGGACGCTTTTAGTTACATATTCTTACTTATTCCGTATTTAGCCTACAGAGACATTTGACTTTTTACAAATAAATAAAAACAAACGGCCTTTTCCACCCTTTTTAGCAAAAAATTTTAACTAATTGAATACTTTCAACCATCTTCCTAACATTCATTTTTCAAATCATACTTTTTGTTACTCTTTACTTCACGCAATAATTCTTTTTTAGTTTTTATCTAATGATAAAATTCTGTACAGGTCATTCCGAAATTAAATATGCACTGAATGATATTTTCAAGAGTGCTAATTACTTTCCTTTGTCCATTGTGAGCAAATTAACAAAAAAAAAAAAACTCGCTCAACGTTTGCATTATGGCTACTGTACTGTAATACTGTAATATTTTTAGCAAATTCCTTTTTCTTTCTATTTCTTCGACGTTTTCGAAAAATAAAACCCATTTCTCAAGTTCCACCAAAGTTCGTGGTTGTATTGTCTGCTCCGAAGGCCACCAGATTTTCTAATGGTATGTTTAAGTTTTTTAAAGCTTCTATACAAAACGATGTAATATTATCAGAAGTTTCATTGGGCAAAGTTGCCAATTTTAATAATTTAATCTGTAGGCCTCCTGTTTCTGTAAAAAACTTTACCAAAAATGGAAAAATTTTTTCAGCTTTGTGATTACTAGAATCGGTTGCGATTGCATAAAATGGAACATTTCTCAGATATTCAGCCATAACGGCTACTGAATGCGGCGCCATTGCACGTTTAACGAGCGCAGTCGCCTTTGTTCTGGCAGTCGATTGTTTTGCTGCGATTGCAGAATGCGGATAAAAAAGCGCACTTAATTTGGTAGTGCAATACAAGGAGCTAAACGACTGATGGTGATTTACAATTTTGTAAGCAGTTGTTAATTCAGTGGCGCATGTTAAATTTTCCTGTCTCGAGTCATTTTTTTATAAATAAAGTTGAAATCTCTTGAGATGTCGCTGTTGCAGTTATCCTTGATGTATGTTTGGAACTTTTTATGTGAACTATAATAATATAATAATTTCCCTGCCACTATTGCCAATTGATATGTGAACTGCGCACACCGAACAAAATGCTTCGTTTTCACACCTTCCCCTTTCTATAAAAGACCAATCCTTGGAATACATATCCAAGAACTTGCACTTGCACCTTTTCGGCGTTTCCTATTTTAAAAACGGTCATATTTTTAATACATAAGGGAAAATACTGTACAAAGCTTAATAATCTCACCAAGGAAAAATAATGTAACAGTTACGTTTTGAAGAAAGCGAAATGAACACAACTGATCTCAATTGGCAGCTGTAGGAGTCACAGAGAAGAAACTCTATCGATATATAAATATCGATACAGAATTAAAGATACAAATTAGGGATAGAATTGGAATAAATATTTTAATGAAACAATTTTCTTACTCATATATTTTTCCTGAGGTAATGACATTTAACTAGGACATTTGTACCTTAGGCAGGACACCAGGAAAAAGTGCCACAAACCAGGAAAATCATGGAAAACCAGGACGTATGGCAGTCCTCCCTCTTTCTGGTAACACTTATATACTATTGCACGCGTTTAATACGAATAACTAAACGTATGATTAATTAATTACATGATTGATTATCAATCATACGTCTATAGCATAATTTTAGTGGAGACTATGTAAACGTTTATTAAACGTCGCACAGTGGCGCCCGTAGAGCAAACGAGGTTGCAAAAATCAAAATTTTCATGTACGCCGACGAAGTTTTGAATAAACCCATGTTATAGGAAACTTTTCAACGATTTCAAATATGCTACTCTTAATAATATCACATTTTTATTTTAGAAGATATAACCGTTCAAAGTTGACCAACATCCGGTTTTCAAAAAAACACACAATTTTTAGTCAATTTGTCGCGATTTCAGGTGTAATATCACGAAAAATAGGTAACGAATCGCCTTATTTTTAGTTTGTGTTGATTGATGTATTTATTAAATGTATAATGATAAAAAAAAATAACTGTTTGCTTTGTGTTTTTCCTGGTAAATCACTATTTAAAAACTATCCGTTTTTTCACTATTTTTCAATTTTGACGGAAAATAAAAAAAAATCATTATATTTCTATATTTGCCATATTTTCAAAACATGTTCTTTGATTATTTCTTTACATAATTCAAAAGGTTTTATCTGCCCTTACGTGCCCGTTTGGCTTCTAGAGGTAAAAAAGTTTAAAAAGACATGGTTGCAGAAATTGTATGGCGTGCATCCCTTACATGTTTTGACTGACAGTAGATTGATCTAATAGTTTGAAAATTGCATTTTAAGTCGGTTGTCTACCTGTGAGCTTCTACCAAAGTCTACTCCCAATATTCTGTTACAGACACAGGATGTACAAAAAACTACTCATTGAAATTCGCAGGTACGCACCTCATTTAAAAATTACTTTGGAATACAAATGGTCAAGAACAATATTGACTTATGGTCCCTCCAGGTAGGGACCATAAGTCAAATATGAAGGAAAATAGGTGAAATCTAATCGAACCATTCAGAACTTCAACTCCAAATACGAGGACTGGCTTAATGAAGACACCATCCTGGATATATTGGCAGCAGATAAACCCACCACATCAACCAGAGGAGCAAAAAAAGTATTGAGGAGTGTTCAATTTCCACAAGAAAGAGGAATCTTGCCGATGCCACCAATGACTTGACCACGAAGCATTTATCGGACGCGCTGTCTATTAAATATACAAAGGATAGTGAAAGAGTTAGGTCGCAGATTACAAAATCTGTTGCTGATGCAAGCCCACTGCGACCAAAAAGGATTAAGGAAAGCATTCCCACGCCCACAAACGCACACTTTAAAAAGTATGGTTCCGGAGAAGCCTTGGCCTTGTTTATGGACCATCCTTGATTCGACACGGGGCTGACGTTTTACCAGGATACAAGCATATTACGCAAGCCAAAGTAAATTCACGACCACTGCATACGGAGTTTACGGAAGTCTCTGTGAAAGTCAATATGCATGATCTCATGCGCCATACAGCAAAACGGTTGTTGGAGAGTCTTCCCGAAAATGAGGTGAAAATTCTTCCTGAGAAACTGACATTGATCAGCAAATGGGGCTGCGATGGATCATCTGGACAAAGCGTTTATAAGCAAAGGATATCTTTCGATGACGCTACAATATCGGACGGAAATATGTTTTTGGCATCTGTTGTTCCTTTGGCGGCTAAAATCTGATGTTTCCCTACACTGGGAAAATCCACGTCCGTCACAGTGCATTATTGCCGACCAATAATGTTTCAGTTTGCAAGGGAATCGGCAGAACTCATAAGCACCACGGTGAAGGACATTGAAGAACAAATTAGCAGGATTAAGCCTACAAAGCTGCAAATTGGAAAAGGAAAATTTATTGAATGCAATTACGAGTTCCACCTGACCATGGTTGATGGAAAAGTCGTAAACGAACTGACAGGAACAACCTCAACATTGTCATGCCCGATTTGCAAAAAGAGTTCAGAAGAACTATGGTAATTTAAACGATTCTACAAACGAGGAGAATTACGAATATGGAATGTCACCATTGCACGCAAGGATAAGGTGTATGAAGTTCTTGCTAAAACTGGCGTATACCCTGCCACAAGAGGAGGAAAACTTCGATGAAAATACATCAATAAAGGATAAGGAAAAGATCAGAAAGAAGCAAATACAGGATGCTTTTTTAAACAAGTTGGACTAAAAGTAGACTGTCCCAAGCACGGATACGGTAACTCAAACGATGGAAACACTTCTAGGAGATTTTTTGAAAATGATGAGGCAGTAACTAGAACCACTGGAATTGACAATCAAATCGTGAAAAGATAGGGAACGATCTTGAATGTTTTAAACTGCAAAGAAAATGTCAATTCTACAAAATATGGAGAATATGCATTGAAAACTGCATCTCTTTTAGCAGAAATGTATCCACAGAAGAAGTTGACCGTACCAGTCTTTGCCAATTGGAGAGCTTTCTGAAGAAGCACAGGAGTCTCTTTACAAATTTTATAAAAAATATAGATTGCAGAACACATTCGAAGCATCAAGGGTAAGGCAAAATTAGGACCTCTTCAACATGTTGGAAGCATCTTCCGATCCACTTATTTCTTCCCTGCGGCATGTGAAGTCACGAATAGAGTTAGAAAATAATTATAGTTTAGAAATGATTAGTCTTTTAGATATACCTTCTCCTACGAATTGTGATGAATATTTTACAGAAAATTGAAAAAATTAATTTAAAAAAGAAGTAATTTTTTTTTAATTTGTTGGGTAATAATTTAAAACATAAAACCCTAAAAAAAATAAAAACAATCTAAAAATGTAAAAATTATTTTTTTTAGTTACCATAAAATTGATTTTTCTACAAATTTTAACTTTGATAACCCATAAGTAGGCCCCTACAAAGCGTATAGCACCCTTTCATAGGCTGAGCAGTTATCTATCATATGCTGTTTAAACTGTTCAATTATGTTATTCGGTTCAAAAGATATGATTTTTGCAAAGAAAAAACTCAAATGGCGCCACTGTCTGTCGTTTAAATCCCTAAATTTAAGCGTGGTAGCTTTACATGCCCCCAGTGGTGACACTCCGTCGTAATTTGGCTGTAACTATTTTTAGGGTTGCCAGATCAAAATATGTTAAATATTTGGTGAGTAACATAAAATCGTTTAACATAAATCGTTTGTCTTAAACATTCTAAAAAGTGCCTTTTATTTAGAAAGTATTTTCTTAATTTTGCAATGGTCACCTCAGCCACTAAGAGTTTGGTAAATCACTGCCAACAAAAGCATTTAAATTATATTTATTCGATATCACACTAAACACAATTTTTAGTGATAATGAATATGGAGACGTGGATGATTTAGTTTGTATTGGTATTTCTAGTGTAGCAAACAAAAAAGTGAAAATAATATCAATGACAGCTTTTTTGTGCACAATGGGAAATTATCTTTTATGAACGACATTGATTGAATAGACAATAAGCTGATTGTGTTGCAAGCGTTTCTGTTGAAAGTGACAATGCTGTCAATAACTAAAAAAAAAAATATATTTCTTATTTACAGATAACTAAGTGTTTGACTACATGGAAATGTTACAAAAAGCTACTAAGATTTCATTATAGAAAATATAAACAAAAATTTAAAAGTCATGAACTGTATGTACACATGTCTAAAAATATTCCAAATATTGCTTACAATTAAATTAAGTTTTATTTAATCAATAGACACAAAAATTGTAGTGACATTTAATTGACAACATGATTATTGACTAAAACTTATTCAACATAATAACACAAAGTGCTAACTTTTAGTAAAACTGTGGTAATTCGCCAAACCACATTTAGAAATAACATTTTGGGGGATAGCAAATTGTATATAAAATTCAGGTTTTTTATTTCGCCACTGATAAAATTATGAGAACGTATACGTTACAACACTTATATTTATGGTAATATTTTGGAGTACGCTGCCTGTAGTTATCTGTTTTAATTTGAATAAAAATATACTTTGCCCCGAATTAAGGTTTTTTTTTCTACAAGCAAAGCATGAATTATGGAAAAAAAGTTTTTTTTTGTCTTGAAATTTTAATAAATGGTTAGAGAGATAAGTATCAGTATATTCGAAATATGTTTACCATCTTTGGCTCCATCTTGTCAGAGTGTTTAACGACCATAGTGTAATTAGTTCTCTAACTTTATGGTTCATTTTTACCTCAGGCCTACAAAATTTTCCCACTCCTTGTTAAAAACTTATTGAAATGTATATACGAACTTTTATATAAAAATATTAGTTATCACATTTATAATTCTGCTAATAGATCCGAATTCGGTACGAAATCCTGTGCTAGAACAACCCTTCAATTACAGCGGGGATTCAGAAGTCCTAAAAGTCATAACTTTTACTGTTATATTAGATTTGAGACAGTAAATAGAACTTAATCCTAATGTATCTTAATGATTCTCAACAATTACGACTATATCGTATTTTTCTGGAAAGTTAAAACCAATAATGCGGGTATCAATATCAGCAAAAATAAAAGGAAATTCAGAATCTCTACGAAGCCCTAAATCAATTTTAAAAAGTTTCGTACCAAAAGTGCCAAAAACAGATCCATCTGCAGCTGATAACTCTAAATCTGAATTTCTAGCTAAAGTCTTAAATTTGAAAAATTAAGGTACAGAAACAATAGCGGCAGTATCTATCAAAAAGTTTAAGCCATTAATTTTTAAAAAAAGGAATCGGCGGCTTATTGGTTTAACCCTTGACACATCATCAGCCACCGACATTATGGATATATTAAGTTTAAATAATTATTTGCGTTATAGTTATTCCGATTAGAAAATAGACAAGGTTGAATACATTTGATTGCTCTATTACAAACTTTGTGCAATGTCAACAGAGTCTACTAAGACAACTACGAGAAAATGGACGTTCATGAGATTTATTACGAAAACGGGAGAAACTTCTTTCCTGAAAACGTCTTCTAGTTCTTAATTCTGCAACATCTAAAGCAACTTTATTTAAATTCTTGCAAAGAGGTTTCGTTAGTTCTGCTAATTGTTGCATAGAATGTTCAGTCGTTAGAGCTTTTACTAAATTGAGAAACTTGAGGTTTTGAGCAAACCTCATAAATCTTATCGGCAAGAAAAATTCTTTCTTCAGTACTGTCAGACAAACAAGTAATCAACTGAACTTGAATTTTCTGTGGTAATTTACGAAGCCATAATTTATAGAGTGTATCCAGGCTAATGGTATTATCAGAACAAGCTAACAATTTCAAATCCCGTAAAAATTATGAAGGTTTGCCATCCCTAAGGTAACAATTTGAAAAAATCTGTTCCAAGAGAGATGATTCACTGAATGGAAACCTGTTGCATAGAGTTTTGTGTAGACTGTCATGTTTGTTTACAGTATGGATGGAATTGGATTATATACAAAGCTTTACTTATAATATCCTGAGGTAAAGAAATTAAAACTTTATGATATTTAATTGTGTCATCAACAATACTTTCAGCATAAATAAACCAATCGTTTGGACATTCGGACCGGAGGTCTACTAATTTAAGGCATCGATTTGCAGCCATTATAATAATTATTATTCTTTGAGATTTTGATTTGAACCATTATTTTGTGTTTTTTTTTTGACAGTGGGTGTGTAAGGAGATTGTGTACTTGGACCAGAGTTATTAGTTTGTGTATGAACAATTTCTTTTGGTGTTGGATTTTCTCCAATAGTGGATTCTAGTACCTAAAAGGGTGTAGAAACTTTAAATGCGTTTTTTTTTTCTCAAAACTAAATTTTCACAAACTAGGTCCCTTTTCTCGGAGAAGGTCACATATTTAGAAAAAAAATTTAATTTTTAACTGAGAAATGACAACATCAAATAAAAATAAATATTTATTTATTTATTTATTTATTGGTACTTTATTTGTAATCTGAGCACTAGTGGGCCAAATGATTACAGCAAATATTTCATGGAAGTACATATCAATTTTTTAAAATATGTATATAATATAATAAAAATTAAATAATATAATACATTAAAAATAAAATAAATCTTCTAAAAATAAACAACAATACTAACCAGACAGTAGCAACAAAGCTAATTACAATTTTTCAAGAACAATTTCCCGAAACTTGGATTCTGAATGTGAAGACTTTCTTTCTTTATAGGTAACAATTTCATTCCAAAGTCTTATTACCCGTGCTTGAAAAGACCGTTGCATAATAAGTGTGTTGTATCGTATTTGCTGCAAGGAATACGTTCGAGTCGAGTTCCCAAACTTAAATTTGTCTACTAAATATAGAGGTTGACTTTGCTTGTACACTTTATAAAAGAACTGAAGACACCTCAAGCTAACGAAATCAGCAAAATCGCAACCTAAGAATTTACACACATATGAAGTTATATGTTGAAATCTACTCAAACCATAAACGAATCTTACAATTCGGTGTACACACATTTTAAGTTTTTAAAAGTTTCCATCAGCAGTACCACTAAACACTTCTAAACCATATAAAATTGTTGACATAAGCAGTGAATAAGCTAGTTTTTTCCTTATAGCAAATGGCAAAGACGTATTCACGCTATATAATTTTCTCAGTGAAAAATACGCTCTAAACGTTACAGATACCACATGATTATCAAATTTGAGATTACTATCTATGTAAAAACCTAGGGCTTTATAATTATCAACATTTTCAATTCTTGAATATCCAATAAACAATGAAGGTTAATCAGTGAAGTGGCTACAAAATGATATGGCCTTGGATTTGTTTGGATTTAACACAATGTAATTCAAGGAACACCATTCACCTATTCGCCAAAGGACGTTATTTAAAGATATCGAAAAAGTACTAACATTCTCAGGTAAGCATGAAGCAATTATCTGAACATCGTCCGCAAATACATGCGTAGTCCCCTCAGTTATACACTCAAACAAATCATTTATATAAACCATGAATAGTATTGGCCCCAAAACAGAACCCTGCGGTACCCCTCTATGTAAATCTAATGTTGCTGAAGTCGAATTATAACAACAGACAAACTGCTTTCTATTTATCAGAAAACTTTGAACACGTCGACAAGCTGCAGTAGAAAATCGAAATTTATAAAACAATTTGTTAACTAACACATTATGGCATATGGAGTCAAATGCTTTGGAGATATCTAAAAAGATTACCGTCGATAATCTTCCTTTATCATTTTCTCGAATCTGATCTGTGACACTCAACATAACAGAAGTTGTACTACAGCCTACCCTAAAGCCTGATTGATACCTATTTCTTAAATTACAACCCGTAAAATATTCTAATATCTGGCCTTTTAGAATAACCTCCAATATCTTTGAACAGATTGGTAATATGCTAATTGGACGAAAATCTGTTAAATATCTAGGATTTCTAACTTTCGGAATGGGCATTACTTTAGCCACTTTCCATGACAAGGGAAAACTTGAAGTGGTAATTATCGTATTAATAATATGTAAAAGATGAGAGGATATTACAGGAAGTACATTTCTCAAAAAAATCAAAGAAATCCCGTCAGAGCATGTAGCCTTGAATTTTATGCTAAATATAGCTTTCCAAAGTTCCGCTTCAGTAACGCTTCTGAAAGAAAAATCGTTTTCCACATTATCATTTAAAATCCTAACATATTCATCTGTGTTTATTAATGTTGGCATTACACACGACCTGTTAAAATCATCGACATCCAGTGGTTCACTTGGGCTATCATTCCCAATGCAGCCAAGCTGCCTTACTTTCTTCCACATCTCCGCATTTGTACAATTACTAAATGATCTATTCATAACTTTGTATCTTTCTCTTCTTATAATTGATTTTAGTCGGTTTCGATAAACACAATAAGTTTTCCAATTATGATCACATCTAACCTCCATATACGCTCTTTTAGCTAAATCCCTATACTCTTTCGCCACTAACACCTTAGGATTCCTCATCCACGGATCTCCATTTGATTTTTTAATATTTCTAAGGGGTACAAACAAATCAACTGCTTCAGTTATATTATTCGTTAAAGTCTCAACCTGATAATCTGTATTAGATGTTAAATAGATAGAAACAAAATTAATATTTAGTAAATATTCCATACATTCCGAAATATTCATATTTTTGTAATCTCTATAAGATACATTAGCAATGTTTTCAAATACTGGAACTTTATACGACAAGTGTATCAAAGCATGTCCTGAATTAAGTGCTGGCACAAGACATTGTCCTTTATCAACAACCAGATCAATATTGGGAACAAAAAAATAATCAATTAGGGTTGTGGCATTTCTAGCATTAAAATAATGTGTTGGCATGGAATTATGCACAACAGAGATACCTAATGTGCTACAAATGTACTTGCGAACATCCCCCCAAAAGATTTTTATTAAAATCACCCATAAAAACAAAATGTTCATAACAGGAGGCATAATCACCTAACAATTCCTCACAAGCAGAAAAAATACCATCTGTGAGATAAATCACACCAATAAGCAACACTGTATTCGGAAGTGTCACTTCAACAAATAAAGCCTCAACATTATTGTCGCCATGATTATCTAGTAGTATTCTTGATCTAAACTGATCTGATACGTAAAAGCAAACACCTACACCTTTAGTTAGGGTAATACGGTCACTTCTGTGCATATGGTATCCGTTAATAGAAACTGGTGTATTAGAAATTCCACTATGAAGCCATGATTCCGTTACTCCTATAATATCTAACCTTTCACCAGAAACCACTTCTCGAATTTCATCTAATTTTGTTGAACGCCTACTGGGAACAATACTTTGGGCATTAAAAAGCCCAATATTTAGAAAATCAGAATTAAGTCTAGAAAAATAGTTGCTACTGACTACAGGACCTAAATTCAGACTTAAATCCATAATTATATGAAGTTATCCAATCAATATATGAATATTAAAGTATATAAAAAAATAAAAATGTAATTTACTTAGACATTACTGCCCAATAAAAAAACTGTTAAAAAAGTATAGGAGCAATAATAATTATAAAATATATATATATATATATAAACTATATATAAAAACTAACATATATATATATATATATAGTATGTAAACACAATTCAGAAAAAAAAAAATACTTTTTTTACTCCAAAATAATCCAAATATTAAAGCTCTTTTTTCCCTTCATTGACATTACAATGATTCATATTTCTCTTAAATGTTAATGAAAGAAAATAATAAAAAGAATAACAAGATTTACAATATAAAATCAATGTGTTACTGAAGAAAACTCTTATACAATTGAAGAAAACTCTAATACAATGAGCTCGATAATGCAGTAAAAAAAAAAAAAAAAAAATTAAGAAAAAAAATTTGAAATGTATAAAAAAGTAGGGGGGAAGGGGGGAAAAAATTTCAATTAGTACACAAAAATGTTAATATTTTAATTTCATTCTCTTTATCGATAACTCTTTTATACAGTTAATTGGTGAACGTGAAGTTCAACACAAATTAAACAATGCTAAATAAAATAAATTAACAATGTTTGACCTATATGTAATAAAAATTCAACAAAAAACTAAAATAATAGCAAAAATAATTATAATTCACAAAAAAAAGAAGAAAAAAAATAATAATACAATTAATAATTAAAATATGTTAGTTCCATAACTCATTTATAGTTAGTTTTTTCCCAGCAAATGCAATAATGTTATCAATTGACAGGTCTTTTTCAGTGCCATCTGGTAGAGATACAGTAACTTTGTAGCTTTTTCCATGGTATATTTTATATCGATTTATAACTTCATCCCTCTTTAGAGTACGACAAACATAACGCAGTTTACCTTCCAACGGAGTGTAGTTCTCATCAAGGAAAATACGGCTATTGACGTTTGAAGTCATTACATCAGACAAAATTAAATCACTCGTTTTCTCATCTCTTAAATTTTCTCGATATTTTCCCATTATGCAGTCACGTTTATTGGTATTGTTAATTTTAAGCAAAACTAGCTTCTTTTTATTAATAAAAGAGCAAAAACCAATGTCGGAATCCTCAAAAGAATCAATATATTTATTCCCAATGTTGATTACAGCAGACATCATATTTTCATTTGTGGTGTCGGATGGAATACCACGAACTATTATATCCGAACGATTCATCCGTCTGTGTAAAAAGTTGTTTTCCATTTCCAAATTCAAAAATTTCTTGTTAGTGACTCCTTCAAAGTTAGTAATTTTCAACGACCAATTTGTCAAATCAATTTTTATATCCGCAAGCTGACCAATAACATCTCGAGTCACTTGCTCTTTTAAACTTTGTATTTGATTCTCTAAAGTTGTAAATCTTTGCAAAATTTCCTGCAGGTCAGAACTGGAATTTGAACCGGGATTAGCAGGTGGGGATTTCGAACAATTTTCACACCTGAACACTAAACTGCCACCGCTCTTGTAAATTTCTTCAAGCATCGCCTTTGTAACTTTAGTATTCATTTGATTAGCACAATCAATATGATATTCCTTAGAGCACAACAAACACGTGACATATTTCCTAGTTTTGGAACAGCACCCATTGCAAACGTTACAGGTGATAGCCATTATGATTTTTTCCGTTTATTTAGACTTTAAATTTTTTAGTTTATTTTTTGCTTTCAATGTAACTTCGTTGCTAGGATTTCCTTGTTTACATGAGCTCAGTTTTTTATTTTACTATGACAAGCATTTGACTTTTATCATAAGTATTATTGCTGTATAATTTCTTGAGTTTTGAATTACTCTTTTATTTACAATTCTTTTTAATTTACAGTTATTAAAAATATAGTTTATTCTAGTCTTTAAAATGATCATATAATTTAACTTTAAAAAGAGGGCATGTTATTCAACATAAAAAAAAAAAAAACACTCAAAAATTGCTTTTGCTTGTAAATGAGACAGATTTCCAGCCATTTATAATTTACAGTTATTAAAAATATAGTTTATTCTTGTCTTTAAAATGATCATATAATTTAACTTTAAAAAGAGAGCATGTTATTCAGCAAAAAAAAAAAAAAAAACACTCAAAAATTGCTTTTGCTTGTAAATGAGACACATTTCCAGTTAATAATTTTAACAAAAAACGAATTATTATATTTTTTTTTTTGTCTTTCTATTGGTTTAAAACTTCACAATTTTTATTTTAAAACAATCGTAATGCTTTGTTTTATAAAATTAACTGGGCTTTATATTTTTTTTTTAATTTATTCCCTTCACTTTTTTAAGTTTTTTATGGACAGCAAAAATACACGTCTACTCTTCCATATCTCTATATGGATTATATACCTAAACTTGAATCTAGAATTGTTCGATGTATAAATTTTTCTCGTAATATCAACTTAGATATTCGCCCTATATATATAAAACCACAACCAGAACCATCATGGATGATTGAAAACTCATCTTTTTTATTATCAATGGTTGATTTTCCGAAGTCCACTACTCCATCTGATGTTTATAAGCAAACATTCTTAAACATTTCCGACCACTTAATCGGACAAAATTGGAACTTATTGTACACTGATGGATCTAAGTCCAATGGTTCCACCACCTTTGCTGCAGTAAAGCAAGATGGCGATCTCATTAATATTGGTTTCGTCAATGATTACTGCTCCAATTTTACAGCAGAAGCCTTAGCCATCCTCGTAGCCATAGAATTTGCCTCAGAAAACGATCAGAAATATATAATATGCACTGACAGCCTCTCTTCTATTCTTGCCACAAAAAATTCCCTGCACGATTCACCATTAATAAATAAAATCAGAAACAAATGTATTCAACAAAAAAGTAAAATTAAAATAATGTGGGTGCCTTCACATGTAGGTATAGTCGGAAACGAATATGCTGACTCAGCGGCAGAAGAGGCCAAACGTCGACCACTTCTTAAATATCCAACCTGGGAACCTCGGGATATACTAAATACCATCTCTACTTATTTGAATAATTCAAAATCACAAAAATGGTTAAGCTATCAACATTATTATAAGACTTTTAATCCACTGGGAATCAAAGCAATCTACCCGGAAAACTGTACTAGAAAAGAAACTAGCACTATTGTACGCCTTAGAATAGGCCACTGCAAATTTTCACACAAATATATTTATGAAAAATCAACTCCACCTATGTGTACCTCATGCAATACACAACTTAACGCTAAACATATTCTAGACGAATGCACCCACTTTAATTCATCCAGAACCAGTATTTTCGGGTCTAAAAAACCCACTGATATGCTAAAAAATATATGTGAAATTAATATTAAATTAATTTGTAAATTCATACTCGAAAATAGTTTACAAAACCTCATTTAAAATGAAAATGCTCAGAGTCGAAAGCCATTGCAGCTAGTACTCTTTATCCCAAATTAATTATTGTAATTGTATTATTGTAATTAATAAATAAATAAATAAATAAATAAAATATATGTATGAAACTGTGTGAAAGAATTAAAATGCTAATGTAAATTTAATAAATGTTTTAACATTAATTTTAATTGACTGTTATGTAACTTATTTGATAAATTAATTTTAAGACGTGATGAGATTAAATACTTCAAGTTGTTGATTTTGTAAAATGATGGAGTGAAATTTTTATGATCCTCGTATGGTTTCTAAAATTTACGCTGTTTGATATAACAATCCGTCATGACCACAACATTTAACACACTGCTTGCAGTATTGTTCGTTATAACCAGAGAGCGGAACGTCATGCAAATGCATGTTTTTTGTCGTATAAACAAAATATCTTTGCGAATCAAAGAATTTGCGTTAAAATGGCATCGATTCGTTAGTGCATATTTTTGCATATTTTGCTGAAAATTAATATTTTTCCATATTTTCCTAGAAATGCATATTTTTGTGTCATATTTCGCATTATTTTGTGTAAAATTCAAATTTTGCCATATCTTTTTCTATTATTTCATTTTACGTTTTTACATAGTTGCATATTTTTTTTAGAACGCTTAAAACTATGTTATCCTCTCTTACAATTTAATTTTCAAATGAAGAAAATTCAATTCAAGTACAAGGTAAAAAATAAGATATATATTTCTGGAAGTTGCGTATACGTTAGTTTTTCCAAAAAAAAAAAGAAATCGGAAAAATCAAAATTTTTATAAGCTTGTTTTTAAATTCATTTTTAGTATAGAACTGCTTAATATCTCTTAATAATCAATTTTTTTTCAATAAAAGTAACATCAAATTACGAAAATAAAGTACATTAGTATGATTTTACTCCTCTTTCAGCCTTTATAACAGCCATTATCCTTGATGGCAAGGAGCCAGTGAGGACCTTCATGGTTTCTTCGTTAATAACGCTGTACCATACGTATTGTAAGACTGAAATCAATTTTTTGTTTTCGAGTTTTTGATCAGTAGCTTTGCGTTTTATTACGTACCATAACTGAAGTGGTGCGGTTTTCATGACCGCCAGTGTATTTATCTTTAAGTGAACAAAGAGTCTGAATTTAAATAAGATTTAAATAAAAATTTAAAAAAATTTTAAGTGCATATTTTTTTAATTTTTAGTGCATATTTAAAGATTTTTAGCGCATATTTTAATTGCCTAAAACACACTTTTTTAGTGCATGAAGTTCCTGTCTTTGGTTATAAATAAGTAAATATTATTCAAATGATACACACTAAGGTGGTTCGTCAAAAAAAGTTGAGTTTGTCCTACCCTAGGATTAAAGATTGGTTAAAGACGATTCGGAAAAAATTTTTTTTTATTTTTTTGCCACGCCCCTGGATACCGCCCTTTTAGTTTTTTGTTCACTGCAATGTAATTTTTGGTCTTACCATAACATGTTGTATGGCGTTGTGCATGGTCTCATTGTGGCTACATTTCTTTCTTTAACTATTTTTTAATCCGACTTCAAAAATTTTTCCGACTTTCAGTATCTCAGTTCCTAACCACCCTAATGGCAATTATTTTTAAACGAATGTAAAGCCGTATTATTTTCATGGAACATAAAATAGTGCAAAAACAAAAGCGTTGACATTCCAAAGTGACATTCTATTTTACTCACATTCGATTTTGTCGTTCATTTATCACATGTCAAAAATATTTGCTTTTCAATCTGAAATTGGTTTATTTATATATATTCCACTAAATTTAATTACAATAAATATTAACTATTAAAATTTAACATTAAAACAAAATGCATTTCGAAGCGTGTGATATCGGAAAAACAAAATTATTTAGCAACAAAATGCCAAGTCATCCAATATTTTTTATAAAGCGTCCGCCAAATAACTTTTTTTTTTTTGAAAATGCTATAAAAAAAAAACTACTGAATATTATCTCAACTTTCTTTCTTTGTTTGAAAGTACAATCCTTCCGGTTAATAATGGAAAATAATTTCATTTAAATGGCTCCTCGGCTGGCCATGTAGTACCTACACGATCGGTCCAATTTTTAAGCACATTATCGATTGTGTACAGCTGTATTTCACCAATAGCTTCACGAATATTGTCCCTTAAAGCGTCAATTGTCTCCGGCTTGTTGGCGTAACACTTATCTTTGAGGGCACCCCACAAATAATAGTCCAACTGTGTCAAATCGCAGCTCCGAGGTGGCCAAACGACATCACCTCTGCGGATGATAATGCGATCTTCAAAAACAGGGCGCAAAACATCGGCTGTGTGGCACGTAGCGCCGTCCTGTTGAAACCAAATGTTGCCAATATCCTCCTATTCAATTTTTCTGAACAAATCTTCATTCAACATGGCCCGATAACGATCGCCATTGACTGTAACGGCCACTCCTTTCTCATTTTCGAAGAAAAATGGCCCAATTATGCCTGTGGACCAAAATTCGCACCAAACAGTGACTCGTTTTGGGTGTATCGGCTTTTCGATGCATGCGTGCGGGTTTTCTGTGCCCCAAATGCGACCATTTTGCTTATTTACATACCCGCGAATATCAAAATGAGCTTCATCTGAAAAGATGATTTTTTTTTGGCAAAATCGGCATCTTCTGTAAGTCGATCGCAGGCCCACTTAGCGAAGCGAAAACGCATTGGATGGTCAGTTGGCTTCAACTCCTGAACCAATTTGACTTTGTATGGTGTCATACCAAGGTCTTTATGCAAAATTCGTCTCAATGATGCCTCCGAAATGTTCAATTCTTGAGAACGACGGTGAATTGATGTTGATGGCGCTTCACGCACACTTTCTGCCACAGCAGCAATATTCTCGAGTGTACGCACTGATTTTGGCTTTTCACGCTTTGGTTTATCGATGAGGATGCCAGTTTCTTTCACTTTTTTCACAAGACAACGAACATACGGAGCTGACGGTGCTTCTCTTCTTCCAAATTCCGTACGCACAACTTCTGCAACATTACCATGATATTCAAAGTAATGTCGCAATATTTCCCGGCATTGTTCAAGCGTACACACAACTATATTCGTTCAGCGGAAGGATAAAACTATTAATCTGTCAAATCAGACATGAGCTAAGTGTTACCGTTCACGAAATAAGCACTAGTTGAAAAAAAAAACGTTAGATGGCGGACCCTTTATTTGAGGACAAGTGGTGCACCAAATATTCATAAAAATCAATTGGTGCAATACCAAAATTCATCTCAATTATAATATATCCAAAATTTTACGTATTAATTATAACTAATAACGTATAATTTATGTTTTAGAAATTCCGTGCCATTCTCAAAATATTGAAAGTTTTGTGCGGGTTGTTAGTGAATCCGCAAATAAGGTTACAGACGAAAGGCACATAGGCTTTACACTTGCTAAAATAAGAACTCTCGAACAGTATAGCAATCACAATTCTCGCCAAAAATTTGTTTTAAAAAAGTTGTACGTCCATATTTTATTTTTAAATTTTCAAATTAATGTGGCTTTCTTTTCACAAAAAGAGTTGTCATATCTCAAGAACACAATATGAGTTGACATATTTGATCATTTGATGCATTTTTTAAACCTCCGTAACTTTTTTTATTTATGAATAGAAGTTATTACTTAAAAAAGAAAATTTCATGAAATTAAAGGCGCTTTCTTAGCATTTCAAAATTGTCGGCATTAGGGTGGGTAGGAACCGAGATTATCAAAATCACTACCAGAATTTGACTTCGGAGTCAAAAATTATTAAAGGGAGAAATGTAGCTATTACAAAGGCATGAACAACAGTATACAATATGTTGTGATCGGACTATAAATGGCGACGTAGTGTACAAAAAACTAAAAGGGCGGCATCCAGGGGCGTGGCAAAAAATAAATTTTTTTTTCTGAATTGTCTTCAACTAATGTTTAATCGTAGGGGGTGACTGGCTCGACTTTTTTTTTCTATGGTAAGGTGCCTAAGGACCTTGCATGAAAATGCATTGAATTAAGTTTAAATTATCAAATTTAGTTAAAACATCATAAAAATAAATAAAAGGAAAACATTTCTTATTTAGTTGCATCAGAAAAGAATGGCGTTTGTCAGTTTTCTTAGAGTTATATAGATTATTATATGTAATAAATAATGCCAGTGCAACTATGTTTCTGCCTTTTTCTTCGCATTGGTTGCAACTACTGTGTTGTGTAGTATACAATGGATAATAAAAAGACTTACTTTTTTTTGAACATAAGAACACAATGAAACATCTCCCTGATTATATCCAAACAAAGTTGAATATATTTCACGGGACTTATGTTTCTTAATTTCGTTGGGAATAAATGTTTTTCTTGCTGCGGACTGTGCCAACATATCCCAGTCTTTTTTTCATAAGGTTGCTTGTCAAATACAACAAAGTGAAAAAATTATCTGCATAAATTGTTCTACCGCTTTGTTCAAATTTCGTAACTCAGTTCTACACAGATTACTCATTTAGCGGGAAATATGTTTTTGCATCACAGAGCCACCACACCTTGATATAATATTTTGCATGTTTAGATGGTATATATTGTATAAATTGGATCCGTTCACGAAAGGGAAATAGTTGGCCATCAACAGTCATATTTTCAAGCAGGATGAACGAAGTTTCTAAATTAGCCATGGCCTTCGTATATTCATCATCTATAGTATAGTATAGTATGACATTAGCCTGTCTGTATTTTTCGCTAGCTATCCAGTTTGTCTAGAAAGTTTTCTAAACAATATAATGACCTTCCAACTTTGAATCGCGCCTTATTTTCTTGTCCATTTCGTTCTTAGCTATCTGATGATGCCCCTCATTGCGGATGATGCATTTTTTTAAGCATATACAATGTTATTTTTCCAGATTAAATTTAAAAGTATTTCTGCGTTGACGTATGATTCATCATAACATTTGTCATAACCAAGGTTCAGAAAATACACACATGAAACACACAATGTTCTGTTCAAAAGCAGCCAACACATATCTTTATTTCCATATCAATTATGTGCGTTTCTAAATTTTCTACGGTGCCCAACACCATCATGATTGTGTTCGTTTTAATATTTCTTTATTTACACGAATATTTTTCTATCACGTACTTTTTGTTTCGATCACACATAAACCACACAGATTCTAGTGTTGCTTTATTTGAAGTTCGTGTTCTGGTACGTGTACTGAAAAAAAAAAACAGAACATGTACAATAAACAGGTTCGAGTTCAGTTATATTTTAGGTCGTGTTCTGGCTCGTGTACTAAGAAAAAATAGAACATGTACAATAAACAGGTTCGTGTTCAGTTATATTTTAAGTCATGTTCTGGCTCGTGTACTAAGAAAAAATATTATATATTATATATATATTTTAAATTCGTGTTCTGGCTTGTGTACTGCGAAAAATTTAAACATCAATTCGCGATCTGATACACCCCGATAAAAATGAAGACAATTGTTTCAACCAAATTTATTAAAATTTTATTGACCCTTTTTTATGACTTACGTTGCAAATTGTTTACAATTGTCAAATATTTTAAAATTTTATTGGCCATTTTTTTTGTGATTTACGTTGAAATTATTTACAATTGTTTTTATTGACTGGTTTTTATTTTAATAAAAGATGGTAATAAAATACTTAAGGCACAAAAACTACACACTGCACTTAAACCTTTCTTGCAGGTTTCAATCAGACATGTAAATTTTTTCGTTTCGCTATTAAAAGTTTCGTATTTTTTATAGCAAAACTTATTTCTGTTATTGCTTTCCAATTTTTTTAATTTTTACAAAATATATGCAATTTACACAATAACACAGTAGACTTATAGATCACGATCTAATGAAAACTGAACCACTTTTAATGAATAAATGACGCACGCACTCGCTATTTATTGCAAAATCAATTGCGTGAAATTGTAACACTTGCAAGCAATTGTAACGTAAGTCATAAAAAAGGGACAATAAAATATGAAAAATTTTTTATTGACACTCATTGTGTTTTTACGCAAAAAAATCCCAAAAAATCATTGAGAAAAGGATTGTGCATTTCCACTACTTGGTTCGCAAATTAAGGGTGGGTGATTGTGTTTTTTATGATGCAAACTTTGTTTGTGTCTAAAGTTATTTGTTACCAAAAAAAAGAAAATGTTTGCAAAAGATCCTAGCAACCAACAAGTGTGTCTTTTATGCGGCAAAATTGGGTTTTTCGTCTATGACACTAATTGGTTGCGAAAATAGGGGTGGGTAATGCAAAAAAACATAACAACCAACAGGTGTAACTTCTATGATGCTAAATAGTTTTTGTGTCTTAAGTATTTTATTACCATATTTTATTAAAATAAAAACCAGTCAATAAAAACTATTGTAAATAATTTCAACGTAAATCACAAAAAAATGGCCAATAAAATTTTAAAATATTTGACAATTGTAAACAATTTGCAACGTAAGTCATAAAAAAGGGTCAATAAAATTTTAATAAATTTGGTTGAAACAATTGTCGTCGTTTTTAACGGGGTTTATCAGATCGCGAATTGATGTTTCAATTTTTCGCAGTACACGAGCCAGAACACGAATTTAAAATATAACTGAACTCGAACCTGTTTATTGTACATGTTCTATTTTTTCTTAGTACACGAGCCAGAACATGACTTAAAATATAACTGAACTCGTACCTGTTTATTGTACATGTTCTATTTTTTCTTAGTACACGAGCCAGAACACGATTTAAAATATAACTGAACTCGAACCTGTTTATTGTACATGTTCTGTTTGTTTTTTTCAGTACATGTACCAGAATACGAACTTCAAATAAAGCAACACTCGAATATGTGTGGTTTATGTGTGATCGAAACAAAAAGTACGTGATAGAAAAATGTTCGTGTAAATAACGAAATATTAAAACGAACACAAGTCATGATTGTGTTTGGCACCGAAGAAAATTTAAAAGCAAACATAATTGATATGAAAATAAAAATATGTGTGTGTTGGTCTAAGTTATGTTTGTTTACATATATGTACGAGTTTTTTATTCAGTGCGTGTTTTTTTCTGAACACTGGTCATAACAACACATTATTTTTCTTACATTAAAGGTTATACAAATTTATTGTTATTTTTAACATCAATATGCAATTCTATCTTGGGATTAGATTGCCTTCCAACACAATGGAAATTTTTAGAAATTATAGTTGCTTCAAAATCAAACAAACCCGAAAATATGTTATCGTCATATAGACCCATAAGCTGACTTCCAATTTTCTGTAAAATATTTGAAAAAAATTTCGCTGTAAAGATTATTGCCGAGATTATTCGAGACCATCAGTTTGGCTTCCATCATAAACACACAACTTCTGAATAAAAAAATCGAATTGTAAATATTATAGCTGATGCCCTTGACAGAGTATTGCACCATGGCTTAGTTTGGGTATAATGACTTTGTGCTGCTGTTTGTAACAACCAAAAATATTTGACCTAGACCCATCTTTAATTATACCGATCGAATCAGAATCACTTTCTGAGTTGATTTAACAATGTCCGTCCGTCCGTCCGTCTGTGTGTCCATGTAAACCTTGTAATCACACTGCAGGTCGCAAATATGAATATATTTCGATGAAGTTTGGTATGTAAGCTTTTATCGGCCATGGGATGAACGCTGTTGAAATTGGTGAGAATCGGCCCATGTTCAGCACTAGCCCCCATACAAATTACCCTTATGAAATCGACATAAATTGCCATAAGATCCAAATTGCCATATAGATCTTACTCAAATTAGGTTTGTATGCGTTCATTACATCCATTAATGAGTAGTCCAAAAGTGATCCCTTTGACCCCATATAGAGCTGCTTCCCGATCTTCACTTAAATCTATTAAAAACAAAAGTATTGCACTGATTCTTCTCAACTTTTGTTTGTATATATTTCCGCAAAATACAAGAGACTTTACCAAACATGATCATGATCGGTCCATTTTTGGACCTAGTCCCTATATAGATATAGCATCCGATATGAACTTTTTCATATCTGCAGCCAAAAAAATTAATAAAAATCCCACTCAAATTTGTTTTTTGCTTATTTTCTATGTCCAGTTAGTTGGGCCTAAGAGATAGGGTTTCTAAACGCATGGTATAGGGTATCGTATAGTCGGTCTAGACCGACTATAATTTTCTTACTTGTTAAAATAAAGAAAGTTTTACCGGCTCTATTTTACCTCTTCCTCAAAAGGTATATGGCTTTTATGTTAAAACTAAAACGAACAATTAGGGATATTGAGAATTGAAGCCGATATGCCTCAGAGTGGGGACCTGGCCCTATTTTGTGCGCTATTTTTACTTCAGATATTTCACAAACACAAACAACTTTATGGCGGCAACATATGCAAAAGACACTGCTATAGCTGCAATAAATCACTGCCCAACAGAGGCCTCTCTATTTGTTCAAATCGAAATTTATCTCCTCAAAAATGGCTAATCAAGTGGAATTTATAAGTAAACTCCTACAAATTATACTTATCACTTTTTCTTTAAGGCAGGGTGATTGCTCTACGGTAGTTATCTACGGAGATTTCATACCAAAAGAAAACGCCGGAAAATATCTAGGCATGATACTGGAAAGGCAATTTACTTGGAAGCCACAAACAACAGGGCCAAAATCAGAACTAAACTTGGACAACAAATTTAGAATTTAAAAGGCTATTTTGAACAGCCGTCAGGTACAATATTGACATTCTCGAAAGGTACTAGTCCAAAACCCTAAGACTAATCACTAAAGCTCCATGGTTTATGACAAACAAAGCTATACGTAAAGATCTTAAGATGTCTACACTGAAACAAGAAATCTAGTGGTTCAGAGAAAACTACATTGAAATATAAAGCAATTATGCAAACCCCTTAGGTTTTGCTCTCTTAGATGACAGTAATGAAACACGAAGATTAAAGCGTGCACATATTAGGTTTGGCCTATAGAAACTAATATATTTATGTTGTAAATATGTATACAATTGTTAGCTGTTTTTTTTTATTGTATATCGTTATGTGTCAACTAAGCTATTAAATATGTTTCCTGTCTTAAAATATATAAATTGCAAATAAAATGAAATATTGAAAAACAAAACAAAAAGATTTTACGACTTTCTTTTGCTTTTCTCAGTTTTTGCCACCTTCGATTTTTTGCGTGTTTTAGCCATTGCGTGCCCCGTATGGTTTTGCAACATCTCAAGTGGACAAACTTTTGTTTTTGCTTCTAACTGTTCGTTTTTTTTTTTCTTCTACATTTTAACTCTGTCATTAAATTTTTGTTATT
This sequence comes from Cordilura impudica, assembly GCA_963682025.1. Lineage (NCBI taxonomy): Eukaryota > Metazoa > Arthropoda > Insecta > Diptera > Scathophagidae > Cordilura > Cordilura impudica. The sequence goes on along the minus strand of OY821517.1, from coordinate 281,263,607 downwards.
CTTGCTTGCTTTTTCAATAAAGATAGGGTTTCAATGTAGCATGCCAAACATGCTGTACATTTTGTAAATTTCAAGACTTTTATATTAAGATGTACTTGTCGGTCTAGCTTTTGCTTTAAATTATGAATAAATGTTTTTTTTTTATTTAAATGCAATAATTTTTGCTCAAAGTCAATCGCTCAAATCAAATAAAACATAAACTAAACAAAATTTCAAAAGTTTATTGAAAACTAATACACCCTGTCGCGCTTCGTTATGTGCTACCGAGACTTATTGACATGTATTTAATTTCGTTTATCATATATTCCTTTTATTTCGGTGCTCGCTGTATACAAAACTTTTTTTTTTCATTCGCTGCAACAAATATCAAACTTTTCGCAAGGACTCAACTATTATAAGTTTTACGGCGAATTCCTTAAGGCATAATTATTGCAAGGCAATTTTTATGTTTTTCTTAATTCATAACTATTACTGTATAAGCAATATTATTTTTCTGAAATGATAATAGTTATGGATAAGAAAAAAAATATATTTCTTACTGATAACTATTACTTTTTTTTTATAAATATTTAAGAATTGTTTTTTAATAGTTACGCATAAGAATTAATTTAATTTAATAGCAAAATTTACAAATTTCTGATATATTAGGAAAACTTATTGCACAGATTTGGCTTTGCCTTATATCTAAAGTTTTATTATATATTGTGAAGAAAAGTGAAAGGTATAAATAAAAGATCTTAAGCCGAAGGAAAACTATTAACAAAAACCTTCACTATGAAAAGAAAAAAACCGCCCGACTGTTCACTCTCCTACAGGCCTATAAGTCTCTTATCATCACTAAGCAAGATATTAGAAAAAGCCATTAAAGAATAACTTATCGACTTTATTGACACAGAAAATATACTGCAGACTCAACAATTTGGCTTCCGCAAGGAGCATAATACGATTCAGCCACTTGTCAGAATACGAAACTTGGTCAATTCAAATTTCATAAATAGAAAATCAATGGGAATGATACCATTAGACATCAAAGCAGCATTCGATTCTGTCTGGCATAATGGCCTCATATATAAAATGATGAGATTTAACTTTCCAATAAAACTAATTAAAACAAGTAAGAAAATTATAGTCGGTCTAGACCCTCTAACGATACCCTATGCCATGCGTTTGGAGACCCTATATCTCAGGCCCAACTAATTCCATATAGAAAATAAGCATAAACCAAATTTGAGTGGGATTTTTATTAATTTTTTCGGCTGCAGATATGAAAAAGTTCATATCGGATGCTATATATATGGGGACTAGGCCCAAAAATGGACCGATCCTGACCATGTTGGATAAAGTCTCTTGTATTTTGCAAAAATATATACAAACAAAATTTGAGAAGAATCAGTGCAATATTTTTGTTTTTTAATAGATTTAAGTGAAGATCGGGAAGCAGCTCTATATGGGGCCTATGACCAAGAGTTGTCCAATAGAGATTATTTTTGGACTACTGATTAATGGATGTAATATATACATACAAACCCAATTTGACTAAGATTTGTGTGATAATTTGGATCTTATGGCAAAATATGTTGGTTTCATAGGGGTCATTTGTATGGGGGCTAGGTCTCAGCATGGACCGATTCTCTACAGTTTCAACAGCGTTCATCCCATGGCCGATAAAAGATTAAATACCAAATTTCATCAAAACATATTCATTTTGCGACCTGCAGTTTGATTACAAACTTTACATGGACACACAGATGGACGGACGGACGGACGGACGGACGGACGGACGGACGGACGGACGGACGGACGGACGGACATCGTTAAGTCGAATCAGACAGTGATTCTGATTCGATCGGTATAATTAAAGATGGGTGTAGGTCACATATTTTTGGTTGTTACAAACAGCAGCACAAAGTCATTATACCCAAACCACATAGTGGTATAGGGTATAATAATACAAAGCTATCTATCAGAGAGATCTTTCAATGTTTTTATTGGCTCCAAATACTCAACAAAGAGTGATGTAATAGCGGGATGCCCTCAGGGCTCCTGCCTTTCACCAATATTGTACAATATATATATAGCTGACTTCCCCTCTCTAGAAGGTTGTGTTACATCTATTTTTGCGGATGATATGGCACTTCTTAGTGCAGGAATACTATCGACTGATGCTCTATCCAACTTATAAACAGCGTTATCTGATGTTAACAGCTATTTTATAAAATGGAAAATTCTTGTCAATTCACAACAGACCCAAGCAATATATTTCACCAGAAGGTGTAATCCGTGTTTCTTACCCCAAACCTCCAGTTCTTGCAACAACAGTTCAGTACCCTGGTTGAACACAGTAAAATATTTAGGCGTTATTTTGGATTCAAACTTAAACTCAAACATCACGTATCATATATTATTGACAAGGCTTTTGTATTCATTAATAAACAGGAACTCCAACCACAACATTAAAAACAAAAGTCTAATTCTAAAGTCAGACTTCCACGCCGCACAGCGGACCATTTGACGAGAAGGCGGTCAAAAATCTATAACTTTTGACTGGATTGAAATTTGATATGCGGTTTGGTAGGTGAGACCTTAGCCTTTAAGTTTTGCTATAAAACGTAACTCTCGACCGAAAATAAAAAAAGTTACGGAGGGTTTAAAATACATTTTCATTTGTAGTTGAATTTTAGTACAAAAGTGAAGTGTTAAAAGGTAAAAAAAAGGTTGTTTTTTTAATATAATGTCTTTTTTTCCTGTTAATTTTACAACTAATACTTTTTAAAAATTTTTTAAGTTAATTTTTTCAGAAAATGCCAAACTTTGGCCCCAATAAACATTTTAGTCCTAATGTGCACAAGGGCCAAAGGTTGTTTTTTTGAAAGATCCCGAGTTAAAATATAATTTATTAAGCAGCGAACGTAAAAGTTACCTTATATTGGTTCAAGATAGAGAAGTTTCAATGAAAAACTCGTGTGTTTTTGCTTTAGTTAAATTTTTTTTTTATTGTCTTTTTAAATATTTCTATATCAATTTTTATGGTAAATTTATGAAATATAACAATTTTTATTGTAAATTTACAAAATATATAAATTTCTAAATCAAGAAAATTTTTTAACTACATAAAAAAAGTGTAACTTATTGTTTGTGTAATGAAAAAGTACTTTAAATCAACCAATTTTAGTAAAAATTTCTTCTAAATAGCCTTGATTTTCATTTTCTAGAAGTTGTTTAGCTTCTTCGTCTAATTCAATAGGGGTAGTTTTCCATTTTTGACGAATGTTGGACATATATGTATCTGAAGTGCACAACCAAATAGTGATAAGGTCTTCATGAGTACAACATCTGGACATTTTCCTTGTGTTGTGCTCGCGAAAGAATCTGTAGTCTTTGTTCCTTTTTTCTTGCGCTTCTTCAGATAGATCTCCTATTTCCTATTGGTAGCATATTGATTTGAATTATTTGTTCCCCATGGTACAAAATTTTATGAAATGTGGATGGCATATATCTCCAAGAGTATTTTTCATTATAAAGTATAGCTGTTTTATTGGCGTACTCTCCAAATTTTTTTGCATTTATCTTTCTGCTGCATACTAGAACTTGTAATATGATTTCGAATCGTCTTATTAATTCATGATCTACACCTGTGATAGATGCTGCAGTCTCCGGATCGGAAAAAAATCTCCTTGCAGTATTTCCATCATTTGTATTTCCTTCCCCTTGTTTTGGTTGGTCGATTACGAGGTCTAGCTGTAGATATTTTTGTTGAATTTGTTTTTTTTTTGCTTTCTTTTTTTCTTCATTTTCTTTGTTTTTTCTCACTGTTTCGCCTAACGGACCAAATTCCAAATCATAACCCAATTTAAGAATATGCTCCATGAAACGTATTCTAGCATGAAAAGGGGACATTCCAAATTCGTAGGCTTCCTTAAAACTATCGTCTTCTGGTGGGGGTTGGCTTAATTGACTTGATGTCTTTTGGCACATAATGCAGCTTGACGTTGACTTTGTTCCAGGTAAAGCTTGTGCAACTTTTCCATCAATCATTGTGAGACACATTTTAAAATGTACTTCAATGTCTTGGTCATCAAATTTAAATATTACTGCTTGAAGTTCCTTAATTTGATCTACTATTTTTTGAACTTCTTCAGTTATGACATCTTTGGTTTCCTTTTTGAATGCAAATTTTATTGGTCTGCAATACTTTGTTGAAGAAGGAATTTCGTTTTTCCATATATCAATTTCTGTTGCTCTATTAGTTGACGGCTCTAAGACGCTATACCTTTTTGTTAAGCTCAATGGAACGAAAGATACCATAAATAAATTAGCATCTGATGAATTTTCGGCATTAATTTGCTTGTATTGTTTCTGACCAGAGGATCCATCACATCCCCATTTAGAAATTAAAGTAATGCTGCCATTACCAATTTTTTTTAAATGATCAGTATCAAGCGCATTTAGCAATCGTTCTGCAGTATGTTCAAGGAGATCTGGCAATTTTATTTCTGCTGATGTTGAAGTGACACTAATAGCAGATTGTGAAGGTAAGCATTCTTGTTTGGCAGAAACTAAATCTCGATACTCTGGAAAAATCCCACAATTCTTTTCATTGCTTCGCTTCCGCAATTCCTTATATTGATTTTAGGCAGAGTTCAGAAAAAACCACACACTGAATAAAAAACTCGTACATATATGTAAACAAACATAATTGAGACCAACACACACATATTTTTAGCTTCATATCAATTATGTGCATTTCTAAATTTTCTACGGTGCCCAACACAATCATGACTGTGTTCGATTTAATATTTCGTTATTTACACGAACATTTTTGTATCACGTACTTTTTGTTTCGATCACACATAAACCACACATACTGGAGTGTTGCTTTATTTGAAGTTCGTGTTCTGGTACGTGTACTGAAAAAAAAACAGAACATGTACAATAAACAGGTTCGAGTTCAGTTATATTTTAAGTCGTGTTCAAGCTCGTGTACTAAAAAAAAACAGAACATGTACAATAAACAGGTTCGAGTTCAGTTATATTTTAAAACCGTGTTCTGGTTCTTGTACTACGAAAAATTGAAACATCAATTCGCGATCTGATACACCAAGATAAAAACGACAACAATTGTTTCAACCAAATTTATTAAAATTTTATTGACCCTTTTTATGACTTACGTTGCAAATTGTTTACAATTGTCAAATATTTTAAAATTTTATTGGCCATTTTTTTTGATTTACGTTGAAATTATTTACAATTGTTTTTATTGACTGGTTTTTATTTTAATAAAAGATGGTATTAAAATACTTAAGACACAAAAACTGCACACTGCACTTAAATCTTTCTTGCAGGTTTCAATCAGACGTGTAAATTTTTTCGTTTCGCTATTAAAATTGTTTTAATTTTCACAAAATATTTGCAATTTACACAATAACACAGTACACTTATAGATCACGATCTAATGAAAACTGAACCTCTTTTAATGAAGAAATGACGCACGCACTCGCTATTTATTGCAAAATCAATTGCGTGAAATTGTAACATAAGTCATAAAAAAGGGACAATTAAATATGAAAATATTTTTTTCGGTTTTTTTATTGACACTCATTGTGTTTTTATGCAAAAAATCCCAAAAAATCATTGAGAAAAGGATTGTGCATTGACACTAATTGGTTCGCAAATTAAGGGTGGGTAATTGTGTTTTTTATGATGCAAAATTTGTTTGTGTCTAAAGTTATTTGTTACCAAAAAAAAAAAAATGTTTGCAAAAGATCCTAACAACCAACAAGTGTGTCTTTTATGCTGCAAAATTGGGTTTTTCGTCTATGACACTAATTGGTTGCGAAAATAGGGGTGGGTAATGCAAAAAAAAACATAACAACCAACAAGTGTAACTTTTGTGATCCTAAATAGTTTTTGTGTCTTAAGTATTTTATTACCATATTTTATTAAAATAAAAACCAGTCAATAAAAATAATTGTAAATAATTTCAACGTAAATCACAAAAAAATGGCGAACAAAATTTTAAAATATTTGACAATTGTAAACAATTTGCAACGTAAGTCATAAAAAAAGGTCAATAAAATTTTAATAAATTTGGTTGAAACAATTGTTGTCGTTTTTATCGGGGTGTATCAGATCGCGAATTGATGTTTCAATTTTTCGTAGTACAAGAACCAGAACACGAATTTAAAATATAACTGAACTCGAACCTGTTTATTGTACATGTTCTGTTTTTTCTTAGTACACGAGCCACAACACGACTTAAAATATAACTGAACTCGAACCTGTTTATTGTACATGTTCTGTTTTTTTTTAGTACACGTACCAGAACACGAACTTCAAATAAAGCAACACTCCAATATGTGTGGTTTATGTGTGATCGAAACAAAAAGTACGTGATACAAAAATGTTCGTGTAAATAACGAAATATTAAAACGAACACAGTCATGATTGTGTTGGGCACCGTAGAAAATTTAGAAACGCACATAATTGATATGAAAATAAATATATGTGTTGGCTGCTTTTGAACAGAACATTGTGAGTTTCATGTGTGTATTTTCTGAACCTTGATTTTAGGTCAATTTCAAATCCAAAAATAGAGCGAACGCTTCTTCCAGCGTAAATTTCTTATCTTCAATTGGTGTAGGAATACCTTTCAAAATCCTCTTTGTGCGCCTTGGGATTGCTTCTACAATTTTTTCGATTATTTCAATTTTATTTTTATACCCTACACCACTATGTGGTTTGGGTATAATGACTTTGTGCTGTTGTTTGTAACAACCAATAATATCAGAATCAGAATCACTATCTGATTCGATTAAACGATGTCCGTCCGTCCGTCCGTCCGTCCGTCCGTCTGTGTGTCCATGTAAAGCTTGTAATCAAAATGCAGGTCGCATATATGAATATATTTTGATAAAATTTGGTATTTGATCTTTTATCGGCCATGGGATGAACGCTATTGAAATTGGTGAGAATCGGTCAATGTTCAGACCTAGCCCCCATACAAATGACCCCTATGAAATTGACATAAATTGCCACAAGATCCAAATTGTCATATAGATCTTACTCAAATTGGGTTTGTATGCGTTTATTACATCCATTAATGAGTAGTCTAAAAATGATCCCTGGGACAACTGTTAGTCATATCGAATCAGAATCACTATCTGATTCGATTAAACGATGTCCGTCCGTCCGTCCGTCGGTCCGTCCGTCCGTCCGTCTGTGTGTCCATGTAAAGCTTGTAATCAAACTGCAGGTCGCAAATATGAATATATTTTGATGAAATTTGATATTTGATCTTTTATCGGCCATGGGATGACGCTATTGAAATTGGTGAGAATCGGTCCATGTTCAGACCTAGCCCCCATACAAATGACCCCTATGAAATTGACATAAATTGCCATAAGATCCAAATTGTCATATAGATCTTACTCAAATTGGGTTTGTATGCGTTTATTACATCCATTAATGAGTAGTCTAAAAATGATCCCTGCGACAACTGTTAGTCATAGGCCCCACATAGAGCTGCTTCCCGATCTTCACTTAAATCTATCAGAAAACAAAAATATTGCACTGATTCTTTTCAAATTTTATTTGTATATATTTTTGCAAAATTCAAGAGACTTTACCAATCATGGTCAGGATCGGTCCATTTTTGGGCCTAGTCCCCATATAGGTATAGCATCAGATATGAACTTTTTCAGGGTCTCTAAACGCATGGTATAGGGTATCATATAGTCGGTCTCGACCGACTATAATTTTCTTACTTGTTTTATTTTGGGTTGGTTGAATTTTGTGCAAAAATGAATCCTTAATAATTCTTTGAGAAATTTCTTCATTGATATTCTCCAGCTTGCCCCTTCGAGATCTTTCACTACATCCGTCAATTGGTTTTGCTGGTCGACCATTTTTGCCACTTTCATTGGCAGTTGTAGATGCACTATTAAAAATAAGTTCCTTTATTAACCAGTCTTGGTAACGTTTGTACATCTTTGCCTTGCTATGGGAGCATTCAATGTACCGTCTTTTCAAATTCGATGCAAAATTATTAATTTTTCCTTTGTGAATTTCAATGTCTTCTAGGTTACAATTCTTAAAAAAGTCGTTGCTCACTATGTGCAAAATGACATCGTCTACATCATTTCGTTGAAAATAAATATCTGCCAAATCTCTGTAACAGTACTTAGCCATTGCACAAATTGTAATGAATAATAATTCTGAAAACATTATTATAAATACTCTTTCTTGCAATTATGTAAAATAAAATTTTTTATCTTTTATTACCACTGTTAGAAGCATAAAAAACCCACACCCTAACCCCTTTTAAAAGGTGAAGCATACCTGCTCATATCTTAAAGGGCTATGTCGCAATAGTTTTTTTTTTGCCATTTACAAATTTTTATCTTTTATTACCACTTTTAGAAGCATAAAAAACCCACATCCTAACCCCTTTGAAAAGGTAAAGCATACCTGCTCATATCATAAACGGCTATGTTGCAATAGTTTTTTTTACCATTACCAGTTATATAAATTGTTTCCCATTTTGTCAGGTATTTAAACTATATAACTCTAATTCAGACTATTAATGTTTTGAAAGATATCTATGTAAATGTACCTGTAACAATTAAGCGCATTACATCTCAACCCTTTTTTATAAGTATTTAACAACTCCTGACAGCTCTACCGACACGAAAAAAAATACACCGCGGTGCACCGGTACGACCAACTTTTGTATTCATAACACTCAGACGGACGGACGGACATCGTTTAATCGACTCAGAAAGTGTTTTTGAGTCGATCCGTATAATAAAAGATGGATAAAGGTCCAATATATTTTTCGGTTACAAACATCACCTCAAGCTTAATATATCCTAACCACATAGTGGACAACTTTTGTATTCATAAATTTTGCAGAAAATTTTTAACCTTGGGTCAGAAAAATTGTTCTGGTGCACACGGGCGGAAACTGGCGGGTGTATAGTGGGATATATGAGTATACAAGAGGGTTCGTACTATAGAGGAATGCAAGATTTTTTCTGACTGCTTTTGACTGGCAGGAGTTATGCTCTATTAAGTAGGAGATTTTCGAAAAATTTGGACCTTTTATAAAAAAATTTTTTTTTTAGATTTGGGAATAACTCAGTGATTTTACATTTTTAACGTTAATAACATGGAAGCCAGAAAATTATACAAAATTTATTTCACTTCAAAATCTTTTAAATCAAAAAAGTGACAGTCATTCAAAAATAAAAATTTACAAAGAAATTTTTAATTTTGACAAAATACTGAGAAAGCCCATTTTCGAAGACCCTGTTCGCTGTGATATAGTTGAGATAGAGTCGCAATTTTTTGGATACCGAGGTTTACTAATATTTACTTTCTAATGAATAACATAACTTTAAAATCGGTAACAAAAAAAAAATGATTTTTGGCCGCCTTCTCAAAATATGGTCCACTGTGCGCCGTAATGTTTTACGCTGCTCCAGTTTAGTCTACTGCTGCGCAGTTTCATGTTAAAAATGTACAGATTGCTCAAAACAAATTATTAAAAATGATATACAATTTACCTTGGCATTACTCAACACAACGACTACACACATTTTATTTTATATTATTTGACCGATTTATACTGTTGCCCAAAAGAGTTAGATTATCGTTAGGTAAATAACAAGGATATCTTTTTCTTGTGAAAAAGATGGCTTGTGTCTTATGGGAGTTAATTTTTATTCTCCATTTTTATTCTACATGTAGTACTCGGCCAACCGGTCCAGTGAACATTGAACTTCGGTCAAAATGTTCGAACTGAGTTCATGTGTGAAATAAATTGCAAGATCATCAGCATAATCTGCAGTTTTGCATGTACTGATTGTAGGCATATCAGCACAGAATATATTATAAATGATTGGACCTAGGACTGATCCTTGAGGAACACCTGCAGGAATGATATTTAGATCTGAGAAATGGTTCCCAATAGAAATACAGAAATATCTGCCTTTTAGAAAATTCCTTATTGACTTAACCAGGAATATTGGGAAGTTAAACTGAATAAGCTTATATATTAGGCCATAGTGCCACACCGAGTTGAACATCTAGTAAGACGAGAATGGTTGAATGCGAACTCCTAGAGCCAAATTGTTCGTCAGGTAAAATGCGGTTATTATTGAGAAATTCTACCATTTTTTTGCTTATTATCTTCTCCAAAATTTTTCCTAAGCTATTTAATAGATATATTGGTCTATAGTTATTGTGTGTTTTGCCCGGTTTAGGTTTAGCAATGACTTTAGCTGTTTTCCACGGGTTGGGAAAATACTGCAGGGTCAAGTATGCTTTATAGATATGAGTCAGACAACGTACTCCAGTTTTGGGAAGATATCTTAACATCTGGTTGTTAGTATCATCTAAACCACGAGCTTTTCTTCTCTCACAGTTGCCAATAATAAGTTTCACATCAGTAATTGAAATGTGGTCTGAGGTTGACGTTGTAATGCTATGTGAATCAAAAAGTTCAACAGTTTGGTTAACTAACAGCGTGTGATGATTTGAAACCACGTTTTCAGATGCCCTATGATTTAGACTAATATTTCTAGCAAATACGTTCGATTTATTTTCATCGGAAATTAAAATACTATTATTAGTTAAAAGAGAATGACAATTACTAGACTTTCTTTCTAATATTTTAGTGGCATTCCAACAAGGTTTGGAGTTCTTATCCATTGCACTTAGCCTATTATTCAATTGACGATTTCGGTGGGAGTATACCTCATGTCGTATGAGAATCGTATATCTACTCATCATTTGATAGTCAGAAATTCGCCTATACCTTGACCATTCTTTACGATAAGTATTTCTTAGCTTTGTTAAACGTAAAATGTAATCTGGAAGTTTATTTTAATTTGTTTGAGGTGCAGATTTTGGAACCGATTGTCTGACAGAATTTAACAGCATACTGGTAAAATTTTCAATGTGATTATCTACTATTTCTGAAATATTTAAACTAAGATCAAAATTGTTCATCGAGTTTCTTAATAATTGCTTATACTTTTCCCAATTAGCACGCTTAAAATTATAATATAAATTCTCCATAAAAGCCATAGGTGTGGATAGATAAAAACAAATTGGTAGATGATCAGAACTTAGATCATTTAAAGTATATTAGTTTGAAATAAATTGAGGAATATTTGATAAAATTAAATCAAGAGTAGATGGATTAATTTTGGCTGCTGCCGGAATGTAGGTGGGTGAATAGGGGAAGAAAATTGTAGCAGGAAAGTATGATGTAAAGTCATTTAGAATTTTAGCCCATTGATTAGTATGTAAGCAAATCAAATAATTATTGCTTGTCGATAAATAAAAATTCTCGAGCTCGAGGTCCGTTTTAATTATAAAAATATTTTAATTTATATTCCAATCTTTCGACATTCTCCGAAGGTCAACATTGGGGAATATCTACAAAACAATTTTGGGAAAACACATCTTTCGTAACATTTTTATAAATACATAATAAACACAAAACATGTAAATGTAAACATGCAAATGTAATTAAAAATATAGTAAGTGTAAACACAGTAGTATATACAATATTAACAAAATAGAATACATTAAAAAACAATAGATCATCTTAAATAATATTTATAAATATGCACACACAAACTTACATTTAATGCTTACATAAAAACTATTAACACTGTTGACATCTCGTCCTCTATTATTGCACTGAATATACTTTAAACTCTTTATTACATTATCGACATTGAGAATTAATATGCTCAGAAACGTTCTGCTCTTTTTAGTGATTTTTGATTTTACCCATTTTTGATTTTGAAGATTTCTGTTTTAGACGATTATTATTATTCGCGATTTTCGGTTTTGGTGATTTTTGATTATGGCGATTTTTGAGTTGGCTATTTTTGAATTTGGCGATTCTGCCCATATTTGCCACCATGATTCACATTGATATATAATGTAATTGTCAAAAGTATCAAGACTTTCGCTTTCGTAGTACTTACTTTTTTTTGTATAGGAGGTGCCACGGCCACTAGTTCCATCCTGTCCAATTTTTATCGGACTACTGACATTAATATCTGATGGGCTCGTACTAGGAGTCGAGGCCTTCCCTTTTATAGTACACCAGTTGTGTGATATTATATATTTACTTTGTGTGGGCGGTGCTACGCCGATCACGCTCATTATACCCTATACCACTATGTGGTTTGGGTATAATGACTTTGTGCTGCTGTTTGTAACAACCAAAAATATTGGACCTAGACCCATCTTTAATTATACCGATCGAATCAGAATCACTTTCTGAGTTGATTTAACAATGACCGTCCGTCCGTCCGTCCGTCCGTCCGTCCGTCTGTGTGTCCATGTAAAGCTTGTAATCAAACTGCAGGTCGCAAATATGAATATATTTTGACGAAATTTGGTATATAAGCTTTTATCGGCCATGGGATGAACGCTATTGAAATTGGTGAGAATCGGTCCATGTTCAGACCTAGCCCCCATACAAATTACCCCTATGAAATCGACATAAATTGCCATAAGATCCAAATTGTCATATAGATTTTACTCAAATTGGGTTTGTATGCGTTCATTAAATCCCTCCATGAGTAGTCCAAAAATGATCCCTTTGGCCCCATATAGAGCTGCTTCCCGATCTTCATTTAAATCTATTAAAAAACAAAAATATTGCACTGATTCTTCTCAAATTTTGTTTGTATATATTTTTGCAAAATACAAGAGACTTTACCAAATATGATCAGGGTCGGTCCATTTTTGGACCTAGTCCCCATATGGATATAGCATCCGATATGAACTTTTTCATATCTGCAGCCAAAAAAATTAATAAAAATCCCACTCAAATTTGGTTTTTGCTTATTTTCTATTTCCAGTTAGTTGGGCCTAAGAGATAGGGTTTCTAAACGCATGGTATAGGGTATCATATAGTCGGTCTAGACCGACTATAATTTTCTTACTTGTTTTTTGTTCGAATAATCACTTAAATAAATTTTTAGGCTCACGTAAAGTCGCAATGCTCTCACTTTTACAGTACTCCAGATATATGACATTGCTGTGATACCGCCAATTTTTTGTCCGACTGCTCACATTAATAATAGATGACCTCAGATAAATTTGCAATGGAGTCTCAGTCATAGTACTTGAGATATATAATATTGAATTATTACTTTGTATTGGATCTGCCGCGCCCTCTTATACGATCCCGCCCATTTTCGGAATGGCTACTAATGTAAATAATAGGTGATATCACATAAATTAGCAAAACTCTCCCTATCAAAGTACTCGATATATATTATATTAAATTTATTTTTTTAAATATTTAAAAAAAATTATGGCTTATGGATCGCTCTAAATATTGGAACCACCATTCTTTAAATCAGATGATTAGTTACGCAGACTATCTCCTACAAACAAACAAACAAACACACACTACCTCTTTATTGTACTTATTATAGTATAAATTTCAATTTAAAAATTTTAGTTAAATTTGCTGCAGCTTGGCCTAATTTTAATGTTATAAATTTAAAACGAAATACTTCCTACGTACTTTCTTTCTTTTTAAACACTTTTTTGAAATGTCTCTTAACGGTTGACCTGTTTTTGGTAATTATTTTTAAAAAGTTTTTTTTTTATAAAGTTTTGTGTTCCTAAAATCAACATGTGTTTTTAAGCGTTTCTGGTTTTATTGTTGTTTGTTACAGCCAACTGTTTTGTTACATTTACATGATAATTTTGCATTTAACACTTTTTTATGGAGCGCTATAATATTTTGTTTGCATGAAATGTAATTATATTATACATAAAACTTGGCATAGCATCATAAGGCTGTGTACTTACGCGACCATGTAGATTTGTTGACATTGCTGATACGTACTATACTTTCTGTACAAATTGAATAAAAGTATCGTGCATTTTGAAATTCTCTTGGCCATTTGGACTTAGCATGGCAGAAAGTTATATCGACGTTACGACTTGCAATGACTACAACGATTTCCTTCAATCAATACAGATGAAAATATCACATAAGCCCAAATTTAGTGCAATTTGCATGGTGTGATGGATGTGAGATTAAATTTCATTTGATTATGACTCTACTAAGTGATGTCTCGTATGTATGTATATCGAAATTAAAATTGAAAAAATATTTCGCATTTGTATGATTCTGCAAAATATTGGAAGATTAGCAACTGGGCTCATAAAAAGAATTCCGTTATATATAATTATTTTTTTTTTGTTCATATTAATGTTAAATCTCTAAATAAAATGCATAGTAAAATTATTATTAATATCTATTTAATTTATTTTCGTAATAACCGAACATTCAAAATACTTGTCGAGTATAGTGTAATTTGTTCAAAATTTTAAAGTTGCTTAAAAGTTTTGTTATTTTGTCATACAATGGCGTTTGTACAGTATTAAAGCAAACATTGTTGCACGTGTGTTCCAGACATAAGACTGCTTATTTCAGACTGTCAACACTTTTGTTGGGTTGATTCAGTCAATGCCGTACTATGTAATATGACGTTACCTAGCCCTTATGCTACTGTTTAGGTATTGTATTTTATCTTGTGTAATGAAATGTTTCTTCAAACACAGCTGAGTTCATTTTATAAGACTTATTTTATTGCCCTTTGTAATACTTCTATTCATATATCCCATTTTTTCTGTTATACACCATATTTTTTATCAAATAAGAGGCAATTTTAGTAAAGTTTTTAGGGGAGCACTGGTATGAGATGCTTAAGAATTGTCATATTATAATTGTCATATTATTTATTTATTTATTTATTTATTTATTTATTTATTTATTTATTATTAACACGTTCGCCTTTATAAAATCCTTAGTGGTAAAAAAAAAAAAATCAATGTGAGTCCGATCACAGGGGAGATGTGCAAACATCTACAACTTTTCCAATTGTATTTCAGAAAGTATCAAATGTATTTCAAAAACATCAAATGTATTTCAGAAATTATCAAATGTATTTCAGAAAATATCAATTGAATTTCAGAAAATATTTATTGAAATTCAGAATTAAAAAGTAGTTTACCCTACAATATCGAAAAGTTATTATTGTTTCTATTAGTGATTTGGAGTCGCAGAAAATGTTTAGCAGTATTTTGATTTGTTTGTTACGCACTGTAAAATAACCTATCAAGGGCGGCCTTTAAATCGAAAGAAAATGAGGACTTAATTTGTTAACCAGCTACAATATAAACACCAGGATAGAATTTAGACCGATTTTGGAGTCATCGTTTTGAAAATAGCACGTTTATATCGTCATCTGAAAAACAACTATTTTACCATAAATTTGTTTTCATAAATAAAAATCCATCTTTATTTTCCAGCTTGATTCTGCAATTTGGGTATTAAGTTTAAAGTGCTTTTGTTTTATATTGTTTTTTGCTTCTCCTGTAAAAAAACAAAAATATTAGTTACGGCCTTTTGCATTTTAGGTAACGATATGTAGTTTTCAAGAAATATTACAAACCCACTGTAATACTTAAAAAAATATATTTTTATATAACGTTCTGACTATCTTTCTGAGACTTAATTAGTATTTTAAAAATTCAATTATTATTGTCTGAAGTAAATTTAAAAGTTTTTGAAATACATTTGATGTTTTCTGAAATACAGTTGATATTTTTTGAAATACATTTGATGTTTTCTAAAATACATTTGATAATTTCAGAAATACATTTGCTGTTTTCTGAAATACATTCAAAATTTTCTAAAATACATTTGATGGTTTCTGAAATACATTTCATAATTGCTGAAATACATTTCATAATTTCGGAAATACATTTGATATTTTCAGAAATACATTTGATAATTTCTGAAACTCAATTGATATTTTCTAAAATTCAATTGATATTTTTTAAAGATAATTTCTGAAAATCAATTGATGTTTTCTGAAATAAAATTGATATATTCTGAATATCAATTGATGTTTTCTGAAACACAATTGACACTTTCTGAGATTCAATTGCTGTTTTCTAAAATTCAGTTGATACTTTCTGAAAATCATTTGATGTTTTCTGAAATAAAAATGATATTTTATGAAAATCAATTAATGTTCTCTGAAACACAATGGATACTTTCTGAAATGCAATTGATGTTTTCTGAAATACAGTTGGAATAGGTGTAGTAATTAATAAAACACCTAAGTTTATTTTCGACTTCTTCAAAGTTTTCTAATATTTAGCTTTTTAAACTCACAGCACACCTAGCGGTTCTGCTTACCAAAAAAGTTCTGTGAATAGCAAATATACACTTGAATATTTAAAATTAGATTTGTGATTTTGCTAAGTAGGTAGCGAACTCGGCGGTTCAGCTTACTTAAAAATTCTGGCAATAGCAAATATATACTTGAATATTAAAAAAAAACAACTCTGTAAGTTTGTGAGCATATTAAACTTACAGCACACCTAGCGGTCAATAGTTGTGATTTTGCTAAACAGACAGCAAACTCGGCGGTTCTGCTTACTAAATACACCAATATACTTACATATACGACACACCCCTTACGCTGTTTTTGTGATTGTATTGTGAAATTGGATTCTACCCCCCCCCCCCCCCCCTCCGAGCGCATAGATGTCTACACACCAAAAAGTTTAAAACTAGCAAATGACACCTATAGTTGTCACAAAATAAATCGCCATTAAATATTTCAATGTTGGCCATTCTCACAATATTGATACTTTTTTGTGTAACTACACTTGAACCGGATCAATATGCCTAGCATCAATAGCCAAATATAGGTCAAACGAGTTGCATTTGGTTTAAGTTTGGGGAGTTCTGTGTTTTCTTAAATAAACGAAAGTAAAAACAAATGACAAATATACATAATTGTCATAGTTTCACACAAATTCCTCCAGTGCGTAAAATAATTTTTTCTTGAGAGCTCAGTTGTTTTAAATCTTCATTTAATTCACATATATATTAGGGTAACAGCCATTTTTTTTTGTTTTGGAATTTCAAGACGCGCTACTGGATCTATTGTGGCACTGGATCTAAAACTCCAGTACGCAAACTTTGAGTCAAATTGTACAATGTTTCTTCACGCGCATTGAGTTAAGAGTTCAAATATGCATTTATATGTAAAAATTATCAAAAAAAAAAAATTATTTTTCACAAAAATGTTGATATTTAAAATTCCGTTTTAATTGAATTAATTAATGAGCCATAATGTAGAGTAAATTATCCTTAAAATAAAAAACTACTATCTGTTGAAAAAGAGCAAAGTTATATCAAGTTCCCCAGGTAATAAATGCCCCGCAGAACACTTCATTAAGAAAATTGAGCTCACATTTTTAAAGACATTGAAATAATTTACTGCAACAACATTTTTGCATTCTTCTGATCCAATAATGATCATACGTAAAATATTTTGTATCTCGTCTATTGTTATGCCGTTATAAATTAATACCAAATCGGTACGTATTATTTAGCACTATTTCAAAATCTCCAATTTTCCTTTTTCAAAAATTTTGTTCAAGAAGTTTACCGATCTAAACGACGTGACTTTATGGTCTTGTTAACAAAATGCATGTGATTAAAAAGGTCAAATATTGTAGGTATCCTGTTCTTAATTTGGCGAGGGCAGCATTTTTATTTCTGCGGATTTGAACAAAAATGTGACTTTTCATACTTTTTCAACTTTTAGGCTACATCTTTTTGTTGTTTTCATATTTCAAATATCTTTTGTCAAAATATTATACCACTTAATATAAGTTCTTATTCTTATAAATTAAGGTTAAATTGAGATGTTATAAACTGTTTTTACCAATTTTTTTCTATAGAAAAATTTGGTTATCGAGGGCTTATATTCAAAAAGTTGAAAAAGTATGAAAAAAAATTTTTTCTTCAAATCCGCTGAAATTAAAACGCTGCCCTCGCTAAGTTAGGAATAGGATACTGACAATATTTGGCTGTTTTAATCACAAGTATTTTGTTAATAAGACCTTAAACTCCAGTCGTTGATTTCGGTAAATTTCTTGAACAAAATTTTTTAAAAAATTAAATTGTAGATTTTGAAATAGTGCTAAAAAATACGTACCGATTTGGCATTAATTTAGAATGGCATAACATTAGACCAGATGCAAGATGCTTTACACATGATCATCTTGGGATCAGAAGAATGCAAAAATATTATTGTAAATTATTTCAATGTCTTTCAAAATGTGAGCTGGATTTTCTTAATCAAGTGGTCTGCAGCGCATTTATTGCGCGGGGAACTTGATATAACATGGCTGTTTTTCAACCGTTAATAGACTTTGTTATTTTGTTAGAAAGATATTTTACTTTGTATTATGGTTCATCAATAATTCAATGGAAACGGAATTAGTAATATTAAAATTTTTGTGAAAAATGATTTTTTAATAATTTTTACATATACAGTGTACTCTCTCCTTGCGGACACCTCTCTTAAACAGACACCTCCCATAAACGGACACTTTTTTCAGTACCCAAAAAATCCTTAGGATTTTTTAAATTTTTCCCTCTTGAGCGGACAACCCTCGCATAACAAGACGCGGACACTTTTTGCCCACACCGAAGGTCATTTTAAGTTCGCCATAGGCGGACAGCTTATAACACTGCAACAAGATAGGTTCAAGATATTATACTGCATCAATATGGCTGGAGAAAATTAACGTCTTTTGTTACTAGGAAAGCTGAAAAGCCTGGGGCGTTTTGCAACATTAATTTAAACAATTTATCAGCTACGTGGCGATCAAACAAAAAGGCTTGGATGACATGTGATTTGATGACTGATTTTCTAGTGCAGTTCAATAGAAAAATGCAACGTCAGGAACGGGAAGTTCTCATCCTCACGATCTCAAATCGAAAAAGTTTGTTCCATCAGCCCTTGGATCAAGGCGTTAGCAAATTATTATTTTTAAAAAATATTTTGTTGCAGGTGGAAGATGCAAAATCTGCTTCGGATTTATCAAAATCAATAAATTTGTTATATGTTTTCTATTTCATACATACAGCGTGGGAGCAAGTGAGTCAACAGACAGTAAAAAATTGTTTCAGGAAAGCTGAAAGCGAAAGATATCACCGATGACAATAGCGGTTAGACCGCAGAAGATGAGCTTCCACTATCAGCAATTACTCAGTTCACCAATGTTGTTAATCGAGTTCGGAGCCAAATTCAAGTTGACAACGATGAGTATATCTATTTAGATAATGAAGTCTTCATTAATGATGAAGATGTGGGGAACATTAGTACTGAAATGTTAATTGCTTCCCAAAAAACGCTGACCAACTCGTCTGAAGATGAACTAGAAAGTGAAATTGACGACAAGTTAACTTCTTATAAAGACTTTTTTAGCTATAAGAAAGCCAAAAAACGTTATCTATACATCACACTGACCTTAAATGTGTTAAATATCTTACTGACCAAATAGAGCTTCAATATATTGAAGTTAAAGGAAGAACCCGCCAAGCTAAAATTTCTGACATTTTTAAACCCATTTGATTACCTTGCATAACTATTTTGTTTTTACTTCTCGAAAAAATGTTAATGGAAATTCTGTTTGCTAATATTTATATGTTCCTTTGTCTGATATTGATATGTTCCTGTTTTGACAATAAAACTAATTAGAGATAAATATATTACAAATTATTATTTGCCCTTTTTGCACTCCTCTCATAAGCGGGCACCTCTCATAAGCGGACAAATTTGTCAGCCCTTAGGTGTCCGCTTATGAGAGAGTACACTGTAAATGCATATTTGAAATTTGAACTCAATGCGCGTCCAGAAAGCATTGCCAGATTTGGCTCAAATTTTGTGCACTAGAGCTTTAGATCCAGTTTCATAATAATCCGACCCGTACACCTCAAATTTCGACCAAAATTTTTTTTTTCATACAAACCACTGTCACTCTAATGCATATAGTTATTTGTGGCCCTTTTTTTGATTATCTCTTATTGTTATTTGTAATAGCTTTTATAACATATGTGAGTAACTTTATAATTTGATTTTGATTTTTTATTTGTAATTATTTGGGTTCCTTTAGAAAATAGGGAATTTCAAGAAAATCTGCGGAAACCATTGAATGAATTCCAATTGAATGATGCTTTGAATGGTTAGGTTCAGAATTAAAAAGAGAATCCCATTTTGATATTTTCGAGAATGATGGTGAATATGGTGAATATGGTGATGATACTAGTTACTTACGTAACAGTAGCGTTACCGAGGATTATGAAATTTTAGGCCAGAAGGATGCAAGTTTCGAGAACATAAACGAAAACAGCACAGTACTCCAAAGAACTTTTAAACCGTTGAAGGAGGATAAATCTGTAATAAAAATCAATGTTTCTGAAACTTGCGTTCCTCGCGATGTCTCTGACTTATTTTTTACAAACGATAGAGCGATAGAACGATATAGCAGAAAATGAAAAAGTTTCAGGGAGAGAAATAAAGCTGAGTTATTGCGGTTTATTGGGTTGTGCCTTTTACAGTCCAAAATAAATCACTGAGTATTCGGTCACCATGTCCGTTTTACGCTTTCAAAATTTATTGAGATTTTTCAACTCTTTTTCAAATAATTTTCAAACCGCTTATAAACCAAAAAAATCACATTCACTATACGAATCTATTCTTCAATTTCGGGGACGCTTACGCTTACAATTCCATGTTTATAACTAAGGAAATAAGGCTAGATATGGGATCAAGTCGTAAGAACTCACCACCCCGGATGGTTATGTGTCAAACATAGAGATATAACAGGGTACACATGAAGATGATAGTGAAAGTACAACTCCAAAAACGCGAAATTTAGTGATTCGCTTGTTGCAACCATGTTTGAATAAGATACATTATGTGTACATGGACAATTATTATACTATTGTTGCTTTATCTGAAGAGGTTTTGGAATACCAAACGTAAACAATTCGTGCATACCGGAGGGATAATCCAAAAGGCACTATAAACAAAAAGTTTAATGCTGGAGGACTATAATGGGAAAGAAAGGAAACGTCTACGTCTCAAAACGGAAAGATAAACTGAAAGTACTTTCACTAAGTACTGCTCATCATCCCGAATTGATTGAAGTGATCCAGTGCATCTAACGGATGTAAAACTTGTCCAGATAAACCACATTTCTGCTTCAGTTCTTCTGAGGATTTTCATAAAAATTTTAACCAATATTTAAATAATACTAACAAATCCCAGCCCTCGAAATTCGATTGCAAATTCTAGAAAATTTATTTTTTCATTAAATAAAGACCCTAAAGGTATGCTAATAAAATATAGCTAATTCACAAATCAACACACAAAAAAAAAACAAACTTATTTTTATTACAAACACATTAACAAACATAGCATTGTACAATTTTATGTATGTGTTAGTAGCAACTTTAAATGCAATTTACCCAATACAAAGAAAAAAATTAAAAAATCTGTAAATCTGCAACATGGCTCAAAAGAAATACCTTTCAAATAATATACGATTGGCCAATATCGGGATAAAACGGTAGAACAAAACATCGGTAACAACTAATCGCTTAGCCTATTAATATTATAGATTTTGTGAATACAATATTAGTTTTTTAATAAAACTTTTAATTTATGTTGTTGTATTTTCATTTTATTTTTAATTTAAAATATTTCAAAAAAATATTTATTTTCTTAGTTCAAAAAATAATTATTTATATGTATCTAAAATGATTTTGAAAATTTGACTACAATACTTGTCATGTGCTTAGTAGTATACTACTTGCCAATTAATGTGAAAATGACACCAATAGTTGTCATGATGTGGCTTTCGACTCTGAATCTGTGGTTCAAGTTCTGTAATTTATTTGCAAAAAGATATTTAAAAATGTTGTTGGTCTTTTTTAATTAACTAATCTCAGGAGATCAGACAGAATACTAGCTTCGAAAATGTTGACGCTGGACGAATGATTGGCGGGACATTCATTTAGAATATAGGTGACGTTGTGCTTGGAATTAGAGGATGGATATTTTATATGTCTGATCTATATTTAAAAACTTACAACACATTCAAAACCAAAACTACAGTTATTTATGTAAAAAATAAAAACACAAATCACTGACTTGCTTTGCGCGGAGTAAATTAGTTGTTAATTTTGACCGTTGACGACCAATGGGGTATATATGGCCCATGGAGTTTTTCCTTGGAGGAATTTAAAAAAAAAATACTTATGTCGACACTCTAGTTTCGAAATGTTGTACTTAACGAACCCACAAAAAAAAAAAAAAAAAAAAAATTTCGGCAGTTTAGGTTTGGTCGTGAAGGGTTTAATAGGCATATAATATAACGTGAAGGATGGTGTTTTATTAACCCACACTTCTTCTTTTGATGCAAAGCTTACCACAAAGTTTACCACTTACCACTTATTCATAAAACAATCGGTATTTAGCACCCTCTTATAAAGGCTTAGTATATTACCATAATTTCATCTTATATAATTTTTTGATATTTTTTTTAAGTTTTGGGTTATTCAACATAACTTAAATATCTATTTGAATGTTAAGTGCTTTTAAATTGATTAAATTCAAGTAAAATCATCAATTTAGATATTTTTAAAAACCTTTTCTTAAATTTGTGGTAAAAAAAATAGGCACTGATTTTTTAATGGTCCATTAGACAATAGTTAAGACTTACGAAAACTAATTTTTACCAAAAATAAATAGCCTTTTCGAAGCTAAATAAAAAAAAATACTTCGAAAATATATTTTAAAAACTTATTTTTATTTCATTACAAATATATCACAGCAATTAAAATGCAAAACATTAAAGCAGTTTTAAAAAAAAATTATTTTTTGACAATTAACTCCTTCAAACAACAAAAAACCATTTTTTCATCCTTCATTTTCGCTTAAAATTCTGTGATATTAGCGACCTCTGGTGGCGACCAAGCAAGTCTAACAAAAATATTTTAATAAATTTTTATTGAGATACATTAATATCTGTCGAATAAGATATATCTCATCATAATTGGAAATTTTTTTTTTTATTTTTGTCTATGGAACAAAGCATTGTGGGACGGGTGGACGGATGGATGGACATCGCCAAATCCACTCAGAAAGTGATTCTGAGTCGATTGGTATAAGAAGAAATGGGTCTAGGTCAAATATTTTTGGTACGTATAAACATAAGCACAAAGTCATTATACGCATAATGGTATTGACCGCATAGTGGTATTGGGTATAACTAAGCAAAATTGGTGTGCTCTCAGATCCATCAGTGTATGAAAGGTTCCAATTGTGCCCAATTAGAAGTCGGTTCTGTAGAAATTACCAAGGCATAGAAATCTTTTTAGAACAAGGGGGGTTCAATTTGCTCATTAAGCATGCATGGTGATTAAGTTCAAGCTTACTTAAAAAAATTATACAACGGGTAATAATAGATTAGGTGCACAAATAAAATTGATCACTTTTTTTAACTTTACTAAATAAAATTTTGTTACGATATTAGATTTTAATTTTTATGTTAGATGTTATGTTCATGTTTTGATTGAAGGCAGCTTCGTCCAAAAATAAAATATAGTTTTGTAATTTATATGTAGTAACCCCTAACATTTTTGAAACAAAAACAAATTAATTAAATTTATAAACCTTTGTTTAAGGGTGATAAGGCACTGTGGTATTATGGTATAGTGGATAAATTAAATGAAAAAAAAAAAAATTAAATTCCAGGTTTGTTCAATTCATATCTGTAAATTTTTTGAGAAAAAATAAAAATGAATCATGAAAATCCAACTTTCAGCAGTATAGTCTTTAATATTGTTCGAGAAAATTCGGTATTGCTGGTTTATGTTGTCAAAATAACAAATGCGGCAAGAACATACAACTTAAAGATGATTTCTGCTGGTTCCTTGTCAAATTAATAATACAGGAAACAGTAATTTGTCAGATCTTCAAAACATTATGTTTATATTTTATCACAATTTTTCAGCATTGAATAGTTAAAATGAAAGAAAATTAACTGCAGCTTATATTTTATTAGAGTACTCTATATTACGGAACAAAAGAGGCTTCAGGATTTCTTTAAAAAAAATTCTGGAAAACGCTTTTGACAATTCGTCTATTATTTGTAAAAATTATATAAGTAATTACTACTTGTCAAATGTTTGAAAAGGATCCAGCAAAAGGAGACCTGATAATATAAAACCTAGTTCTTTGTTATCTAACGTGTCACCTAACGTGAGAAAGCCATTTAAAAAAAATGGATTTAAATTTACAGCAACAATATATTCCAAATCATCAATTTCGTTTCACAATCGACTCTTCATTTGTTTCCACAACTCTTCCTTAAATTCCATAATAATGTTGTCATTAACTGAAGAGTGCAACGCAAAAAGCTTTTGGTAATGCCTAACATAATTCCATTTAAATGATCAAAATCGGTTTTGACCTTTTCATTACAAAAATATTTCAACTTTCCTTTATCTGTATGTTATTTTGCTTGCATCTAGAAAAATGAGGTTTCGGCCCTTGAAGATATATATTGTGGTGTGTCACGAGCATCAATATTGGCTAACAAATTATATAATACTAGCTGACCCGGCAAACGTTGTTTTGCAATATAACTACCATTATTTTCTCAATATAATGTGTTTGTCTAACGTAATGAATATTTTCGTTACGTTAGTTCTCTCAAAAGTTAAACATAAGTACAAAAAGTAATATTTTTATACACTATACCACTATGTAGTTTGGGTATAATGACTTTGTGCTGCAGTTTGTAACAACCAAAAATATTTGACCTACACCCATCTTTAATTATAACAATCGAATCAGAATCATTATCTGATTCGATTTAACGATGTCCGTCCGTCTTTGTGTCCATGTAAAGCTTGTAATCAAACTGCAGGTCGCAAATATTAATATATTTTGATGAAATTTGGGTTTTCATTTTTTATCGGCCATGGGATAAACGCTATTGAAATTGGTGAGAATCAGTCCATGTTCAGACTTAGCCCCCATACAAATGACCCCTATGAAATCAACATAAATTGCCATAAGAAACAAATTATCATAAAAATCTTACTCAAATTGGGTTTGTGTGTATATATTACATCCATTAATCAGTAGTCCAAAAATGATACCTATTGGACAACTCTTATTGCACTGATTCTTCTAAAATTTTGTTTGTATATACTTTTGCAAAATATAAGAGACTTTACCAAACATGGTCAGAATCGGTCCATTTTTGGGCCTAGTCCCCATATAGATATAGCATCCGATATGAACTTTTTCATATCTGCAGCCGAAAAAATTAATAAAAATCCCACTCAAATTTGGTTTATGCTTGTTTTCTATATCCAGTTAGTTGTGCCTGAGAGGTAGGGTCTCTAAACGCATGGTATAGGGTATCGTATAGTCGGTTTAGACCGACTATAATTTTCTTACTTGATTTTTTTTATATCCTAAAGAATGAAAGTTAAACAGAGAAAATCAGTATTCATTTGGCGATTTTTGTGTTTCGCGATTTTGGATATTGGTGATTTTTGCTTCTAGTGATTTTTGTATTTGGTGATTCAGGTCATATTTTCCACGACTAATCACATTGTTAATTAATGTACTAATCAAATATTTCATGACTATCGCTTTCAGATATGTTTATATTTTTATTTGTGAAGGTGGTGCTACACCCACTAATCACATCCCGCCCATGTTTTGTCCGACTACTCACATTAATATATGATGGCATCGTACAAAGTGCAATGCCTTATATGATAATATTTATTTACTTTAAATGGGCGGTTATAAATAAGCCCACTGCTCCGATCACGTCCATTATTTGCTCGACTAATCACATGCATAACTTATGAGCTCACGCAATGTCTCAAGGCTCTCACTGCTACAGCAATCCAGATATATGACATTTAATATTAACTTTTTGGGTGTACCACGCCCATTGCTCCGATCTTGCCCAGTTTCGCCATGGCTACTAACATTAAGAATAGCTGACCCAGCAAAAATTTGCAAAGCTCTGCCTGTCATAGTACTAAATATATATGATATTAATGATTTACTTTGTTAGGGGGGTGCCACGCCCATTGGTCCGATTCCATCCATTTTGGTTCCTACTGCTCACATTAGTGACAGATCATATGAGACAAATGTGCAAAGCTGTGGCTGTCACAGTGCTCGAGATATATGACATTTAATATTAACTTTGCATGTGAGGTGCCACGCCGACTTATCCAATCCCGCCCATTTTCGGCATAGGTGACCTAAAATAAATTTGCAAAGCTCTCTCAGTCATAGTGCTTAATATATATGATATTAAAACAAGTAAAAAAATTATAGTCGGTCTAGACCGACTATACGATACCCTATACCATGCGTTTAGAAACCCTATCTCTTAGGCCCAACTAACTGGACATAGAAAATAAGCAAAAACCAAATTTGAGTGGCATTTTTATTAATTTTTTTGGCTGCAGATATGAAAAAGTTCATATCGGATGCTATATCTGTATGGGGCCTAGATCCAAAAATGGACCAAGCCCGATCATGTTTGGTAAAGTCTCTTGTATTTTGCAAAAATATATACAAACAAAATTTGAGAAGAATCAGTGCATTATTTTTGTTTTTAATAAATTAAAGTGAAGATCGGGAAGCAGTCTATATGGGGCCAAAGGGATCGTTTTTGGACTACTCATTAATGGATGTAATGAACGCATACAAACCTAATTTGAGTAAGATCTATATGACAATTTGGATCTTATGGCAATTTATGTCGATTTCATAGGGGTAATTTGTATGGGGGCTAGGTCTGAACATGGTTCGATTCTCACCAATTTCAATACCGTTCATCCCATGGCCGATAGAAGTTTACATACCAAATGTCATCAAAATATATTCATATTTGCGACCTGCACTTTGATTAAAAGGTTTACATGGACACACAGACGGACGGACGGACGGACATTGTTAAATCAACTCAAAAAGTGATTCTGATTCGATCGGTGTAATTAAAGATGGGTCTAGGTCAAATATTTTTGGTTGTTACAAACATCAGCATAAAGTCATTATACCCAAACCACATAGTGGTATAGGGTATAAATACACTTTGCACACCCTAGCGATATGAAATATACCTTACCTATTCTCATACCTACCAATAACACATATAGAATTTCATTAAAACGATCAAGCCATTTCGGAGGAATACGATCACAAACTCGAGAATTTTTCGTATATACATAGATTATCATTTCGTACTTTCAGCATAAAACTTCGGATTCTGCAATTATTATGTTTGCTGCTAATTCATTGTTCTGTATTCTCGTCGTCTTTCCAGTTGTCCAAAAACCAAGAGCTGTTTGCAAACGATCCATTTGCGGATGGATTAATTTAAACCACACATAGCACGCAAATTATATTCCTTGTCGTTTGGCCCGCCGCGGCAGAAGGAATTCACAATGCACCTGATCTTTACCTAAATCTAAAAAAAAAACTAAATTATTGCACAGATATTTCTCAAATTAAGTTTGTACTTGAGGACCCCTGCTACTCCGCAGCATTATATTATATTATATTAATTTTTATAATATAATATCAAAATCTGTTAAGAGAAATTAACGTACAGTCATGCCAAAATAAGCCAAGAGAAGTTAACGTACAGTAAAAGTAAAGTTGATTGTCCACTCATAACTTTCCTCAAACCCAACGAATTTGCCAAGAGAAGTTGACGTACAATAATGCCAAAATAAGTTAACGTACAGTAAAAGTAAAGTTGATTCTCCACGCATAACTTTCATCAAACCTAACGAATTTAAGCAGTTAATAGCTCAAAAGAAGGAGCTTGATCTACTGAGTGTTCTTAGACCTATGTCAACAGCCTACGTTAATTAGAACTCTAGGTATAGAGGTTTGAGAGAAGAAAAATATTGAAAAAAAATCTTGAATGCAAAGTTTATTCATAAATTCTTTTAATATATAAGATATGTTTTCGCAAAAAAATAAGTGATCTTATGGTAAGGATCGGTCCAATTTCTGACCTAGTCCCCATGTAGATATAGCATCCGACATGAACTTTTTCGTATCTGCAGGCAAACAAATTAATAAAAACGCCACTTAAATTTGGTTTATGTTTATTTCCACTATCCAATATGTTGAACCTGAGACCACCTCTCTAAACGCATGTTATAGGTATCATAAAGTCGGCCAGGATCGACTATAACTTTCCTATTGTTTTATTTGTTTGCGTTTTTAACCTTCATCTCACCCTTGTGTGGAAAACCACACAATATGAAAATATTTTGTACACAGAAAAAACAATAATTAAGCGATGTTCATGAAATTTCTTGACTCTTGCTATCGCATCGATTTTATACAGAAAACGTATTAATTGATTCAAAAATATTTTTTTACAACGAGATATTTAAAAAGTGACGTTGCATACCCTGTTGTGTGGTTTTCCACACATATGTAATTTATATATATTTTGTACTAGGAATATAATTTTTTGCCATCAAATGTCCATTCCTATTGATGTTATGAAAAGCTGTGTACCTATTATACAATATAGACAATTGATAATGTTATTCTGAAGTGATCAAATGCATATGCAGAGGAACAATGCTGTGAAAGCTATACCGAAATCGACTCAATCTTGTAACATGAATATATCAGTGTTCTTATATTTGGCTGGACTTTACAGGTCTATGCTTCTAACTAATCTAATGTTTTAGATATAATTGTGATAATTTAGATGAAAAAATGAGACAATGTTGGATTTATTTAGAGCGATGATATCGAAGAAGACATTTCAATACATGAATAATGTTATTTGGTTCGATAACATTATAAGCAGACATCAAGAAAGCATTACGGACAAATTTGCTGCAATTCGCGAAATATTCGACAAATGGTCTGAACTATTATTACTGCAACCATCTGAATGTGTTACAGTTGACGAACGGTTACTAGGTTTGCATAGGAGATGCAAGTTTCAACAACATATACCTTCTAAGCCGATATGGAATTAAATTTTGGGTTTTAGTTTGCTCTAAAACTTATTACGTTTAGAAAATGAAACCATATTTGGGTAAACCAGTTGGTGGTTTAGCTGAAAAAAGTTAAGGTGAATTATGTTCGAAGAGTGAAGAGTCATAACATAACAGTGGGAAAGTTTTTCTGATCTTGCGAATTTGCCCAAAAGTTGTTACCCAAATTGGCAAACAAACAAACAAACAATGCGAAGAGTTTTCTTGCGTGAGCTTAGAATACCCCTTGTATTACCAACAATTTACAAAATGAATCAGTGGGGGAGCCCAGTTGCTCAATAGCACATTCCACATCTTCAATGTTTCGTCAACCTTCAGAATCTGGAGAGCGCTCATCAGTATCATTTGACATTACCCCTAAAAGATCAAAATGTGTTTCTCTGAATATCGAAGGAAAAGCTAGATGTTACACATGTTATTACGAGAAGTCGAAAACTAAGAACAATGTATATAAAACGATGTGCTGTTTCTACCAAGAAGGTATACTTAAGCATACTAATAACCCTAATATTTATTTAAATGTATTGAAGAGAAACTAATTTGATGAGATACCAAAATATAAAAATCTATAATATTAAAGGGCTAGACGATTTCTTGTGATCGATGTTTTGTTTTATCCCGATTTTTACCAAACGAATATTATTTGAAAGGTATTTCTTTTTAGCCGCTTTGCAGATTTTCAGATTTTAAAATTTTTCCCTTTATTTTGAGTAAATTGCATTTAAAGTTGCTACTAAGACATACACAAAATTATACAATGCTATGTCTGTGTTTATTAAATTTGTTAATGTGTTTGTAATAAAAATGAGTTTGTTTTTTGTGTTGATTTGTGAATTGGCTATAATCGATTAGCATACATTTAGGGTCTTTATTTAATTAAAAAAAAATAAAATTTCCTTAAATTTGCACTTGAATTTCGAGGGCAGGAATCTGCTTGTATATTTTACTGCTGGTAAATCATGATTTAGGTAAAAAAAAATATATGTTGCTATTACAAAATAAGTAGACATCCCGTATGTGTGGAAAACGACACACGAGGGTAAACAACGTAAGTTTTTTTGAGGGTGAGATGAAGGTTAAATGACTTTCTACAGGTTAATATTTTTCTTATATATGGCTTCTCGTTGTTCTTATGCATACGTCTAAAGACATATAAATAATATATGTTTTAATCTAATGTTGTTTTGAATAATATCACCAAATGTGATCCTGACCGCACAATTCTTACATTTAGTTCCGATATTAAATATATTCATATACGCAAATTATCTTTAACTAATATAAAAGCAACTTGTATTGTAGGACAGCTTTTTTTACATATTTATTCTACTACTAAGATTTTAATATTGCTGCTTATGTTATGTTGATATACATACATAAGTCTGTAACATATTTTACTCAGTGAATAACCTTGGGCTATTGTATGTTCAATGTTGGTGTTTCGTAGTGTAAGCAATACGATAAATTATGGAAAATATTTGTAAACAACAACATAGTTTACTTAAACCTAAGGGGGAAACACCTGTTTTTTAAAGACATGATTTAAAATAATTGAGAAGAAATATATTGATTGAATTTTTTTAATTAAAGACAAATTGTACCACCTTTGGGCAAAATTGGATTGTAAGATCTTTATATTCAGCCAGTATTACTGAAAGCTGGAAGCAATCTATTAAGATGAGCTTTTGCCATTTTTATTATGATTTAAATTTGTGTTATAATCATGACGAATAAATTTTTGGAGTGGCAAATAATGTATTGATTAATTTTTAATTTAATTATTACTTACTGCAGTTGGAAACTAATAAGTTTTTAACGTATTTTGATTAATAAAATTATTGTAAATGAAAATAATACTGACCTGAAGTCAACATTTAGTGCAATAATCTTAAATAAAGGTACTACTAAGCAGTATGGGTAGCGCAGATACAAGGGTGTGCTAATAAGTCTTAACAAATTATAAAGATGGGCAAATTTTTAGGCAAATCAATCACTCAGTTTATTTTTTTTTATTAATCGAATGGTTAAGACATCTTATGCTATTTTAAAAAAATTACTGTATACTGTAATGGTATATGCCGTATTTCATAGATCCATTTATTGACTCTCCAATAGAATTTTGTGATCTCAATTCTGTTCTAAGATCTTTAAAATAAAATAAGGCACCCGCTCTCGATGACATCTCTTATGTACTTTATGCTCCGATCTGTTTTGTAAAGTAGATCTTATTAGTTCTCAATACAAACTTCATTAAAGAAAAAAATACCATCATGTTTTAAGAAATCTATTTTGCTACCGCTTTTGAAGAAATGTGACCCATATTGTCGGTAAACTATCGTGGATTGTCTTTGCAAAATTTTTAATAATGTACTATTAAATCGCCTCACAGCCTTGATTGATAAGCACAATGTATTGGATGAGTTCCAGGCCGGTTTTAGGAAGCGTTACTGTACCGCTGACAACGTTTTCAATCTTGTGAATTTAGTTCACCTTAGTAAAATAAGTGTTAATAACACTTATGCATTGTTGTAGATTTTTACTGTGCCTTAGACATGATACCTAGGAACTCTCTGTTTTATAAACTCTCGGTCATGTGCTTATAATGAATATTTATCCGCATAAGATAGTGTTGGAATAAGGTAGTGTTGGAATAAGGTAAGCTTTGGCCAATAGTGTTCTTACTCTTACCCAAGGCTTACCTTATTCCAACACTAACTTATGGATGCGAACTCTTTGCGAATTGCGATTCAATCAGCAAAAAAACTTGAAAATAAAATAAATAAATAAAAAAAAATAAAAAAATCTAATGACTGATTCAGTAGCAGGTTTAGAGCTTTTCTGTTGCACCCATGATGTATTTCTTCAACGATACATAACTTTTGATGACCATAAACATGGATTTTTTGAATGTACTTGTACATGCACATTAGCGATTTAAAAACGGAAAAACAATAAATGGATAATATTACTCATCTTTACTGAGCCAATTAAAAGGAAAAATCCAGAAAAAAAAGCCTCCATTTAGCCAAAAATGAATAACATGCTGTCAAGATAATGCGTGGGTGAATATTTGATTTGGATTTGGCTTAAAGCGATTTTTTACTGTGTCCAAAGTTAAAGAAATGACGAGGTGAAAAAACAGCAGACTTGAATGTAGAACAGAAATATGCATAAATGATTTACTTTGCAAACAATTTTTTGCATGTAATTTTCAGTTTGGTGATTTCATCTTAATCCTACGTTACTTACCTTAGAGCATGCTATATTCTTACTAACTATGGATGTATTCCACCCTCACCTTTTCATTTGAGAATATAGTTATTTTATGTAATTAATTTTTAATAATTTATATACTAATTTTATTAATCCATTTTTGTCTTATAAAGTTGTAACTCAAAGTAATTTTTTTAATAAAACAGAAAAAAACAAGTAAGAAAATTATAGTCGGTCTAGACCGAATATACGATACCCTATACCATGCGTTTAGAGACCCTATCTCTTAGGCCCAACTAATTGGATATAGAAAATAAGCATATACCAATTTTGAGTGGCATTTTTATTAATTTTTTTTGGCTACAGATATGAAAAAGTTCATATCGGATGCTATATCTATATGGGGACTAGGTCCAAAAATGGACCGATCCTGACCATGGTTGGTATTTTGCGAAAATATATACAAACAAAATTTGAGATGAATCAGTGCAATATTTTTGTTTTTAGATAGATTTAAATGAAGATCGGGAAGCAGCTCTATATGGGGCCTATGATTAAGAGTTGTCCCATGGGGATCGTGTTGGACTATTCACTAATGGATGTAATAAACACATACGAACCCAATTTGACTGAGATCTATAAGACAATTTGGATCTTATGTCAATTTATGTCGATTTTATTTATAGGGGTCATTTGTATGGGGGCTAGGTCTGAACAACGACCGACTCTCACCAATTTCAACAGCATTCATCCCATGGTCGATGAAAGCTTATATACCAAATTTCATCAAAATATATTCATATTTGCGACCTGCAGTTTGATTACAAAGTTTACATGGACACACAGACGGACGGACGGACCACTATGTGGTTCGGGTATAATGACTTTGTGCTGCTGTTTGTAACTACCAAAAATATTTGACAAAGACCCATCTTTTATTATACCGATTGAATCAGAATCACTATCTGATTCGATTTAACGATGTCCGTCCTTGTGTCCGTCCGTCCGTCTGTGTGTCCATGTAAACCTTGTAATCAAACTGCAGGTCGCAAATATGAGTATGTTGTGGTCAAATTTGGTATATAAGCTTTTGCCGACCATAGGATGAACGCCCCCATACAAATGACCCCTATGAAATCGACATAAATTTCCATAAGTTCCAAATTATCATATAGATCTTACTCAAATTGGGTTTGTATGTGCTTATTTCATCCATTAATGAATAGTCAAAAAACGATCCCTATGGGCTCTATGGCCCTATATAGAGCTGCTTCCCGATCTTCACTTAAATCTATCAAAGAACAAAAATATTGCACTGATTCTTCTCAAATTTTGTTTGTATATATTTTTGCAAAATACAAGAGACTTTACCAAACACGGTCAGGATCGGTCCATTTTTGGGCCTAGTCCCCATATAGATATAGCAACCGATATGAACTTTTTCATATCTGCAGCCGAAAAAATTAATAAAAATCCCACTCAAATTTGGCTTATTCTTATTTTCTATATCCAGTTAATTGGGCCTGAGAGATAGGATCTCTAAACGCATATAGTCGGTCCAGACCAACTAAAATTTTCTTACTTGTTTTATAATTAAAAGAGTAGAGCAAAATAAATTGATTAATAAACATATGGTGTAATCATATAGTAAATTCTTTGAAAAAAAAATTGGTGAAAAATCATAAATATCTTATTATCGTTTGGTGCTTACATACATATCATCATAGTTATTTGTGGTTTCTTGAACAGTTAAATTTAATGATTCATGACAAGTTGTGCAAAGCGAGTACAAGCGAATATATTTTTTTCATCTAAAGCACGTAGTTTTAGTTTTGCGATCGCTCTTGTAACTATATATTTGATAACGGCTCGGCTTTTCCACTTTTTTTTATTTTTTGTAATGTCTATATAATTTTCTATGTCTATTTATTTGGGTTGAGTTAAACAAGTGGAAGATCCTTTATTAATAGTTAACGTTTTTTATATTTCAGTGAAGTATTCCCAGTACTCAACAAAATTATGCAACAGTTAATACTTTCCACATTCATAATGGAAAAACAAGTAAGAAAATTATAGTCGGTCTAGACCGACTATGCGATACCCTATACAATGCGTTTAGAGACCATATCTCTCAGGCCCAACTAACTGGATATAGAAAATAAGCATAAACCAAATTTGAGTGGGATTTTTATCGATTTTTTGGCTGCAGATATGAAAAAGTTTATATCGGACGCTATATTTATATGGGGACAAGGCCCAAAAATGGACCGATCCTGATCATGTTTGGTAAAGTCTCTTGTATTTTGCAAAAATATATATAAACAAAATTTGAAAAGAATCCGTGCAATATTTTTGTTTTTTGATAGATTTAAGTGAAGATCGGGAGGCAGCTCTATATGGGGCCTATGACCAAGAGTTGTCCCATAGGGATCATTTTTGGACTACTGATTAATGGATGCAATAAGCACATACAAACCCAATTTGACTAAGATGTATATGATAATTTGGATCTTATGGCGATTTTTGTTGATTTCATAGGGCTCATTTGTATGGGGCTAGGTCTGAACATAGACCGATTCTCTCCAATTCCAACCGGTTTCATCCTATGGCCGATAGGAGCTTATATACCAAATATAATTAAAATATATTCATATTTGCGACCTGCAGTTTGATTACAATGTTTACATGGACACACAGACGGACGGACATTGTTAAATCAACTCAAAAAGTGGTTCTGATTCGGTCGGTATAATTAAAGATGGGTCAAGATCAAATATTTTTGGTTGTTACAAATAGCAGCACAAAGTCATTATACCCAAACCACATAGTGTTATAGGGTATAATTACCTGTAATTCAGTGTATACATACAGGTCAGAAATATTCAACTTTTATTACAAACGTGGGTGCTAAACAACCAAAAATATTTTTACAATACTACTAACGTGGGTGTCAATCAGCAAGACACTTTTTATAAATAACTTTTTTGACACATCCCCTATCAAATGAATACTGAATATAATTTAAAAACGTTGAGAAATAGGCCTACTAAGATCACATATGAATATAAACTCTGTTGAATTTGTTTTACAGTTTGTTTTTAGCACATTTTTTGCGTGTGTTAATGCAAAGACTGAAGAAAGGAAAAGTATAACTTGGTGTTTCGCCAATTTATTTGTTAGAAAGGATTTTTATTATCCGAGTGGTACACCGGGATAATATTTAGGTTTTGTGAATTTAGTTATCCAAGTACGTAGAGTAATGAAAAAGGATGTAGATTGGTTAAATTACAAAATAGGAATGTGTGTTTTATTAAAGACATTGTGCTATTTAGATATTATTACAGGCGACAAGTATGTATATAAAATTAAAAGTAAATAAAATAAAATAAAATAACTTACAAAACGAAAAACCACAAAAAAATATGCATGCCAAACATCGTTCATTATTTTCCCACTGCTAGCCAAAATAGTAATTTCATAACCCGACTGCTAATCACGTGTAACGTTTATTTATTTAATTTGAACCATAAGACGCAGTAGTTCTCACGTTTTGCCTGAAAAACTGTGGGAAATGAATATAAACAATTTAGTTTTTAATTCTATAAAGATTGTTTTGATTTTGTTATAAAAAATAAAAAAAATCAGATCAAATTAACAGGGTGGATTACACCCATAACCGAGGGTAAGTATTTATTATGAGAATTCTCTAAATGCCCATATTAGTGAATAAGCAGAATGCGTATTAATGTTAAAAAAGTGTTGGCAGAACTATAAAGGAATGAGTTTAGGTAGACATGTTATGAGGTTCATCCTGAATTCTTGGTAATTTCTTGGTATGTGTTCTGGCCGCTCTGAACCATATAAGGCAAGTAAAAGTAATTGTATGTCTTATTACAGTTCTGAAAATTAGATTTTTATACCCTATACCACTATGTGGTTTGGGTATAATGACTTTGTGCTGCTGTTTGTATCAACCAAAAATATTCGTCCTAGACCCATCTTTAATTATACCGATCGACTCAGAATCACTTTTTAAATCGAAATAGCCATGTCCGTCCGTCCGTCTGTGTGTCCATGTAAAGCTTGTAATCAAACTACAGGTCGCAAATATAAATACGTTTTGATGAAATTTGAAATATAAGCTTACATCGGCCATGGGATGAATGCTATTGAAATTGGTGAGAATCACTCCATGTTCAGACCTAGCCCCCATACAAATGACCCCTATGAAATCGACATAAATTGCCATAAGTTCCAAATTATCATATAGATCTCAGTCAAATTGGGTTTGTATGTGTTTATCACATCCATTAATCAGTAGTTCAAAATTATCCCCTATAGGAAAATTCTTAGTCATAGGCCCCATATAGAGCTGCTTCCCGATCTTCACTTAAATCTATCAAAAAACAAAAATATTGCACTGATTCTTCTCAAATTTTGTTTGTACATAATTTTGCAAAATACAAGAGACTTTACCAAACATGATCAGGATCGGACCATTTTTCGACCTAGTCCCCATATAAATATAGTATCCGATATGAACTTTTTCATATCTGCAGCGAAAAAAAAGTAATAAAAATGCCACTCAAATTTGGTTTATGCTTATTAGCTATGTATATCCAATTAGTTGGACCGAAGAGATAGGGTCTCTTAACCATGGTATAGGGTATCGCATTGTCGGGCTAGACCGACTATAATTTTCTTACTTGATGTTTTTTAAGTTAAGAGACGAACGATAACTAATTAACTCAGTACCGCTCTCTGTCCTCTGCCCGTCAGAGAGATGAAGAAAAAAGGTTGAGCGGAATATGATTATCGTTATAATAAAAATAATGAAATAACAAGACCCGGAAAACAATAATGTCGTCACGATGACAACTAATTTCGATTTATTACATTCCCTGCGAAAAGTGAACAAATGATGTATGGGATGAAGGAAAAATTTGGACTTCAATATACCCAGAGAGTTTGTAAGTTACGGCAAGGGAATGAGATGTATTGACCAAATTGGTCAATCCATTAGAGAAAAACATAGTGGAGTTGTAATTTTACATATTTTTTTTTTATTTGGCTGTAACACTTGGCGCATATATGTTGTGTTATGCAAAGCTAAAAATACTGCTCCGATAGACCCACTATCTTTCAGAAGAATTATTGCGCAGACGTATTTGTAGCCTAAGATGTCAAGAAAATGTTCTACATCATCCGATATGATAGCTAATCTTGGTCGAACAAGCAATGGCCGCAATCCAGAAAGGATAGTAAATAGGGTTACCACCCGTACTTTATAATAAAATATAGTACGTTATTTCGAGCAATTTTACCTTATACTTTATGAGAAGAATAAAGTACGTGAAAATACTGTAAATTAGTGCATATTTATTTCATGTGTGAACAGATACAGGTTGACTACCATTGTAGGATTACTCCGATGAGGTTAATTCATACTAATATCTCCATCTCGCCTTTTTCAATACATTGGAAAACAAAATATTTCATTTATTTCCATATCGCGAAATTTCCTTTTCACTTTTTCGCTATATAAATGAGTTGTGAAGGTGGAAAAGGAACTACTTGCAATTGTGGCTTGCACATGAAAGCATAGCATATAGGCCGTACTACCTCAAATGCAAAAAGCTTAGATTAAACAGAACTCTATAGATCAGATCAGATCAGATCCAAATTCGTATCGAGCCTCAACGAGTTAGACAATCTGTGTCGAGAAATGTTCAAACACCTGAGTAAACCCAATAACGTCTTGAAGTCCAAAGATCAAAACAAGCTTTGTTAAGAGTAGCGAAAATGTCTGTATCTACTCAAGTGCGTCTAGAAATCCAAGACAAGCTAAGACAAGCTGAGTCGAGGGAATGTGAAACTCCTGAAACGACTCCGCACCGTCTTTAAGAGCAACGGATAAGACAAGCTGACTCCAGGGAATATGAAACTCCTGAAACACGACAGCAACACTTTGAGGCCCAACGGATAAGACAAGCTGACTCTAGGGAATGTGAAACTCCTAAAACGACTCTAATATCCCTAGAAAACTTTCGTAAGTTGTTTCCTTCATTGCAAGAGATGGTACAAAAAGTTTTTCCTAACATAACGTACATAAGAGGAGAATCTCTTACGGTATTAAATATCAACTTAGAATCTCCCTGTTCTTCTCATAGACAATTATATGTCGCCTGCTCCAGAGCTGGGAGCCAGCAGAATCTTTTCCTATATGCACCAGATGGAAAACCCAAAAATTTTGTATATCCCAAAATCTAGAATAAATAAAACTCGTAACTTTTAGACATCATACACTCAAAATAATCCATACATAAACACAGTTAGTTGTAGTGGTAAACAGCCGCTGAGTACTTAGTCCCCAATGAACAAATTCCCTAAAAAAACTAAATTATTCCCCCAAAAATTGGGGAATAACTACGTAATAAACAAATTCCCAAAATTTTTGAATAAGGTCCCCAAAAAAAATGAACAAATTCTCCATTCTGCTCTCAATATCTGTCCTCCAATAAACGTATTTAATTTCGGTTCGCGCAAGCGGCGCGCAGACGCAACGCGAAGCGATGCGCTCGCGGAATACAGCTTAACTAAAATATCGGAACGATCTGAAAAATATAATTTGGTGATTAAAATATGTTGACGACAACAGCGTGGCAGTACGGGTGTGGCTACCAAACGCGCGGATGCGGACGCGACTCGTGGCGGAACACAGCTCAGTGAAATATCTTATGATAAATTTTATCTACGTATGTGCAATAATTACTATACATATACTATAAGCAATTACTTAAAGCAACCTTACGGCACAATTTTAAACGTCGCATTCATTTTCTATTTTTGAAACTAATAAAAATTTGGCGTATCTGCTCAAATCTCTTATTGATCACTTATTGAATGCAGTAATTTAATTTTTAAAAGTTCTGATTCCTTTAATTTGGAAACGATTCTGTAATATTTGATGTTTATAAAATAAGTAAACTTAAAAAAAAAACTTAAAGCGGTTTTACAGCTTATTTTTGAAGCGTTTTGGAACTTGTTCATTGGGTACTAAGTACTCTGCGCCTGGTAAGCGTAATGAACCATTTTTCAAGTCAAAGGCCTTTAGATCCCGGGCGAGACCGGGTAAAAACAGCTAGTATATAGATCTATCAAAAAACAAAAATATTGCACACACTTTTCTTAATTTGTTTTTGTATTTTTATTAATGTTGCTTTACTAAATATGGTGTTGATTTTTTTGAGCTTGTCCCCATATAAAAATAACAGCAGGTATGAACTTTTTCACAAATTGTCAATATTATATAAGATTTTGACGTCATTTTTAGGCATATTGCAATTAATACTGTAATCAATATGCAAATTTAGATTTTTGTTTTCAATGGTGCGTGGTAGAGAAGAATAAAGCATTGTTATATTTGCGAGAACTTGCGTTTATTCATTTTTCTACTACTTATATGTTTAATTTGCTCCACTCAGTATAGCTTTGAAATTTGCTGCCAAAAATTTTTTATAAATTCGTTTTTTTTTTTGTTTCGCATTTTTTTTATTCATTTCGTTTAAACTTTGATTTTTGTGAAGTGACAACATATTGTGAAAAAAAATTATTTTTTTTTTTAAATATGGCAGAAAAATTTTTTTGTATAAAGATAAAAGTCTTTTATTACCTGAACTGATTGATATTCCTTATATTTGTGTTTAAATATTCGGAAAACTGGGGAAAAACGTGACAAATTAATAAATTTAATAAATTTTATAAATGTAAATTTTGATTTATAAATTCTTAAAAGTTTCTAGATACACAGTCTTTCCTTTTGAACGCAAATGTATTTCATGGAATATGGATATCTCGCATAATATCCAAATTGGTTGGCGTATGGAATTTTCGTTTCTCAAAGAACAACATAAATAAATCCATAAGAGGACCAAATTCCATCATCAGTTTCTTTTTGTTCAGACAATTTTCATTGAGAGAATTTATTTTTCGAACTGAAATCTAATTAAACTGGTCTACAAATTAAAAAAAAATGACTGCAGAGCGAAGCATGTTGCTTAACCAATCTGGGTGCGCTGAATTCGAATTTGGCATAAAAATTTTGTCGTTTTCTAGAATAACCGCGAATGTCATAAAATCAAAATGTTCAGGAGTGCCAAAAAATTTTATATTTGAAATTATGGGCTCGATATAAAGTTTTTAGGAATTTTTATTTAACAGTCCTGTAGATATGGGCAATAAATACTTCATAAAAAATTTTGAGTCAAAAATCTTAAGAGTAATAGAACCTAGAGAAGGACGAAAAAAACAATATGTAAATTACACTTAAAGTGTGTGTAGAAAAACAACTTATGTCGACAAATGTCGTTTTCTTTGAAAAACAAAACTACCAGTACAACTATACATTTAGACATAAGTTGTTGTTGCTTGAAAAATTGATTTTTTTTCGTCAACAGAAAGTTAACTGGACTTAGGGTGAGAATATACAACGTATCAAGAATAATAGTGACAACAAATAACAGAAATAAACACAACAATTTTTATAAGTGGTTATAAACTGAAAAATAATCCAAAATTACTTTGCATTTTTTTTTTATTAATAACAACGTATGCCACTATGAGTCGTTTTCTGAGAAAATAATTTTTCAGCGATCAAACGTAGGTTGACATACGTCGTTACTGCTGCAAATTAATTTAATAAACATTTAAGTTACGTCGTTATTTAAAGAAAAAACTCAGAAATGGTCAATATTTAAAAAAAATAAAAAAAAAATTAAGCACATGTAAAGAGCGTACAAATTATTATATTTGGCATCGTTAACTCAAAACTGATAAAAATGGACATACGCGGTTATTCCAGAAAACCACAGAATTAGGCTATCACGTCTTGTTCAGTTTTAAACGCATGCTGGCAATACTGTAAACAGTCAATACTGATACTACAATTTTACATTTGTTAATTTGACAGAAGCCCACATTCATTCTAAATCTTCATAATAGTAGCGTTTAAGCATGTAAGGGAGATCGTGTGTTACTGATTCAAGCTATTTTTGCTTTGTGTGGTGAATATTTGGTTGGAAAAAAAGGATATCCAATATCAGAATCATTAAACTATTTACATTATTTTGTTGTTGCTGTCAGAAACTTGGACAAACCGATAATGTTTTGCAATAGTTGCAGAACTGTTTTATACAAGTGGTCAAATGACATGAAGATCAATTTTGATTTTTCAATTCCAGTACTTTGGAGAGAGTCAAGTAACCACTAAACCGATTGTTATTTCTGTTTAACTAAAGTTGCTGGATTCAATATGTAAAATCGAAAAAATATTACTTACGCGAATGTGCCATCGGTTTGCAAACCAGTTCAACGTCCACCAAGTGACCCATTACCAGTCATTACCAATGCTACGAGCAGCGAGTCCAAAAAATCTTTCATCAGCAGTGGTAGTTTGTATGAGGCTGATGATGAACGCCATTTAGTGACTCAAGCTGAGCTGATTGATCTAATTCACATGCTTTGATTTATCTATAATTCAAAATATATTCGGCCTATTTTAGTCAGGGCAAAATGAACGGAATAAAATTTTTTTTCCTAATGGCGATTTGTTGATGCTTTTTTAATATTAATGGCGAATCTTTCTTAAGTACATGTCTACACCTAACATAAATTGCTGTTAAACAGAAAAATTAATATGCAAAACACACAACATATAAAATTTTTTTTTTTGCTTTGCGTGTATTTTTGTCGTGTTGTCGTGGTGAAAAATTTTTACGATTTTTTGGAAAGATAATCTAGCAGCACTGATTGGCTATGTCACTTGTTCTTTTTGTTTGAATGCAATTAGAATATGATTTATAGGTGTTATTGTTTTATGATAAAATAAATAAACCATGGACCCGGACAACTTTAGTAAGCAAAGTACTCCTAAAAAACGTAATTTAAATAACATGAATCAAATAGATAGTAAAATAAATTTATACAATGAAACAGAAGAATAAAAGATTGCAGAAGTATAAAAAACAATGGAATATTGAACATGGTTAACTAATGATCCACAAAACGAATATAATGGAAAATGCAAATTGTGTGGAAAAATATTTACGATTGCTTCAGCTGGAATAGGACAGGTAAGTGTGTTTGTGGTATAAGGAATGTCAAAAGATGATGGGATTATTCATATTATTTTCAGGTTAAACAACACCTGCAAACAAAACAACACAAATCAAAATCAGATATGAAGAAAACATCTGGACTACTTGCGAAATTTCTAGACACTTCTTCTGCTTCCACATCGTCTAAAAGTTCATTCTGCAGTGATAAAGAACATGTTGCAGCTGAATTAGCCCTTACATATCACACTGTAAAACATAATTTATCCTAAAATAGCATGGATTGCACTATAAAATTGAATAAAACTATTTATGACAATTCACGTGCAGCTTCAGGTATTCGTCTAGCTAGAAAAAAAATGGAAGGACTAGTTACAGAGGTATTGGGACCATATCCTTTACAAAATGTAATAAATGATATAAAAACGGAGAATTTATATTACTGCTTACAAACAGATGCTTCTAACAAAAAAGATATAAAACTGTTCCCATTAGTGATACAATATTTTACGTCCAGAAATGGCATTCAAAATAGGTTAGTAGATTTTTATGAAAATAGCAACGAGTCTGCTGATGGTATGTTTGAAGCAATTCAAAACTCATTGTAGCAATACCAATTATCTTTTCATAATGTATCTGCGCTAAGTGCCGACAATACAAATGCTAATTTTGGTGTCAACTATTCTTTGTTTACAAATATGAGAGATTTGGTACCAGATTTGATTAAAGAAAATTGTCATGCACACATAGTGCATAATTGCGTGAAACATGCCATGAGCTTTTTATCATACGACATAGAAAATGTCATTTTAAAAATTTATGCTCATTTTTCACATTCTGCTGTAAGAAGAGATGAGCTGAAAAGATTTATAGCATCAGTAGATGGAGATTTCCATGAAGTAAAACGCCATGTTGGAAAAAGATGGCTCTCTCTTTTGCCATGCATTGATACATTACTATTAAATTGGTCACCTATTAGAAGTAATTTTGCAAGCTTAGACAACTGTCCAATGATTTTACAAAATTTATTGATGATGAACAACACTGAAAAAGATATGATTGAAATTTATTTCTATTTTTGCAGTCACATGTTAAATTTATTCAATAAAGGTGTAAAATGTCTAGAAGGCAATTGCATAACAATTTTAGATATTCATGCAATATTGGTCGTCCCAATATATGGACTAACACAAAGAAAACAAGATCTCTTCTTTGGCTATGAAACAAGCAAAAAAATAAAACTGTTGTCTTCGCCCGAACTGACCAATGAAATTCACACGAACTTTCTATTATTTATTGATAAAGCCTTAGAGTACCTGAATAAATGGTTTGATTTTAGTAACACAAACTGGTTATTTACAATTAGCAATATATATTTAAAGAGCAATGTTGAATTTGATAATATTGTTAATATAATCGAAAATTTAAATCTGTAAATACTTAATGTAAATATTGATGATCTTTATGGAGAAATTTTGCGTTATTAAACAAACTTTATGATCAGATATACAGTTCTGATGGTTTTTCGGATTATCTACTGCAAGAAAATGGCAGCAAGTGTTTAATAAGGCTGATGATAATTTATCAAATTTGTTTAACGTAATTTCATTTTACTGTCCATTCCTGCCACGTCAGCATTCACAGAGAGAGATTTTTCTTGTAATGAATAGCAAATGGCGAGACGAAAGAAACAAAGCGTCTCTGAATCTGATAAAAAAATGAATTAAATATTTACATAAATTTAAATATAGATTGTAAAGATGCTGTGCAATTGTTTAGCAATGATAGCAATAAAAAATATGTTTTTAAAATATCTCAACAAAGAAAAATAAATTTTACTTTATTTTGATACTGTGTACTTTTTTTCTTAACCTTTAATAATCAATGTACTTTAATTGCGCAACAAAAAGGTGGCAACCCTAATAGTAAATCAATTGCGATGTGTTGTTTGTCATTGCAAGTGTCGATGGAGATGCGCGTTAGCGATGGAAATTTGGACATTGCCTAACTACCAATTTCGAT
The DNA here is from genome assembly GCA_963682025.1 of Cordilura impudica. Lineage (NCBI taxonomy): Eukaryota > Metazoa > Arthropoda > Insecta > Diptera > Scathophagidae > Cordilura > Cordilura impudica. The sequence goes on along the minus strand of OY821517.1, from coordinate 281,219,255 downwards.
TTGGTAATCGAACGGATTTGTTAGCCGAGCCTGAGTCTTAGCAGGGCTAATTTTTAGTTTTCCCTTATATAAATATTTATATCAACTTGTTAACGCCCTTTCCATTGTCTTGAGTAGAACTGAGGTGATTTTACCTGAAGTTATTAGGGCTGTGCCATCTGCATAGTATGCCATGACAACATATGGAGGAGTAGAAAAGTCAGATGTTTATAAGGAGTAGTGCAATGATTCGGTTCTTTTCCCTGCGGAGGACTTGCGGCTGTAGTTTTCGTCAATTTTGGTAGTTTTAAGTGCTTTGGAAAATAGTTTGAATGCAGCAGCTAAGCGAAGCTAATAATCAAGAACCCGGAATAGCTATTATCAAAATTTTGAGATCCGAAAGAATTGGCCATTTTTAAAAATTATTAATAAAAATTGACTTACAATTATTATGAACAAGTTGAAAAATAATAATTGGAGCATAACTACTATTATCCAATTAATGTATTTGCTATTGTTTTATGATAGCTATGAATAGCTTAATACAAAAATTTTAAGCATAACTATTATTTTTTAATAAATTTTTTAAAAATTGGATTATAATAGTTAAATCAATTTTTCGGGAATATTTTTGCAATCAAATTTTTTTTTTTATAAAAATCACCATATTGTAAGCACTGTGCTGAGAATATTTTAAAATAATTAAAGAAACATTTTCTAAATTTTATATGACAAAGAAAATATTTGTATGATATAAAAAAGAAAAATAAAAATTATTATTCGGCAGATACTCAAACGATAGACACTGGTTTTTATTTAAGCTTTTAAAGCAGCGGTGGGATTACAAATAAAAAAAAAGATTAATTATTTTGAAGTCTTACGCCAAGATCAAGCATAAAGCGAAACGTGTATACTAATATGCGAAGGACATCTGAAATGCGGGAAAGCTCTCAAAATCGAATCCTTTGCTCGGATGGTCATGAAATTCCCCCAGAAGAAATTGTGGACGAAACGGAATTGATTACACGCATTAACGCTTTGGAAAGTTTGGTGAAGATCTTGAGCGAGAAACGTCAAGAAAATTTTGGAAACAATTTAAATTTTAAAATTGACTGCATTCCAGAATTTGAACCTGGGTCATTAAATTTGCCTGTGTCCCTATGGTTGGAAAAAATTGATCAAATTGGTGAAATTCATAATTGGGATGATCGTAAGAAAATATTTGCAATGCAAACTAGATTGAAAGGCTTAGCACGAACATGGTTTGAGAATTTTAATGAATACGCCTCAACATGGGAAGAATGGAGATCCTTGTTATGCCAATCATTTCCGGAGCATCAAGATTTTTCTGAAAATCTTAAGCGTTTAGTGAAACGGATTAAGCTTCCGACGGAGTCAATGACGAAAAGAAAATTTTTGAAAAGAAAATTTTGGCTGACATATGTAAGATAGTTGGAAAAGATGCTGTGTCATGCATAATTGATGACATGGTGGAAGTGTACAAGTGAGTGCAAGGGCTGCAAGATTTCAGACTCCGGAAGACCTCTTTGGTCATTATTTGTCAACATTTCCGCATGAGATGGATGTTCAACCCAAAAATAGACGTGTTGATGGACGAACTATCACTTTAATTGAAGATGGTTCTGAGAATAAATTGAAGAAAGTGATATGTTTTAACTGCAAGAAATCGGGACATTATGCAAGCAAGTGTCAAAGTGGTCTCAAGAAATGCGATAACTGCAGAAAATGGGGACATTATACACGGGACTGTTTAAAAAAAAAGTAAGTCTTCAATATTATTTATTAATAATGAAACAAAATCCGGTGAATTTAAAGAGTGCTATTTAGTGGATTGTAAGGTAAATGATATTGCAATGAGAGGTTTTATTGATACCGGTTGCTCAGTAATATTAATAAGACAATCCAATGCAAAGGCATTAAACGTAGCTTTTGAACGTTGTAGCATACAAGTTACAGGATATGGAGGATCAGTTGTATCTGTAACATCTAAAATATTCGTTAAATTAAATGTAGATTCAGCATCGGCATTTGTTACGATATTTATTGTTCCCGATTATGCTCAAGAAATTGATATCCTTATTGGTCAACCATTTATTAATCATATTCTGTTATTATGGTAGTGAAAAATAATACTGTTAGACTAACTAAAGAAAGTGAACATTTTTCAGATTTTGATTGCATATCAAAAGAAAAATGTTCACTTTGGATTCACAAAACAGTTACTATACCTAAAGAACATGCTCGATTTGTTGAAGTTATGACTGATCAGATTTCCAATTCATGTTTTTATTTGGAAGAAATGTTCGTTAATAAGCCGAAAAACGAATACAGAATTTCCAGATGTGTTGTAAAGATTTATGTTTTAAAAAGGGGTTTAGATTAGGAAGAGTTTTTCCTTGCAGATTAGATGAACAATTTCAATATTCGAATTTTAGGGTAAAATCTAGTAGATTGAAACAGTTTTTGAAAAGTGAAACTTTACCTCAGGCAAGGCATTTAGATGACACTAATATAGAAAGATTATGTACTTTGATTAATAAATACAGAAGTTGTTTTGCACAGGATATGTCAGAACTAGGAAATATAAAAGATGTACAAATGAAAATTAAGTTAAACGATGAAACTCCAGTTTCATATAAACCATATCGGATGTCATGGTCTGAAAGAGAAATTGTTCGTGATATGATAGCCGATCTAAAAAAAGCTGATCTTATTCAAGATTCATCATCTCCTTATTCTAGTCCTATTCTTTTGGTTAAAAAGAAAACAGGGGAATACAGGATGTGCATTGATTTCAGAGCTCTGAATCGGAAAAGAACAAAAGAAGCGTTTCCAATGCCAAGAATGGATGATGAAATTGATAGATTAAGAGGAAGCAGCTATTTTACTAGTTTAGATTGCGCAAGTGGTTATTATCAAACCTCATTAGATAAGAGGTCAGCCCAAAAGACAGCGTTCATAACCCCTGATGGGCATTATGAATTTAAGAGAATGCCATTTGGGTTAGTAAATGCTCCGGCTATTTTTCAACGAACTATGAATAAAATGCTTGGAAATTTGAGATTTACAACTGCTATAGTTTATATGGACGACATTTTAATTCCTTCAGACATGATTGATAGAGGTTTTCAGAATTTAGAGATAATTCTAGAAAGATTAATGAAAAATGGTGCAACACTGAAATTAAACAAATGTTTTATTTTTGCAAAGTACAATACAGTATTTAGGATTTGAAATAAATGCAGAGGCTGTACAACCAGGAAAAGAAAAGATTAGTGCTGTTATTCATTTCCCAAGTCCTAAGAATCTTCATGAGGTTCGTCAGTTTTTGGGGTTAACGAGTTATTTCAGAAAATTTATAGAACAATATGCTTTAATAGCCAGACCTATTCAGAAGTTATTAAAAAAAGAAATTAATTTCAAATGGGAGAATGAACAAATTAAGGCATTTGATGAGTTGAAGAGAAAACTTACTACGTGTCCTGTATTAGTCTTGTATGATAGAAAAGTGTGGACCGAGTTGCATACAGATGCGTGTAAATGGGGTGTTGGAGCTGTTTTATTACAAAAACAATGTGATGAAACTTTGAGACCAGTTGCATACTTTAGTCAGACAACAACAAAAGGGGAGCAGCGCTATCATTCTTATGAGTTAGAAACATTTGCTGTTGTATATGCTTTAAAACGTTTTAGAATATATTTACTAGGTATAGAGTTTAAAGTAGTTACAGATTGTTCCTCTATAAGAACTGCTTTTTCAAAAAGATATCTTGGGCCTTGAATTGCGAGATGGTGGCTTACTGTTCAAGAGTTCAATTTTATTGTGGAATATCGACAAGGGTCTAAATGATGAAAGGTGTAGATATCTTATTGAAATATTAAAGAAGACTCCAACAGATAAAGAGGAAAAACAGATACATAGCGAATATTTACTAAAAAAGGTAGGTTATATAAGAAAACATTAAACGGCAATAAGTGGGTTGTTCCACAATCTTCGAGAAAGGAAATTTTATTTAACCATCATGATAAAATTGGACATTTTTCTTTGGAAAAGATGATTTCTTGTATTCAAGAAAATTATTGGTTTCCTAATATGAAAAATTATGTTAAACGTTATATTGCATGTTGTCTCCCATGTTCATATAACAAGGTGCCTGCTGGTAAACAAGCAAGAATGTTGCATCCGATTTATAAAAGTAACATACCTTTTGATACTGTTTATGTTGACCATATTGGTCCATTTACGAAAAGTATTCACAGGAATATGTATCTCATTATTTTGGTAGATGGTTTTACAAAATATGTTATGTTAAAAGCAGTACAGAGTACAAAAGTAGAATTTTTGGAGTTCCCAGAAGAATGATTTGTGATAGAGCTAGTACATTTACTTGTCATAAATTTATGATATATGCCCAAGAATATGGCATAAAAATAATACATAATGCGATCGCAACTCCACGAGCCAATGGACAAGCAGAAAGGTATAATAGAACGATTTTATCGGCCTTGGGTATATCTGTAGAAAATGAAAAAAAAAATGGGATGAGTCTATTGATGATGTTCAATGGGGATTAAATTCTACTGTTAACAAATCGACAGGAAAAATACCAAATGAGCTTTTATTTGGTTTTTTTCCAAGGGGAAAATATGATTCATATTTAAGTAGTGAAGTCTATGAAATTAAAACTAAAGACGTTATAAATGCTAGAAGACAGGAAAATTCATTGATAGAAACTAGGCAACAATATCAAAAACAAAAATCTGACCAAAGGAGAAAACCAAGTGAAATTTATAGAAAGGGGCAGTTAGTACTAGTACGGAAAACTAAATTAGTGGAGGGGAATAGAAAACTTCTTCCAAAATATATAATGGCCCTTATCAGATTGTGAAATATTTGGGCAATGATAGGTATGTTATAAAGGACATGCCAGGTGCTAATAGATCACAGAAACCATATGAAGGAATAACTTCTTCAGATAAAATTATATTGTATAATACGGATATGTGTCATGATAAGATAATATGAAAGTATACATATATGAGAATGAATTTTTGTTATATTATTATGAAAAAACAAAAAAAAAAAATTCTTGTACATATGTATATTAATAATATATAATTCCAGATGCTTCACGAGGACGTGAGTGAAGGAGCGTGGCCGAGTTGTAAGCACTGTGCTGAGAATATTTTAAAATAATAAAAGAAACATTTTCTAAATTTTATATGACAAAGAAAATATTTGTATGATATAAAAAAGAAAAATAGAAATTATTATTCGGCAGATACTCAAACGATAGACACTGGTTTTTATTTAAGCTTTTAATATGACGTTATTGTTTTATTGGTGTTTTTGGTTCATATAAAAATTAAAAATACGTCACAAAAGTGTAAAAAGTTATTTAATATTAGAGATGAGCGCAGAGTGAATTTTGGCTCAAATATTTTTATTATATTTTTTTTATAACATTACATAATGAAAACTAGTGAGTAATGTAATGTGTAATGAAAAGTGTAATGTATAAACAAAAGCGTAATTTTAAATTTTAAACTCTTCACTGTCGCTGTGATGGCTGGTAAGGTTACGGTATATAAATTACATATTGTAGATATTCTAAAAATAGGAGAGCAAATATTTTGTGTAGTCATTCAACATATGCCTGTAAGCATATAGAATCTGTTTTTATTTCCACCCTCCACTAAGTGATAGGAGGAAAATATATATATATAGTAGTTTGTCATTCCGTTTGTATTTGCCTTTAACAAAAGTTTTCTTAAAAACATTTCTTATATTGTGGAGGGTATTCACAGGTTTGGTAAAACCAATTAGAAAATTCTTGCATATTTGCGCTCAAATCAGTGTGCAAGACAATAACTAATTTAGTTGATATTTTAATTGGTTAAGTGAAGTTTCATTGTAAAAAAAAAAAAAAAAAATTAGTTAAAAAAAATAATTAAAAACTTTAGTTAATAACATTAAAAAAGGTATATATTTGTATTAAAAATTATAGTATAGCATTAAACTTACTTATCCACTTTTTAGCACGAGCACTCAAATGAAAACAATGGGTGAATCTACTAATCAACGTACCTCATCTTTGCCAAGAGAATCCTTGTATCAATTAGAAGTAGATACTTCTTTGGAGGATGAGTAAGATAACGAAACTTGTCATGAAATTATGGCCGCTTATGCTGAAATTGAAAATTTTAAACCGAAAGAGGAAGATGTCGATATTAGCTTGCTAAGTCTGCGTTTCCACACGCAAATTTTACACAAATTCTAGTTCGAAAATTCTTTAATTTGTAGGCTCGCAAATTCTTCCTTGATCTTTTCGTTGAAACAAATTTTTTGACATTTTGCTTTGATTCACATTTGTTGAGGTCAGATATACTTTTAAGACAATTTAAACTTTATAAACATTCATACAATTAAAATTTAATTTAAGACAATTTAAACTTTATAAACAATCAGTGTGACAAATAACAATAGAAAATTATAAAATTAAACCAAAAATGTCGGTGAAATGGATTTAGCCTGATGCAGAGAAATTAATCGTTTTAATACAGCAATATAAATGCATATACAGCGATCGGAGCAAAGATTATTTGCACCGCGTAAAAAAAACTGACGCATTTAACGAAATATGGACAGAGATTAAAAAAAATATGCCAAAAGTTACAGTTCATGAAGTTAAGAAGAAATGGCAGAATTTAAGAATCCAGTTTATGAAAAAAAGGGGCAATAGCTAGTTCCAAGAAGAGTGGAAGCGGAGTTATGGATTTGTATAAACCAAAGTTATGGTGCTTTGACCAGGTGTCATTTCCGGACAGTCATACTGAACTAAGAAAAAGCAAAGATAATATAGAGGTAAATATATTTTTTTTAATTGATTTCATCCAGTTGTTGAATATTTTAATTTTGCTTTCAGAACACGGCAGTATGCGATGAGTATATTTCATACGATTCTGGAAAGTCGCCCGAAAGCAATGTATGCATACAAGATGTATATTAAAACGAAAAAAACAAATTAATTTTTTTTAAATTACTTGCAGCCTATGACTCTATGCTATGCAGTACAAATAGTTTTGACATATCTTCTACAAAGAAGAGAAAGGTGCAGCACATGCACGCATTTACAGAAGACATTGCTAATTTGAGGAGTTCAACAGAAGCGCGTGTAAAAAACAAAAAGAAGTATGCCTGGTTGGGGACCTTAGTGGCTAGCCAAATGGACGATGTCGATTCCGAAGACCAAGCCTCTGCTTGCTGGGAAATTCAGTGCACTATGAATAGATATGTACAAAAATCTGCCAATAAAAAGCAAGCAGCAACTAAAAACCCAACTGTTGCACAAATAGAAACAACATCTCCTTCTGAACCGAATGAACTTGATGGCGAACTAGTTGATAATAATTTTGAAATGATTATCGAAGACGTGGAAGAGGATACTTTTAAAGCGCACAACTGAAAGCAATTTTTGTATTTTACTTTTTATTTTTTTGATGTGTAAACATCTAGACGCGCAGGGGGGGTAAATTTCTATTTCACAATACAATCGCAAAAACAGCGTAACACATCGGTGTGAGCTGAAGTGTAAATCGGTGTGACTTTATCTGATTGTATTTGTGAAAAAATTATGATATGTTCTTTTCTAAATATTTTCCAATTGTCTTTCAAAAAACATCAATTGTATTTCAGAAAACATCAATTGTATTTCAGAAACCATAAATAGAATTTCAGAAATAATCAACATAAGTTCAGAAAACATCATTCGAGTTTCAGAAAACATCAATTGAATTTCAGAAAGCATCAATAGAATTTCAGAAAACATCAATTGTATTTCAGAAACCATCAATATAATTTCAGAAAACATCAATGGTATTTCAGAAAACGTCAATAGAATTTCAGTAAACATAAATAGAATTTCAGAAAACATCAATATAATTTCAGAAAACATCATTCGAGTTTCAGAAAACATCAATTAAATTTCAGACAACATCAATAGAATTTCAGAAAACATCAATTGTATTTCAGAAAACATCATTTGAATTTCAGAAAACATAAATAGAATTTCAGAAAACATCAATAGAATTTCAGAAAACATCAATTGTATTTCAGAAAACATCCAGAAAACATCAATTGAATTTCAGAAAACATAAATAGAATTTCAGAAAACATCAATATAATTTCAGAAAACATCATTCGAGTTTAAGAAAACATAATTTGAATTTCAGAAAACATAAATAGAATTTCAGAAAACATCAATATAATTTCAGAAAACATCATTCGAGTTACAGAAAACATCTATTGAATTTCAGAAAACAGCATAATCGACTTATTTTTTATGCACTGGAAAATATGATGTTGATGTTTTCTTTAATTATTGGATGTTTACACATCTCCCTTGTGATCGGACTCAAATGATTTTTTTTTAACTTTTTTTTAATTCACGAATTTGTGATAAATTTGAAATATAAAGTAAATGCTTTTGAGTTTTAAAACATGACCTATTATCTTTATTTGCATTGTAAAAAGCGTTGTATTGAATTTTTTAACAATTGCTTCTTATGTCTTATGCTAAAAACTTGATAATTTAATATTTCAATATTTTAATTACAAATTTTCTTAAAAACAAACAAATTTTAATAACTTTCATAGGTTACCAATTTAGTTTACCTTCTTCATTAAAATACAACATAAACTGTTGACGGACTTGTTCTGCTTGGCCACGATGAGGATTGTAAACGCTGCTTGAAATAGAAGGATTTTCATGTCCTATAGTAGCTATCGAACTTCAAATATTATTGCTGTCGGAACACAGTAAATAGTTATGCAAAACACAACAAGCAAACGTTATTTTTTCAACGTTTCCACTTTCAAATCCATTGTTGTCACAAAAACCCTAAATCTGTTAGACAAAATGCCGAATGCATGTTCAACAACATGCTTAGCACGAGAAGTCTGACGTTAAAAATTTTTTTTCCTCGTCATTCGTGTGATACGGATATGGTTTTATAATCTGTTTCTGCATGGGAAATTCATCGTCTGCAACTATAACATATGGAAATATTCGGTTGTTTCCAAAGGTACTGTCTTGGGTTCTTCCAAAATGTTTTTCAAAGCGCTTTGATTAAAAACTGCAGCATCATTATTTCGACCGTTGCAGCCAATGTCCACAAAAAGAAACTTGCAATTAGCATCAACAAGTGCCATTAATACTATGCTATTCACTCCTTACGCCGCGGCGTCTTTACGTAATGACCGGAACTTTATAAGCTTTCCATCCAAAGCACCGAAACAACTGGGAAACTATCACTTAATACTAAATTCTTTCGCTGCTGCTTCCCATTCCAAAATCTAAAAAAAAATCGTTATATTTTTTAGTTTAATGTGTACTTGTTAGAAATTTTTTATGTTCATACTTTCAAGTAATCATCTTTGACTCGTCGCCAAATACTTTCACATACCCGTGGTATTATTCGAGAAATACTACTTTAGGAAACTCATGTCTAATAATTAAGACTTTTAAAACTCTCTCCTAAGTAAATACATTTTAGGAAGGAATCTTTGTGTAACGGCCAACTTTTCTGCTGGTGGAATTGCTTATCGCATATTCGTATCTTCAAGCTGAATATCTTGTCCTATGAGAGATAAAAGGTGGCCAAACTGAGCTTTTTCCAACCTTACAAAATTTTTATAAGAAGAAACATCATTTAATCGCAATTCGCGGGTAAGAAAAGCAAATGAACCGCGCTCATTTTTTGTTTGCCTCCATGGTTTCACCCACTGGCCATTTTGTGTTGATACTGGTAATGAAGACGCCTTATTGCACAAATCAAGTAGTCCTGCAAGTTAATGTTTTTTATTCAAGAAAATTATTTTAAATTAAATTTTACGATCCGACAATTCTGTCATCTTTATCGCTGTCTTCAGAATCAATATCGAAAGCGATTATGGTGCACTCCAAAATTTCCTGAATTAATTTTTGTTTAACAACTTTATCCACTATAATAATCTTTTCTTGTTCTTGTTTAAAAATTTTTAAACAAGCAAAAAAATATTTTGCCGTTTCTTTTAATTCTTATTCTTGAAGCCAAAAGTTTCGAAACAAGAATTTGTCTGTTGAAACGCCAACGAAATTCTTAATGAAATTCGAACGAAGTTTGGCAAACTAAAATTTGCGTGTGGAAATCGAGACTAAGCTACTTGCATGAACATAAATTCACCCTTCCGTTTTTAAAGCAGTTGGCATCAATTGCTCATGCTGTTCCGGAGAACAGAGAAATAATTTAGCTGACGACAAATTAGCAGCAATTATGTTTGTTAAATTAAATCAAAAATCTTTTGATTTCTAATTTTACCTTTTCTTTGAATTTTGATTTTTCTTTTTTGAGTATAAATTTTCTTATTATTGTTAACTTAAAAAAAATTATATAAAAACTTTTTTTATTTACCTTAATATGTGTATAACTCAATTTAGTAAGAGTTTCTTTCAAAGATAGGTAGGTTAAATTTGTTTAAACAAAGTCAAAACACAGTTAGGTGCACCGAAAATGAAAAGCAATTTTTATAAAATTTATAAAAATAACACTGTGCTAGTCGCAAATTGTAACAAGCTGGGCACCCTATAAAGCTAATTCGCGTACGCTGAATTCAATGGCGATAGCCGGTTTTCAAAGCTAGCGCTCATATTCGCGATATTCGTGATTTAAAACTAAATTATGTCCGCCAGTGTATTCTATGTCATTATGTTTGTGTGATCATCATAATTTTGTTTGCTAATGATCATAGGCCCCTAAATTTTTACGATTGAAATTTAGTGGGCGATTCTCTTCGTGTCACATTTGTTTTGACTTACCCCCTTTGCATCTGCATTCTGCCTGTTGAAGTGAAACAGTTTATTGTTATGGAAATAAACTGTTGCACTTGTATACAGGCAGAATGTAGGCAAAGGGTTGAGTTGAGTTATTGAAATCAGTTTGATAAAGACTGCGGTAAGTAGTCATTTGGTATTTGTTGGTTCTCTTTACTTTAACTTGTATTTTTTTAGAAATAAACACTACATTAATAAATAAACACTACATAAACATAGTTAAGTGTTATTAAAATGGAACAGCATGTTGATTTTGATAACTTTTGCTAGCGGACAACGTACTATTACAGACTCTCGTCGGAAAATCGGCGATGACTTTGCGGAATTATATATCAAATACTTTAATCAGGTAGTTTTTCGTTATGTGGAGTGGGCCCCGTCTGTCGTTTGCACTGGATGCTTGTCTATATTGAATAGATGGAAAAAAGGTAAGATTGGTTCTATGCCCTTTGGAGTTCCAATGATTTGGTCGGATCCACAAGTTCATACTACAGATGAGTGCTTAAATTTTGTTTCTGGAACAAATAGAAACAAATTACTTACATTTCAATATACAGAATCAAAATATACAAATTACCGTTGCCGCACTCGGAAAATATTCCAATTCCCAGATGAGCAAGCATAACAGAGGAATGTACGTCACTAACAATACAAACTGAAGGAGAGTCATTAGTATCACAATACCAACCATCACACGTCACTAACAAATGCAATCATATAGAAATTACACAAAACCGTTTGGACATTATGGTACGTCGCCTTAAACCATCTCAGTGGCAGTCAATTCTTTTAGCTAAGGAAGTGAAACAAGCTAATATTCTAGCGCCTGATTTAAGATATATGGATCAATCGGTCGGCATCGTAAATTTACAAATTTTTTTAAATCAATTGACAACAACCCGTTGGCATTTTGCATTGACATTCGCGGTTTAATTTTAACAATGTATCGTGAATATAAACCTGAAGATTGGCGACTGTTTATCGACTCATCAAAAAGCAGTTTAGAGGCAGTTCTTCTTCACATGACAAATACCAAAAATTCAGTTCCGATTGCACTAAGTACCAACACAAAAGAGACTTATTTATCTTTGAAAAAAATCCTCGATGTAGTGAAATACAACGATCATAATCGGAAAATTTGTGCTGACTTAAAAGTGATAGCTCTTTTAAGAGGTATGCAAACGGGTAACACTAAAAATATGTGCTTCATGTGTTTATGGGATACCCGATATAGAGGTGATCAGTACGAAATGTAGGACTGACCTCAACGTGAAACAGCTATATTTCGAGTGAATAACATTGTTGAAAATCCACTTGTATCAATTGATAAAGTATTGTTACCCCCGCTACATATCAAACTAGGGATTGTGAAAAACTTCATTAAGGTGCTTAATCCGCATTTTTAAAAGATTAAGTAATATGAAAATTAAAGAAGGTTTGCATTAGATTATTCCATATTAATATGTTAGAAATTTTAATTTATTTTGGGATTTTTAAAGGAATACTTAATGGACCGGACATCCGTCGCTTGATGAAGGACAAGTTATTTGAAGATGCACTTAGTATTGAAGAGCTTGAGGCATGGAACTCTGTAAAAAAGAATTCAACAAGTTTGCTGCACAATCACCAGCTGAGTCTGATGAGCATGGGGGAGATTCCATCAAGTGACGGCTAGATTTGAACACTGGTATACAGTGGTAAAAAGTTGGATTCTCTGTTAGGTGATACTCGCTGGAACTTACAAGAAGAAATGCTTGAAAATGATGAATAAATAATGAATAAAATAAAAAAAAAAATCCGGGGAAAAAATTTTTCCGCGAAAACAATTGACAGAAAATGTATTTAACAAAGTTGGAATGATTAAAATTCAAAAATGATCTCAGAAATATAAAAAATATAGTTTTTTGATACTTTATTATTGAAATTTTAAATCGCGAATATCGCAAATATGAGCGCTAACTTTGAAAAACCACTATCACCATTGAATTCAGCGTACGCGAATTAGCTTTACCAGTAGGGTGCCTTGCTTGTTATGAAAAAAAAAAAAAATGTCAAATTCGAGCACAGTGTAATTATTACAGCGTAATTATTGTGAGCTATTTCTAAATTTATTTCTTATGCCTAAAAAATAATAGTTATCAGTAAGAAATATATTTTTCTTATCCATAACTCTTATTATTTCAGAAAAAAAATATTACTTATAAAATAATAGTTATGAATTAAGAAAAAAAACATAAGAATTGCCTTGCTATAATTATGACTTAAAGAATTCGTCATAAAATTTATAATAGTTAAGTCCTTGCTAATAATAGATTCAAAGCCTTTATCAGCAACTTTTTGAATAATAGATTGGAAATAATATCTAATCCTGCAGACTTGAGTGTTTAAAATTTTAGGCTCGACTGTTTGCCCATTTAAAAGAATCAATTCCCTTCTGATCGCCTGGCTTTAAATTTGATTATAGATTTACCAAGATATTATTCATTCCATTTTAATTCTGTTTTCAATAATTGTACTTTTCATTTTAATTTTTTGGTGACCTTTGATAATGCGTAATTGTTGTCTGTGATGCCCATGTGGGCAGAAATGTTTTGAGCTTCTACGATGACTTCAATAAGATTGACGGTATCCCGGTCGATTGTGTCTTTGTTGGTATACATTTCGTAATGAAATCTTAAACAGCTTTCGACATGGTCTTGCAAAAGCTTGACGATTTGTAGTCAAAGTGACATGTATCTACAAAATTTACAGATGATTGATGTAATGTATTTAATTTATTTGATATTTATTACAATTCAAATTGTAATAAATCTTAAAGTAAAAGTACTACCACCTCAGGCTATCAGCTTTGATGTAATTTAAAAACCACTGGTCTGTGATCAGAAGGAACATCGTTACCAAGAACGTCTAAGGACATATATATTGTTGTGTTGGTATGAATAATATCTATGGTCGACGGATTTCAATTTCATGTTGGCATATTTGTGAATCAAAAGCCTATAGTTGCCACAATTCTATGAGAAAAACAAAAACAAAAACAAAAATTATTTTCTAGTTAATATATGTACACATAGATTAAATATGAATAAAAACTGATTATAATCAATCAAAGTGTATACAGATTTTTTTGGATTGCAAGTCATGTATCGGGAATTTGTTAAAATAGTTTCTTAAAATTAAGACATGATTTTTGGAAGGAATAACTCCACAAGAATCTAATTTCATCTAGATGCCAAAATCTGCATCGAAATTTCATGTAATAAAAACTTAAAGGGAGATGGGGCAAAATTAATTTTTAAATTTAACTTGAAGATTTTCATAGACAAAGACAGACAGATGGACGGACGGATACCGCTAAGTCAACTTACTGGTTAAGTATTTGCAAATATATGCAGAAACTCAATATGTAAAAAAGACGAACCATACAGAAAAGCACATTTCTTGAGGTTGCAAAACTTGCTCTAATAAAACCACTGACGTTTTTGTAAAACATTTTTACTATACACCCTTGAAATCGTAAATATTTGCTGTATATATGTAAGTTAAGCACAAAATAACTGCCGCTTTCATATTTCAGTTGTTATATAGATTAAAACCAGAAGTCACATACCATAAATAACAGAAGAAGTACGTGGCAAAATGTATTGCACAAATATGTAAATATTTATTGCAGATGAATTTCAGCGGTTGAAATTTTTCGTATAAATATAAGAGAAGTCTAAGCATTTTAAGTAATTATTTGAACTTAAATTTGATTATTAATTGAAATTTTGTAAAGGCTATATAGCACTTTTTTGTGTTTATAGTTTATAAAAAGCTATACCTTGTAGCGATTTTTTTTATAACTGGGTTAAGCGGGGGCAGCTCCCATTCAACTAGGACTTTTAATACAAATTATATTAATTGGTATGAAAACCAGAGCAATTTTATTAGAAAATTATTCTTTGGTTTTAATTACCCTCTTTTTTATCGGTAACGTTTTTTAAAGTATCCCTTTTTCAAAAAGTATCCTTTCTTAAAAAAGTATATTTTCTCCAGTAATTTTTGATTTTTAAAATAAATCAACACCCGGTTTTTTTTCAATGTTATATAATAGATTTGATATATATTTATATTACAAATCTTTGTTCTTTTTTAAACGCTTTCCTTTAATTCATACTCTCTGTCTGTCTGTCTATCTGTCTGTCTGTCGTGGGGCAACCCCACTCCTCCTTATCTAATTGATCTGAAGCTTGGCGCATAGTCTTTTTGTGACTACAGATTAATTTTGGGCATGCATAGTCATACACAGCCACGGAGTGATCTAAATGTCATTTCCCCTCATAGGGTCGATCTGAAACTTGGTCCATACACTTGACTTAGTCACGCACAGTCACGCACAGTCACGAATGGTCACGCACAGTCACGGACAGATTTAAAATGAATTGCCCCACATCCAATCAATCTAAAATCAGGTCGATATACTTGATGTAAAGAAAGATTAGCTTTGACATAGTCAGGCACATTCGCGCATAGTCACGCACAGTCACGGAGAGATTAAAACCTCACTTCCTCTCATCCGATCTATTTGAAACTTAATCGATAGACTTGCTGTGGAAATAGATTAACTTTGACATAGTCACGCACAATCGCGCATAGTCACGTGCAGACACGGAGAGAAAAAACCTCACTTCCCCTCATCCGATTGATCTGAAGCTTAGTCCATAGAGCTGTTGTGGCCAGATATTAATTTTAAGATAGTCACACGTAGTCGCGCCTAGTCACACATAGACACGGAGTGATTTAAACCCCCATTTCCCTTCATCCGATCGATCTGAAACTTTGTCCACAGATTTGTAGTGACCAAAAATTAATTTTAAAATAGTCACGTAAAGTCACGCACAGTCACGGAAAGATTAAAAACTCATATGCGTAAGGAAAAAAAGAGTTTTAAAAATTTTGTTTTTATGGGTTTGATTATTTATAAAATAAAACTGCTAAGGCTCGAGGCAGTCATTTTTATATATATTTACATTTATATTTTATAACACACTGCATATTAAAATCACGTTTCTATATAAATGCTTGCTTATATTTATCGTTTAACTTGCATTGCTTTTTATACATATAGTTATTTGTGTTTATTATTACTTCACATTTATATTTACCCCATATTTATTTCCGCATATTATTGTTACCAAACATAATAATGCTTAATCGGAATAAAAAACAAGTAAAAAAATTACAGTCGGTCTAGACCGACAATACGATATCCTATACCATGCGTTAAGAGACCCTATCTCTTAGGCCCAACTAATTGGATATAGAAAATAAGCTTAAACCAATTTTGAGTGGTATTTTTATTATTTTTTTTGGCTGCAAATAAGAAAAAGTTCATATTGGATGCTATGTCTATATGGGGACTAGGTCCAAAAATGGACCGTTCCTGACCATGGTTGGTAAAGTCTCTTGTATTTTGCAAAAATATATACAAACAAAATTTGAGATGAATCAGTGCAATATTTTTGTTTTTTTATAGATTTAAGTGAAGATCGGGAAGCAGCTCTATATGGGGCCTATGCCTTAGAGCTGTCCCATAGGGATCGTTTTTGCACTTTTCATTAATGGATTTGACTAAGATCTATACGACAATTTGGATCTTATGTCAATTTATGTCGATTTTTATAGGGGTCATTTGTATGGGGGCTGGGT
This sequence comes from Cordilura impudica, assembly GCA_963682025.1. Classification (NCBI taxonomy): domain Eukaryota; kingdom Metazoa; phylum Arthropoda; class Insecta; order Diptera; family Scathophagidae; genus Cordilura; species Cordilura impudica. The sequence goes on along the minus strand of OY821517.1, from coordinate 281,202,693 downwards.
CTGAACATGAACCGATTCTCAAAAATTTCAACAGCGTTCATCCCATGGCCGATGAAAGCTTATATACCAAATTTTATCAAAATATATTGATATTTGCGACCTGCAGTTTGATTACAAGGTTTACATGGACAAACAGACGGACGGACGGACGGACGGACATTGTTAAATCAACTCAAAAAGTGATTCTTATTCGATCGGTATAATTAAAGATAGGTCTAGGCCAAATATATTTGGTTGTTACAAGCAGCAGCACAAAGTCATTATACCCAAACCACATAGTGGTATAGGGTATGAAGATAGGTCAGTCAATGAACTTAATAAAATTATTTAACCAGTTATGACTAACGCAACAACAAAATACACTTTTAACTTATAATTATTTTAATATTAAATATTTTGGAAAGCAAGCACAATAACAAATACATTATTTAACTTATTTTTGTATTAAGCATTTTTGATTACTGTTTTGGGTATAAAAACCCTAGCAAAGTAAACTGTCATAACTTTAGCAATAATCAATTGACGTTTAGGTGGAATTCTGACTATTCATAGGACTTTAGTTAGGACTCTACAAGGACAGTTAAAACAAAAATAAAATATATATTTCTCAGAACGTTAAAAAGATTTTTTTTTTACAAACAATATTTAATAAGTTTGCGTTGATGTTTGTAACTGCCAATAAGGACGTTCGTACGTCCGTGTGTCAGTTAACATAAACATGGTACACAAACTAAAGGTCGCAATTATACAAATATATATTTGTGTAAAATTTTGTGTATGAGTTTTTATCAGCTACATTGTGTTGTCTGTATAAAGCGATTTTATTTTCTTAGCTGATTTTATTGCCTTTCTTGCATTAAATGTATCCTTATATATAGCTAATTCAGAAATAAGTATTTTTAAAGATGCTTTTTTACATTAATATCTAGAAATTTTTAGACAAGAATAATTTAAAATTTTTTTGGTTATCGTATTATCTTGAAACATTCTTATAGCGATTAAACTTTGGGTATTATAATGGGGGCTATGTTAAATATGTAGGGGGCGCTTGTGGCCAGAAAATTCTTTGTTGAATGTTTCTTCTTATAGTTTGATTTTTTTTTAATTAGTGGATAGATATTTTTGGCATCCTGCTTTGAAGGCCTTACAGCCTGTTGTAAGTAGATAATGCCATGTAAAACCCTTACATTTGTGTAGTTTGTAGGTGTAAGTACCCGTTTATGTATGTTAATATTAGTGGTGAATTAACGCAAACTTTCTAAATGGAACATAATTCCATCGTTTTGGGGTATAAAAGGCTTAGCACGAGGAAATATCTTCCTATTTTGCTGAGCATCATCATCACGTTTCCTCAATCATCGACTCTGTCAATTTTATAAAATAAATGTAAATTTGAATTAGCAAAGGTCTCTTAATATTTAGTTCTTTAATTTGCTAAATTTTCATTTTTTTTTTTTGTAACTTTTATTTCTTTTATAAAGAAAGCAACTAATTTCCAAGAGGAAAAGAGATTATTATTTTTCATTATTGAAAGTTTTGATTTCCTTTCGAGGATATTTTGAGTTCTCACTAAAAAGTGAGTTAAAATGTTTGGTCAATTCGTTGTCCAACTTTTCTTCTAAATAAAAATAAATACTTTTCTCTTCAGAATAAAATTTTGAATTTCAAAAAAAGAAAAAAAAAACCTAATTGTCATTCCCACATATAAGGAATTTATTCATATAAAGACGTGTCAACAAATGCCATTTATACCTCATCACCATTATAAAACAGGTAACTAGAAAAAAAAATACATAAACGTGGGCAAATCAACACCTTAAAACCTTTTTTTTCTACGATTACCGGGAAGAAAGCTATTGAAATTACGATTTTTTTCATATGCATATGTTACATGGGCTTCTTCTTAATAGTGGGCTGTCTGGTCTACAGTGTGGAAATTGTGGAATAAAAAAAACAGTCATTGATTTTAATAAGTTCTTTATGGGAACCGAAAACCCCGCAGGAGAAACCCGAAATCTTTCATACCAGCAGTGGGAAATCAGTAAAGGTAGTGAAAAGTGTTTGTTTCAGTGAAAGATTGAAGGAAAATTAATGGAAAAGTGTTGGTAAATTAAAAAGATGTCAAATTAAAAACATTATCACCCTAAAACAGAAAAATGCATAAAACTAAATATTCAATTACCATAAAATTATTGCAAAAGTACAAGTGAAAGTGTAAAGCAAAATTTTTGTATAGAGATAAATAATTTTTCTAAAAGCTAATATCACAGATTTTCTAAAACGACACCTTAAATCCAAGAACGAAACCAAGAAGAAGAAAAAACAGATCAAAATAACCTTTATTAGCAAAATTTTTATCTCTAAATTGATACACTTGCAGATTTCCGTAGCATCGCTAGAAAAAAAAAAATATCAAAAAAAGATGCCAAAGTGGTACAATGTGGTAGATAGAAAAAAAAAATTGTAATTAATAAATGTATATATAAATGAAATGAGGAGGAATACTTAGCTTTAGAAAATTATAATTGTTCCATCAAATTTTTAGTCGTTAGTGTAAGTGCTTAACTAACTGCTACATTCGATACAAACCCTCGGGTTTTACCGCGAACTCTTCGTACAACATCAACTTTGATATAAATTTGTATTTTTTTTTTTTTATTAAAAATTATAATATCAAAAAAATATTTATCACCGACGTGTAATTTACTAAAAACGAAGATGTAAAGAAATAATCGTGTAGCTTAACTACTGTCAAAAAAAAAAAAAATGCTACGAAGAGGGTAAAGCGAATGGAAAAAAACAACTATTTTTTTGATATCGACTATGTTGCCATATCGCTAAAAATGCGATTTTGTTAAATATATGGGGGATTTCATGTCAAGTGCACCAACTTTTGAAACCGATGTCTTCCGATCGGGATGAAATTTGCACCAAGGTTAGTCCTATTGGATAGTAGTTTAGACACAATTTTTCAACAAGATCGGTCCAGATCTCTCTGAGTTAGAGGGGATCAAAATTTGACATTTTAACCAAACAGGTGTTTCTTCTAATCCATGTAACTTATTACCTATTGTTCTTAGAAAATTTTCTCCTAAAGAGTTTAGATAGCTATTTATTCAATATTTCGGGAAAACATACTTAAAAAAAAAAAATTTGTAGACTTTTTTTTTTGCTAAATTAAAGCATTTTTGCCTTTTTTTCAAAAGGGCATTTTTTTTTTTTCATAAGAAAGCTTAGGATTTTTCCTTTAAGAGCTTTTTGGGATGGGAGTGGGATATCTATCAAAATAAATGTTTTGTAACTCAAGACAACGGTTTTTCAATTTTTCACAAATGCACTATTTTGATTTTTTTTTCCTATTTGTGTGTAAAACCTTACAAAGAAAACTTATACTGAGAAACTAGACAAATTAACCTTTCCGAATGTATATAACATACCTAACTAAAATTTTATACCCTCGATACTGTAATACCCAGAATATGTTAACCTCAGGAAAAAAATATCTTTTTTTCTATAGAAATGTTGAAAAATTATTATTTTTTATTTATTTTTAATAATAATTAAATTAATGTATAATAATAATAATAATATTAAAAATAAAAAGATAAATAATTTATTAAAATTTAATCTTAATTGCATTAGATCCATTTATATCATAACTATTTTTATACTTAATTTATTGTAGCTGATGAAGTATTTAAGTCTTGTAAATTTTTAAATACCCAGTCCTTCATCCAGCTTTTTTGTCGCCTTTATTTACTGCGTTTTTTTGTCAATCCTTTCTTGGCGTTACTAGGTTCAGCTATTGATTTCGCTGCTGGTTTATTTGTTGTCTTTCGAAAGAAATCGCATTGAATAGAGGCAGAAAACTTTTTCAACTTGGGTCTTCCATCGACAAGCGGTATAAAAGCATGGTATTGAGCGGTGCCATCGATTGTTACCGTAGCATCGAATCTGCTCTTCAGGGTTTTCAATGTTTCCTGATGATCCTCTTTGCTACTAAAAACTATTTTATTTTCTTTACAATAACTTTTTGCCTAATGCAATAAAGCAGTCGCATCTAAGATTCGATCTTGATGAGAACACTGGAGGCTATACTTCGCTGCATTTCTTTTAAGGTTAGCTCCAATACTATCACATGCTCCTTTACCATGAGCAGTAGGATGAAAATGCCACTCAGCTGGCATTCCAAAATCTTTTTCATGGGCCATAAGATTTGCCAAGCTACTTTTGTTTTTAAAATGTTGACGAGCTCCGTCCGAAACGTAGTATACCTTCTTTACTGTAAATTTAGATTTTAGAAATTTTAGTATTCTCTTCTGGTACTCATAAACTGCAACGGTATCATGTTTTAAATCGTCGGATATGATTGCCATACTTTTGTGTTCCAGTTTTTCATCTTTCATGTTGTAAATAACTACTGTGTATATAGTTGCTTGGTCGTTATTGAAGTGGAATGCTTGTATGGCATCCTGAAGAACATATTTATAGTTTTCTGCGAAATCATATGAAATAACTAATTCACCAGACTTCAAATGTATCTTCAAATCCTTAAAGAATGACCATTGCTCTTTGACTAAAAAGTCATGGGTTCTCAAGTTTAGCAATCCTGTACACATTTCTTCCACAAAATCATCCATATTTAAAATGATTGTTTTCAATGTGCATCTGTCAGTCTGAATCCAAGAATCAAATTTGACCTCCTCTATATATTCTCGATCTAAAGAGTTGATTAAATTTTCTTTGATGAATGTGGTTTTCGGGCAATTGGTACATTCACCTAAGTGGCAAGAAGTTGTTTCATTAGGACACATAGTCAATTTAAGGCAATCGCGGTAATCGTGTATATCTTCTGCCGAATCATCTATTAAATACTTTAAGTAGATTTCGTTCAACGTCAGTTTAAGATTTTCATGGCAAATGCAAACGCATACTGTATGAGTTCCGCTGCTTTCTGCCAAAACGCAATGTTTTGGCCTCATTTGGGTTAATTTCGTGAAGCCAATTCTAACATCCTCGTGTTCAGATTGAAATGTACAAATAACTCTATCAGGTTACAGATAACCATTCTCTTCTGTTATGTTATGAAGTTATGTTACAAGTTAACACAAAATACATTTAAAATACATTAAAAATAAATATTTCGCTGACAACAACAACACACATAAAAAATACCAAAATTAGTTCTCAAGCTGACGTTGCGTCCTCTGTAAAACCAACAAACAGTTATTTCACAACAATACCGTTGCACGCGCAATTCGGCGCGGTTACCAGAATACAGCAATTCCGCAAGGTAGTATTTTCCCACCAACAATATTGAACGGCATTGCACATGCCAACGAATAAAGCAGCTCATTTTACAATAATACCATTGCACGCGTCAATGGTCAACACAGATATTCTGCAAGGTAGTAAATTCATACCAACAACATCGAACAGCATTGCACGAGCGGCAGAATGACAACAAAATACCTGAATGGCGTGATCAGCAAACCTGTTATTATAAATTAGGGTAGTTTTAAGAAAATCATTGCTTTTTATTTTGAATTACAAATAAAGACGGTTGTTGTGTCGCCATCAGCGCACAACAATTAACTTTTTTAAACTAAAATTCTTAAAGGAATTTAATTGGCGCCCGAGCAGGGACCTGAAGGATAAAGGTCCTCCCGTACATTCAAAAAAAAGTCAAGCCTTACCAAGTGCCCTAGTAGTTCAAAAGGACAAAAGGGAGCGTACGTGAAGTCACAGCTCGGTAAGCACGCGTTGTAAAATTCGCGTAGTGAAGTAATTATAAGTTTTACAAAATAATAAATAATACCAAAAATAAAATTTTCTAAATGAATGAACAGTAAAAATATAAAATAATAGTAACTAAAATTCTAACAGTGAAATAAATATTTTCGAATTTAAAAATAATAGTGACAGTAAAATTTTGAATTAAAGAAAATTTGAAAAGTGAAAATTAAATAAATACCTAAAACAAAATAAATAAAAAGAATAAGAAAAAATATATAAAAACTTAAGTGGAAACAGTGACTGTAGCAAATAGAAAAATAGATAAGAATTTTTTTTTTAAAGAAAACTTCAAAAATAAAGTAAAAACTATTAAAAAAAAAAAAAAAAAAAAAAAAAACATTTAATAAATAAAAACAAAAAATATTTTGAAAAAAACTAACTATTATAAAAAAAAAAAAATTAGAAAATTAGTAACTACTAAGGAAAAATAATAAAAAAGTGAATTCCAAATTAAAAGTAAAAATATAAAATACTATTAACCAAGCACTAAAATAATTTTGTTATATAAGTGAACAATAAAAATAATTTATAATATTAAACAAAATAAAATTTTTTCGAAAGGCACCAAATTAAAACAAAAAATTTTTTTTTAAAGACTAGAAAGAAAAAACTAATTAAAATAATAGCTGAAAATTCATCAACTAATTAAGTTCGTGTAATCATCGAAGTACGAGAAAGCTGAACACTACCAGAGTAAGCTCCAGTAATCATCAAAGTACGAGATGCTGTTATTAACGTAAGAATAATTTTATATAAAATATCATTTTAAAAAATAAGAGAAGAAAAGAAAAATAGTGACCAAATTAAATTTTAATCCTCTAAAAAGAATTTTTTTTTCATTCTATTTTTGATAATAATAATTAAATTTTAACCTTTAAAAATTTGTGTATAAAGTCCTAGTTGTATTTTTTTTTGAAAATAATAAGACCTGACTTTTAAATTTACTGTAACAATCCAAATTTCTTCTTGAATTCTTCACTGTATTTTTTGTTAACAAAATTAAATTTTAATCCTTTAAAAAATTTACGTAAAAATTGTTCATTGTATTTAAAAAAAAAAAGAAAAAATAATGATAAAAATAAGACCTGATTTTTAAATTTAACAATCCAATTTTCTCCTTGAAACAAAATGCCTGAGGAAACAATTGAACAACTCTCGGACAGACTGAGTAGGACACTGTCAGTGTCTACAAGTGGGACAACAGCCAAAAACGTAACTGGACTAAACGAAATTCAGAGGAACCAGATTATTGAAATAATTAACGAAGCTTTGAAAACGCCTTCAGATTATCTCTCAGACGAGGGTTTTGACCAACCCATAGGTGCAGTTACGACAGAATTAGGAGAATTAGACAAAGTCCCAGACATAATAAAATCACTTAGGGAATTTTCTGGAAAACCAGGTGAGTTCAACTCCTGGCGAAAATCCGTCGACAGAGTGTTAGACCTTTACTCCAGCCTTAAGGGAACAGGACGATATTATGCAATTTTACATACTATAAGGACGAAAATTACTGGCGATGCAGATACTGCATTAGAATCGTATAGAACACCCTTAGATTGGCCTCGAATGAAGAAATGTCTAATGATGCACTACTCCGATAAGAGAGATATCGGCACTTTAGAATATCAAATGACAGTTTTGTGTCAGAGCAATAGGAGTATAACCGAATTTTATCAAGCTGTCTATCAACATCTTTCGCTGATACTTGACAAACTATCATGTTTAAATCTAGACGAAGGAAGCCTTCGCTCAATGACAAATACTTACAGGGATAAAGCCCTGGATACATTTGTTAGAGGTTTAAATGGTGATCTTCCACGTTTGCTTAGCGTGCGTGAACCAACTTCTTTGCCCGAAGCATTACATATTTGTTTAAAATTGGATAATATGACATTTCGTATGAATTACGCTCATGGACAAATATCTAGAGGTAATATCCAGAAAGATAGAATTGGAGTAACCAATTCATTTTTTGGAAATCGACAGAAATTCTTTCCTGTGCTCGCTTACGTGGTGGTATGACAAATAACAGACCACCCTTGCCACCCCGTAATGGTCCTATACCAAACTATAACCCAAATTATACCCGTAACACAATTTTTAGGCCAACCGGTTATCAAAATTTTAGCCCAAGACCACAATTTAATCAAAGAAACTAAATCGGTTTTTCGAACCAATATAGGAAACCCCAATATTCAACACCGAATTATCAAAAACCAACTCCTAGAGTAGAACCTATGGACGTGGATAGATCTATCCAATCAAGGCACACTAATTATATGAACAGACCACCAGTTAACCAAGTTTCTAAGAGACCAGCTGGGGGCTCATTTGAAGGTCCAAACAACAAACTCCAAAGGAATTTTCATGTGGTAACCAACAATGAGGCAACTCAGCGGCAATTAGACCAGGTTCCACTAGATTGTGAATATGCCCAAGAAGAAGGCGCAGTTGGGGGGATAACAGAAATGTACGAATATTATAAATAATTTACCAACAGCGCACTTGAGATGTTCGAATATTCACCTGAAGATCTCGAAACCGAGAAAAATAATTCCATAACAACAGATTATGCACAAGAAGATTTACTAAACGATCTTAATTTTTTTGGTTAAATAGTTCCTCGTTACCATACTTTCAAGTTAGAACGAGGAACGGACAAACTCTTAAATTCCTTTTAGATACCGGTAGTAATAAGAATTTTATAAAACCTAATTTAGTTACAAACCATAGACCTAATCAGGAAAAATTTAGTGCAAAATCTATTGCAGGAAATGTAGAAATTACGCATCATGTTCTCTTAAATATGTTTGGCATCAATGATGTCCCCATAAAGTTTTTTATCTTACCAGGATTAAGAACCTTCGATGGGATATTAGGCGACGATAGTTTAAAAGAATTATCAGCCGTGATTTATACTTCAAAGAATTATTTCACGGTAAAAGGGGCAATAAATATTCCAATATTCCAATACATTTCCCAAGATGTCAACAATATAGAAATTAGGATGGAACACCCTTCTGAAAACCAAAAAAGGTCTCTCGAAAACATTGTAAGTCAGCATAAGAGTCTATTTGCAGATCCTGACGAAAGACTCACCTATACAACAAGAGTTGTTGGTGATATACGTACTTCCACGGACATACCAACTTATACCAGAAATTACCCTTACCCAATGGCCATGAAGGGAGTAGTTGAAGAGGAAATTAATAAATTATTAAAAGATGGGATAATAAGACCATCACGTTCGCCTTATAACTCGCCTATATGGATTGTATCAAAGAAACAAGATGCTTCAGGTAGACAAAAATATAGACTGGTCATAGATTTCAGAAAATTAAATTCGATTACAATACCAGATAGATATCCCATTCCCGAGATAAATGAAGTTCTCTCACATTTAGGAGGCAATAAATATTTTACTGTAATAGACTTAAAGAGTGGATTTCATCAAATACCTATTAGAGAAGAGGATATAGAGAAAACGGCTTTTTCAGTTAATAATGGTAAATATGAATTTACAAGACTCCCATTTGGGTTGAAAAACGCACCGTCCATATTTCAGAGGATGCTGGACGATATCCTCAGGGAACAAATTGGCAAAACATGCTACGTTTATATTGACGATATAATTATCTTTAGTAAAGATGAAAAATCACATTTTAAACACTTGAATGACATTTTTGAAACACTTAATGCTGCTAATATGAAAGTCCAGTTTTACAAATGTGAATTCTTTAAAGAGGAGGTAGAATTCTTGGGATTCATTGTTTCTTACAATGGAGTAAAAGCAAACCCCAAAAAGGTCGAAGCAATAGTAAATTTTGCTTATCCTACCACACTTAGAGAGCTCCGGTCCTTTCTAGGCCTTTCAGGATATTATAGAAGGTTTCTAAAAGGTTACGCGGACTTAGCAAAACCTTTAACTAAATTATTGCGAGGAGATGCAGGTACGATTTCCAAATCTGAATCAAACCGTAGGAAAATTCAAATGGATAATGAAGCCAAAAATGCCATTGATTCATTAAAAAATGCCTTAGTTTCTAGAGAAGTAATTCTCGCATATCCTTATTTTAAAAAAGAGTTTCAATTGACAACTGACGCTTCTAATGTAGCACTAGGAGCCGTCTTAAGTCAGGATGATCAGCCAATAGCATTCATATCTAGAACTCTGTCAGAAGCAGAAGAAAATTACGCAGCCAATGAAAAGGAAATGCTTGCTATAATATGGGCATTAGGAAACCTTAGGAATTACTTGTATGGGTCAGCTAAAGTTGTCATCTTTACAGATCATCAACCGCTGACATATGCACTTAGCACAAAAAATAATAATAGTAAAATGAAAAGATGGAAAGCTATTTTAGAAGAATACAATTATGAAATGAAATATAAACCTGGTAGAAGTAATGTAGTAGCAGACGCGCTTTCTAGACCTCCAGCAACTGGAATAAATTCTTTATCAGGCACGGTGCACAGCAGAGACAGCTCTCCACAAGATCTTATTCCGAGCATGGAAACCCCAATAAACGTATTTAAGAACCAAATTTTTCTTTCCATAGGTGAAACACCCACTTACCAATTTAAAATCATATTCCCAGGCTATCATCGACACCTTATAAGCGAACCTAACTATGATGAACAAAAACTTACAGAAATTCTAAAAAAGTATCTAAATCCGTCCTTTATTAATGGTATAAAAACTCCTGAACCAATAATGGGGAAAATTCAAACAATTTATCCAGACCACTTTTCAAGTTATAAATGTCGATTTACACAAATGGTAGTTCATGACATAACGTCAGAACACGATCAAGAAAATATAATTGTGGAAACACATAATAGGGCTCATCGCAATGAGAAAGAAAACAGATTGCAAATTATGGAAAAATATTATTTTCCAGGAATGGCAAATAAAATTAAAAGGGTCATAAAACTATGTTCGACTTGTAAGAAAAATAAGTATGAGAGACACCCAAATACGCCTGAGTTAAAAGAGACACCTATACCAACTCATCCTGGCCACACAGTCCACCTTGACATTTTTTCCACAGACAAAAAATTGGTACTAACATCGATTGACAAATTTTCAAAGTATGTCCAGACAAAATTACTAAAGGGACGATCGACAGAAGATGTTAGGAGACCTCTTAGGGAGATACTATTTTCTTATGGGGTACCGAAAAATATTGTCATGGACAACGAACCTTCTCTGAATTCAGCTTCAATCCTATTCATGATGAAAGACAATTTGAAAATAAACGTTTTCACCACTCCATCTTATCGAAGCGAAGCGAACGGACAGATAGAACGCTTCCATTCAACTTTAGCGGAGATAATGAGATGTCTTAAAAGTGATGGGACATCTAGAAATTTCGAAGAACTTTTGGAAAGAGCTGTAAATGAATATAACCATACCATTCATTCAACGACAAAAAAAAAACCTGTAGATCTTTATTTTGGTCGAACGATTGACTTTTCACCCCAAGATATGGAGATAACTAGATTATCTAACGTTGACCGACTAAAGCGCAAACAGGAAAATGACTTGACTTACCATAATAAAAATAAAAAACCAATTAAAGAATACGTACCTGGTCAGCTAGTCTACGTTAGGACAAATAAAAGATTAGGGACAAAACTTTCTAATCGGTTTAAGGAAGAGATAGTGAAAGAAAACCGTAATTCAACTATAGTTACGGTAAGTGGCCGAATTATTCATAAGAGTCACATTAGAAATTGACAATTTTTTTTATTTACATCTTCTTTTTACAGATTACTAATTGGTACCGTCCTTGCGGATTTTAATATACTTGACTACTCTAATGCGAGATTAATAACCATTCAGAATGGGATCGCAAAAAAACAGAACGGCACCTTTAAAGATATACATTCTATCGACTTAGAGCAATATAGAATTTTATCACAGGACATTGAATCTACATTGAACACTAATATTACATATAGTCATCCGCTCCGTCCGTTTTTAAAACAACAAGTCTCCGATATTAATGGACTCCTTAATAGGTTAAGTCCACACATAAGGAGAAGATCTCTCGATTTTATTGGTAGCGCATGGAAATGGGTTGCTGGGACTCCAGACAGCCACGATTTTGAAATTTTAAATCAGAAAATTAAAAATGTATTAGAAAATAACAACAGACAAATGATTATAAACGAACTTACAACTAGCAGATTACAAGATATTTCAAACATTACAAATCAAATATTAAAAGTAAAGCGGGAAGATTGGAATAATGAACTGGCAAATACATTAGAACACAAATTAACATTAATTGAAAAAAGAATTACAAAATATTGAATATGCAATACAATGGGCTAAAGTAAATATTGTAAACTCATTTATCTTGTCAAAAACCGAAATTGAAAATTTAAATTATGTTTTAAGAAATTATAGTATTCCCATTTTTAATGTAGATGAATTGTTATCATTTGGAAGCGTAAAGATTGTGACAAATAACAAAGAAATTTTATATATTTTAAGTATTCACATTGCCCAAAATGATATCTGTAAAATTTTCTTAGCAAAGCCAGTAAAAATTGGAAATATTATTGATAAAATTGAATATCGCAAAATTTTAGATTATAATAATAAATTATTCGCCATCAAAGAAAGCTGCAAAAGCTACAATGATTTAACAATATGTAATAGAGATAAACTTGTAGAATTAAGTGATAAATTTTGTATAACTAGTTTATTTAGAAATAAAATAGGTAGCTGCACACAGGTTAACAACGAGCACGTCCCAGCAATAGGATAAATCGGAAGCGACTTACTACTGCTGAATCAATACATTGGGAAAATTAAAGTGAACGAAGAAGAAATAGCATTAAATGGAACTTATTTGGTCAAATATTTCAATACAACAGTCAACATTGATGATCGAGAATACTATTCAAAAGAAATAAGTGGCAACAAACCTCTTCCAGCTTCATTACAACCAAGAGCATGGAATAGCAAAACCGAAGAAATCATCTCACTGCAAAGGCTCCAAAAATTGAATATGGGAAGCATCAAAAGATTGAAAACACTGGAAAACAAAAATAACTTTCTACTAACATCAAGCTTCATGATCATTGTATCCGCTTGTGTTATTATCGCTTGGATTTCTAAGAAGAAGAAAACAAAAAAAGAAGATGAAATAATAGAAACGAAAGAAGCCAAACCAGAACATCCAATTGTTGTAAAATCTACAGAGGAAAAAATTAGGAAGAAGAATTCCACCATTTTTGACATCCACACATTTTAAGCAATCGGGACGATTGCATTTAAGGAGGGAGGAGTTAACACAAAATACATTTAAAATACATTCAAAATAAATACTTCGCTGACAACAACAACACACAAAAAAAATACCAAAATTAGTTCTCAAGCTGACGTTGTGTCTTTTGTAAAACCAACAAACAGTTATTTCACAACAATACCGTTGTACGCGCAATCCGGCGCGATTACCAAAATACAGCAATTCTGCAAGGTAGTATTTTCCCACCAACAATATTGAACGGCATTGCACATGCCAACGAATAAAGCAGCTCATTTTACAATAATACCATTGCACGCGCCAATGGTCCACACAGAAATTCTGCAAGGTAGTAAATTCATACCAACAACATCGAAAAGCATTGCACGAGCGGCAGAATGACAACAAAATACCTGAATGGCGTGATCAGCAAACCTGTTATTATTAATTAGGGTAGTTTTAAGAAAATCATTGCTTTTTATTTTGAATTACAAATAAAGACGGTTGTTGTGTCGCCATCAGCGCACAACAATTAATTTTTTTAAACTAAAATTCTTAAAGGAATTTAATTTACATACCTTCGGAAAGGCTAATTTGTCTAGTTTCCCAGTATAAGTTTTATTTGTAAGGTTTTACACACAAATAGGAAAAAATTCAAAATAGTGCATTTGTGAAAAATTGAAAAACCGTTGTCTTGAGTTACAAAACATTTATGATAGATATCCCACTCCCATCCCACTAAGAGACCAAAAAGCTCTTAAAGGAAAAATCCTAAGCTTTCTTATGAAAAAAAAAGAAAAAAAAAAAATGCCCTTTTGGAAAAAATTTAGCAAAGAAAAAAGTCGACAAATTTTTTTTTTTTTTTAAGTATTTTTTTCCGAAATATTGAATAAATAGCTATCTAAACTCTTTAGGAGAAAATTTTCTAAGAACAATAGGTAATAAGTTACATGGATGAGAAGAAACACCTGCTTGGCCAAAATGTCAAATTTTGATCCCCTCTAACTCAGAGAGATCTGGACCGATCTTATTGAAAAAGTTGTGTCTAAACAACTATCCAATAGGACTAACCTTGGTGCAAATTTTATCCCGATCGGAAGACATCGGTTTCAAAAGTTGGTGCACTTGACATGAAATCCTCCATATATATATTATTTTTTGGTTAATAATTACATAAAAAAAATCATTAAAAAAAAGGAACAACATCATTATCACCATCATCTTTAAATCATCATCATCATCGTCGAAGCAATGATAGATCTTTCATCGTTGGATTAAACGCTGATGTATGTATTAAAGTTAGTTTTTTAATCGACCTTTTTTCCAGTTCTTTTATTAGCAATTTCTACATACAGGCTTTTAAGGTCATTTGATTTTAATATAAATAAAAGATTATTTCATTTCTTTGATAAAACGTTTCTGTGGGATTTTTCCACCATCTTCAGGGATTTGTATTTTATTGAATATATAATCTTAAGACAATTTTCACATTAATTATGATATGGTTTTAATACGAAACATACAGCACGACAAAAAACAAAAATTTAAAATACATATGTAAAAATAAAATAAAATATCACAGTAAAATTATTGTTAATGCTAGCTATCACAGTTGGAAATTAACTCAAATTAACTGGAAATTAAATTTTTATTTACGTTTACTTTTATTTCTCAAGCCACCTGTATAAATATATCCCTTACATCGAAATTAACAGCACTGTTAATTCTTGGAACTCAGGCTGTTAAACATTAATTAATTCTGTTAGTGATATATGGCTGGATAATATTTATGCAATTTCTACTCAATATTGATCAAAATTAATAAAAGCAAATTATGGACTATTTCAAATCCTTTATTTTGATATCCAAACCATTGTCTAAATATCACGCTGTGAATTATAAATTGCTTTTCAATTCCGTTCGTTCCGCTGGTTAAAAATACTTTTGTTGGATTTAATATAAATAATATTTTTTTCCTGCGTCTAAAAGAATGAATTCTTCATTTGATTAAATACTGATTTTAGCAACTATTATTTAACGAAATCGAGTTAGACCTTTAATTTTTTTATTCTTCGGTATTTTTGCTTCAAATAACGCGGTCATTATTATCTTCGAATAGATAATAAAAATATAAAAATGTTTACATAAATATAAATCGAAAATTCTTATAATTTTGCAACATCCTTAATTTACGGATCGTTTGACTCGAATTCAAATCCTGACTGAACCCATGTAATTTTTTTTATTTTTTTTATATTTTTTTATTAATCATTTTGTTCATACATTATTATTAAATCTATAAGTAATATTCATTATGCTACATATATTATATATCAGGTTGGTTTAAATTGACTTATATACCTAATCTTTTTGCATAATTTTTACATATTTTTTTCCAATTTTTTTGAATTATAAGTCATGCTTTGTATTGCTGACTTTTTTTTTTTTTTTTGAAACTCGCTTCATTTATCTAGGAATAAGTTAGATTTAGTTAGAATTAATAACTTTTATTATTTTGGATTTAAAAATTCTTCCGTCAATAACTGACAATATTGTAAAATGAATCTTTAAGAAGTTTGTGTTGAGATTTCTAGCTACTTGAGTGGATAGGGTACATTAATGGGATCATGTTCGATTTTTACGGGCTCGCCATAACATGGTCATGGTTGGGAGTGGCAGTTAATGTGTAAACATCTATACGCATGCGATCGTCAGACTTAACTTTCCTTTCATCTAAATGATCTCCGTTCTTTCTTTTCGTATATAATTTTCATCTTTCTTTTAACAATATTCAAAAAAAAAAAAAGAAAAAACTCCACCTTCAGCATGCACACAATAAAATAGTGATCTGTACATATCAGTTTAAGATTTCAACCTGAAGTAGCCAAGAAACCTCCCCAATAACCGACGAGATAGCAGCTGGAATTATATATGTGCTTTAGCTACAAATGATTCGATATTAAAAAAACACATTCAAATATTCTATATATGCTACAAATAATGTATTTCATTTGTGTCCTATGAAGTACTTACGGAACCTATAGGTGATGTACTCTAGTCAGAGAAATATAATGCAATTGTGTAGACCCTAATTAATTCCTTCTATAGAAGATGTTACTTTGTACAATCCGGAGTTCATTTTCAAAATTTTCTTAGCATTATCTCTCGTACTTTTCCAACCTTGTTAAACAGTGTAAAATCTGATAACAACATTCACATGTCTCTCAGAAAATAAAGGAGGAGTATCTCCTTCAAATTTATTTGCTATGTCGACTATAGATCACATAGTATTTTGACTTAAATGAGCTTTTCAGCATGAACTAATTAATCAACTAACTATCTTAATCCTATAGAAAAAATTTATTGTTTGTTAGTTTTAGTCATTTTTCAGACATATTGCAATTAATGCAAATTTTAATTTTGTTTAAATGGTGCGTGGTAAAGAAGAAGAAAGCATATATTTCAAAAACTCATAACTGCACTGTATTCTTAATCGGACCGGTTTCTGGCATTTCAGCCTTCATCAGCGATTTATTGAACATTGTGATAATTGTTATGTTTTAATTGAATAGATTGTTTCTATATGAAAATTTTTTCTACTTAGGGCGGCCGTGAGGTTTTGAACCATGAACCTTCACATACACTCGCACTTGCACTTTTTGGTCAGCGCTTTAACACACTCACCTAAAGTCAGACCTACGACCAGTGTGGTTAGATTCAGTTTTCGTACACTACAGCTTTACTTTGTATTAATTTCAGAAGATACAACTCTGTCCAAACAAACAATCGTTATTTTTGAATTTTGAATATTTTTTGCATTTATACTTCTAATTTCCACTATTCTCAGTTTTCGTAAGAGTTGTCATATGTGATGTACGGTTTTGTACATACCTACGTATGCACTTTTACATATATTTGAGATGACGCTTTTGAAGCGAAGAAATTTTTTGTTTGTTAGTTTTAGTCATTTTTCAGACATATTGCAATTAATGCAAATTTTAATTTTGTTTAAATGGTGCGTGGTAAAGAAGAAGAAAGCATATAATTCAAAAATTCATAACTGCACTGTATTCTTAATCGGACCGGTTTCTGGCATTTCAGCCTTCATCAGCGATTTATTGAACATTGTGATAATTGTTATGTTTTAATTGAAAAATTTATTACTGATTCAAATTCAGTCCTAATTGCAAAAAAAAAAACTTTCAGAGTCTTTGTGAAATTCCTCTTCAAACACATCAATTTGCTTTTGTGTACACATATTCATTTTTTTGAACTACTTCCATGTGTTAAAATAATTTTAACACACAATCTCTTACCCCTGAAGCCCTAAAGTATTAGTATTAAAGAAACGTGTTCTACAATATTTTGCTATATGACACAGATTTATTTCTTCAATAAAGGGATAAACACAAGCGTTCAAATAAAGTGACATATAATTTAAAAATATCAAATATCATAACAAATTCCAAAAAAAATAACAAATGTCAATAAAAATAAAGATATACAGCGGATCCATAAAGTTTAGGCACACCATTATTTTCAAGATGTATCTGTCAATAACTACATTTTTCCTTTACTTGAAGAAATAATTACGATATCGTTTTATAAGTCGAAAGTTCTATTGACCATTCAACACCAAAGATATGTAGTATTTTATTATTCTAAGATTAAAAAAGAATGTAATTCTATGCACGTGTGTGTGCCTTTTGGTTTGCTTTATAACTGGAATTTTGACATGGTTTTGTTTTAACTAATTTTTGAGCAAATGTTAATTACAGAGTAGTCAAATTTTAAAAGCTATATTAAATTCGTGGCGAAAACAGCAAAATCGGCAGTCATTCAGAAATTTCCTAGACGTCGGCAAAATTATTATAAATCTTCGCGAAAAAGGAAAATCGCGAAGTTAGAGTCATTATGCGAGGACTGATCCAGTTTAAGAAACAGCTGAAGTGGACGCCCGAAACACAATTATCCTACGCCAGGAGTAGATCATTGTTGCTCAAACCCCAAAGATTTCGGCTGTGAATTTGTGCGAAGAAATGAAGCAAAGCTTTAAAGAAAACTTCAATCTGCAAACAATACTGAAGATGCTACACATAGCTGACTATCATGGTATAGTTTCACGTCGCGATATAGACAAGAAAAAGATAATTTGAATTCGCAAAACTTCATATTAGTCAGCCCGAAGCTATTTTAATATTTTTCGTTTAGATGATCTTCAAAAAATTTGCAGAAAATCAAACAAGGGGCTTCACGAAAATAATGTTGTTAACACAGTAAAACATGGAGGCGTTAGTGTTATGGTGTGGGGGTGTATGGCGCCATGTGGTATATAAAATTAAGTGTTTATAGAAGATAAAATGGACAAACGTCTTGTATATGAATGGATTATCTACTACAGCAAACAGCTAAAAACCACCTCCGCAGTCGCCAGATACGAATTCCATAGAGCACGTTTGATAATTACTGGAAAAAAGAATCACTTAAAAAGGCACATCGTATAGAATGGGAAAATATTAAACTAGGTGAAACATCTAGTTTGGTAAAAAGTAACTCTCGCCGCTTGTAAGCAATTATCCAGAGCAAAAAAGGCTCAAACATATATTAAACAAAACCATTTCCATGTGTGCTTGAACTTTTTCTACGTAGGTTTTCATTATTTTTTAGTTTTTAATGCGTTGTATCTTGGAAATTATAAAATATCAAATATTTTTTGTGTCGAATGTAAATAAAACTATCAACCTATAAAATGGTATCCAAATTAGTTTTTCAAGTTACGTAGAAACGGATCCTTCTTGGAAACGACGGCATGCCTAAACTTAATTGATCCCCTTTATTTATACATATCTATACCTAATATAATAAAGAGGTAATGTGTGTTTGGAGGTAATCTCCGTAAATGCCCATCTGATCTTCCTGAAATTTCCACAGAGTCTTACTGCGGATATGGGAAGCGCTATAGGCTATAATTTATTAAATATTTTTAGTGGGCGTGGCACCTCCCACACGAAGTAAATTTTTAATTTCATATACATATATTGAGTACTATGATAGGGAGAGCTTTGCAAATTTGTGTGAGGTTACCTATTATTAATATTAGCAGCTACGCGGGAAATAGGCGGGATGGGATAAACGGGCGTGGTACCTCCCATACAAGTAATAGTTCAATATTATATATCTCGAGTAGTGTGATAGAGAGAGTTTTTCAAATTTGTCTGATGTCACCTAATATTAATGTGAGTAGTTGGACAAAAAATGAGGAGTATCAGATCAATAGCCGTGGCACCTGCAATACAAAGTAAATATAAAATGCCATATATCTGGAGAACTGTAATAGTGAGAGTCTTGGGACTTAGTGTGAGCCCATAAGTTATTTATTTTATTAGTTAGACAAAAAATTGGGCGTGATCGGAGCAGAGGGCGTGGCACCGCCCATACAAAGTAAATATGTGATATCATATAACTGGTGTGCTAAAAAAGGAAGCTTTGACACTTTGCACGAACCTATCAGATCTGAGTATGAGTAGTCGAACAAAAAATTGGCGGGATCACACCAATGGGCGTGGCACTCCCCATGCAAAGTAACTATTTAATGTCATATATCTGGAGTACTGTAAGAGAGAGAGCTTTGTGGCATTGCGTGAGCTCATAGGTTCTTTGTGTGATTAGTCGAACAAAAAAATGGACGTGATCGGAGCAGTGGGCGTAGCACCGCCCATGCAAAGTAGATATCTAATATCATATAACTGGTGTACTATAAAAGGGAAAAACTCGAAATGTTGCACGAGTCCATCAGATATTAATGTGAGTAGTCCAATAAAAATTGGGCGGGATGGGATTAGTATGCGTGGCACCTCCTATGTAAAAAATATGAAACACTATGAAAGCGACAGTCTTTTGACAAGTTCATTAGTTATCAATGAGATTGGTCGTGGAGCATATATCGCCAAAATCAAAAATCGTCAAACACAAAAATCGCGAAAAATAAAAATCGCCCAAAACAAAAATCTTCAAAATCAAAAATGGGCAAAATCAAAAATCACTAAAAAGAAAAATTACCAAATAATATTCTAAATTCAAGGCCAATATTAAAGTGTTGCCAGATCTAATATGGATAATCCATCTTCTTCTCATGGGCAGCTACATGTACCTTGTTCAGGGTAAGAACGCCGAAAAATCTGATAATTGTTGTTCCGAATGAAAAAACAAAAAACATTGTGTACCATATCACGATAATAATTAGAGAAAAAAAAAACTGTTACTACATTGGTTTTTCAGCGACTTTAGCGTATTATTTTCGGTCATTTTTTGGTAAAAATTAAAAAAAAAAAAAACTGATCCGAATAGCATGATTAAAGAAATATCAGCAAGCATTGAAATAAAAAAATCTATACTAATAGTCTATACTAACATAATAGAGTTAATAAGTATTTGTTTGTTCGTTTGTAGGAGATAATTTCCGTAACTACACATTTGATCGTCCTGAAATTTTCACAGAGTCTTACTGCGGATGTTGGAAGTGGTACAGGATGCAACTTTTTTAATTTTTTCCCATTTTGTCAGTTATTTAAAATATATAACTCATTTTTCGACTATTAATGTTTTTCAAAAATACCTGTGTAAATATGCCTCTCAAAATAAAAAAAAGTTTTACCCATTAATATAATTTAACACTTAAGCGCATTGTGTCTCAAGCCTTTTTTATAAGTATATAACAAGTCGTGTCAACTCTACCGTTTCCTTTTTCTGTCAGTATAAAAACAGATAAACTTTGGTATTCATAACACACATATTTTGAGTCGATCCGTATAATAAAAGATGGGCAAACTCATTATACCCAAACAATATAGTGGAAAACTGAATGCAAAATTCATACATTTTGCACAAAATATCTGACCTTGGGTTAGATAAATTTTTCTAGTGCACACGGGCGAAAACTAGCGGTTGAACAATGATCCATAGGAGCGTAGGGGAGGGTTCGTGCTACAGAAAATTGCAAGAGCTTTTGTGGTGGCTTTCGATTGGCAGGAGTTATGCTCTATTTAAAAAATTTCGTTTTTTATTTCTGAATGACCCAGTGACTTTATATTTCTAGTTAATAGCCTAGAAGTTACAAAATTATAAAAAATTTATGTTACTTTAAAATTTTTTAAAAGAAAAAAACTGCAGTTATTTAAAAATTAAAATTTGCAAAGAAATTTTTAATTTTAGCAAAATACTGAGAAAGTCCATTTTCGAAGACCCTGTTCGCTGTGATGTAATTGAAATAGAGTCGCAATTTTTGGTTCCCGAGGTCCACTGGTATTTACTTTCAAATGACTAACATAACTTTAAAATAGGTAACCGTAAAAAAATGAGTTTTGGCCGCCTTCTCAAAATATGGTCCACAGTGCGGCGGAAGAATTTCATAATACACCATATCACGATAATATTTAGAAAAAAAACTCTTATTACCTTGGTTTTTCAGCGACTTAAGCGTATTATTTTCGGTCATTTTTTGTCTTTTTCATGATATTCGCTTGATTCATCAATGGCTTCCAGATAGCTGGTAAAGATCCATGACTTTTTAGTCGGCTTGTTGTACTTATTTCTTTCATTATAGCAATTATAAAGCACTATTTCAGAGACGTTAGTGGGATGCTATTGTTCAAAAAATTTATTTTTTTTTTTTTTGCTCAAATCAAAATTTGACGCATGTGAGAAAAAATGTCTTTTAAAATACTGAACCTTTTTAAATGTGAAGAGACGATTGCTTAGCAGGCAATGTTTATTTTCCTTGAAGTTTTGTTTTCCTTGAAGTTTTGTTCACTAGTTGATGTTTTTTCCCATATAAAATATATTGTTATACATACTCTTGCGAGAGGAGAAGATACAATACTTTATACAAACCACTAATGAGAGTTTATCCGTAAAAAAAAGTTACAAGTGCATAGTGGTAAAAATTAAAAAAAAAAATAAAATTGATCCGAATAGCATGATTAAAGAAATATTTAATAAATATTTCCAAAACAAAGTCTAATTAAAGAAACTATACCTGAATTGTTTAGTAAAAGTTCAAGTTTTATTAAATTTGAATTGCTTAATTGTTCTTTAATTTTGTCTAACTTTTTGTAAGCAAAAGTTTGAATAATAAATAAAAGTTTTAGATGTTAAGACATTTTTCTGCTTCAATAAACGTACACAAGTAAAGTTAAGTTTTTTTTATTTGCAAATTAAAATACTTTTATAATTAAGTTTATTCCTTTCTATATACTTGCGTTTTAATGTTGAAGTTTCGGCTCATTTTAAAAGTATTTCAAATTACAAAATCACGCGACTGGATGGCTAGACATGTTTTAATACCATTATGTTTAATTATACCTGTTTTTCATAATAAGTGTCGTAGCACGAAAAACAGGAGAACTTAATTAGTAAATTTTATAGGAATAAAATATTTAACTGGCAAATTTGTTAACGAAAAACAATGAATATACATAAATAAGAAAAAGATGCGACGTAGCATGAATAATGAGCTTCGTGCACGGCGTTAGATTTTCAGGTATTGTTTATTGCTTGAATATATGAAACAAATCCTATCGTCATTGATAGCTATATGGGAAATTTGTCTAAAATGTATACCAACTAAAATTAAGTGAGTGCTAGCTAGGCAAGTAGACGTCGCGATATCTTTCGCATAACATATATTTTATTATACTTGGTTATATCCCGGAATAACCAATACCTCAATAACCACTAACGATATCAATAGAACATATAACGATAGTTGTCCTACCTGCTACTTATAGAGACGAAAACGGGAGTATTTATAACCATAACGATTTTGAGTTGATGTTTTTAACTACTAATAATATATCAGCTAACCCATCACTTTCTAAGTCGACTTAGTGATATCCGTCCGCCCATTAGTCTGACCGTCCGCCTGTCTGTCGTAAATTGTAATTTTTCTTATTTTCAGCTTGAACCTTAACTATTTGCTCCTTTTCTTTAATTCTTGTTTCGTGTCTGTCATCAATAAAATTAGCTATCATTTGCTCTTCAATAAGTTTTTTGATCTCTTTTTGCTCACGAGTTCGCATTATCACACCAACCAAAAGCTCAAAAAGTGTTTTGTTTATACTTCGCGAAAATATTGAGTCATTTACTTGCTGCACGTTTTCCACATATTTGTACCATTTAGTGGGTTCATTTGAACTAAGCTTGGATAAAACAGGGACTATAATTGCGTTTAACCTTTCTACCTGTCCGTTGGATCATGGTTATCCAGTTGTTATCAAAAAATGTTTAATATTCTCGAACTCGTAATAGTTTTTGAAGTCGTCAGAAGTATATGCAGTTCCTCTATCGGAAATAATTTGCATAGGGTTTCCAAATGCAGCGCTCTGCGATTTAAGCTTTGCTAAGACTTCAATCGTCGTTGTGCTTTTTGTCGGATATAACCAAAAAAACTTTGAAAATGAATCTATAACCGCAAAAATGTATTTATATTGCTTATTTGTAGATCAATATGAAAAGTGTGTAGAGGTTTGCCTTCTTTAGGAATAGGATGCAACTCTCCTTATTGTTTACCTCGTTTCCTGTTAGTAATAATACAGGGTAAACAGTTGGATATATGGTAGACAATTTTTTCTTCTAGTTTTGGTATATAATACTCCCGACGTATAAGTTCTTTGACTTTCCTTACCGCAAATTGACCCTTTTCATGTGCACACCTGATTATTTCCCTTTGCATCCTATTTGGAGCAACTAGCGGTTCGCAGACATCAACCAATTTATATAACACGTCGCCTTTCTCAAAGTAACCATCATAATAATATTTTTCCTGGAGAATGTGTATAATTGCTTTTAATTCGTCATCTTGAATTTGAGCTTATCGCAATCTTGTTAGTGTGTTATCAGTGCTAACCATCATAATTGGAAACTGCCGACATGCCTCAATTGAGTACCAGCGCGGTGTTCTATAGCGTAATCATATTCCTGTAAAAGTAGCACCCGTCTAGTAACTCTCGTACATAAGTCTTTCTTTTCCAATGTCTTGGTAAGTGCATTACAGTCGGTGACAATTTTAAAATGTAGTCGAATCAGATACACTCTAAATTTTTTCAATGCCTCGATCACTGCCAGTATTTCCAACTCATAACTCGTTCTGAAGATGTAGTCTTCTTACTCATATGGTACACGGGGTGTAGTTTTTCGTCATCTGCTGATTTTTGCAACAAAATTGCACCGTATCCCTCCATGGACACATATGTATTTAATTTCGTTTCATAACACTGGTTATATATGTTTAGAATTGATTGATGGAAGATCAACAACTTCCATTACGAATTTTGCGTTGCATTTTGTCAAATCACTTAGCGGCTTAGCGATCAATGAAAACCTTGGGATAAACTTTCTAAAGTATCCGGCGAGTCTTAAGAAACTTTGTAGCTGCTTTATATTTCTTGGAGTTGAAAACTTTAAAACGGCATCGACTTTAGAAGGTGACGGATAAATTTGTCCATTTTCTATTACATGGCCCAAAAATTCAATCCTTCTCTTTAGAAAATTAAATTTTTTTAAATTTAGTTCAAGACAATAGTCCTTACATAGATTAATCACATCTTTAAGATTTTCTTTAGCTTCGTCTTCGTCTTCTGCTGGAATAATAACATCGTCGACATATGGTAAAGCAATTCCTCTACGGGTTAAGTCACGGAAAATGGTATTAATATATCTTTGAAAAACTTCAGGGGAATTTGATAATCCAAACGGAACTTTTCGGAAATGGTATTGACCATTGTGAGTAACAAAAGATGTGTATACACAGAAAAAAATCATTTTAAAATCAACTAAAACAAGGTTGATTCAACATTTTTAATAATGATTTTGCTTCATTAGCATTTCATGTTGATTTAACATGATTTTACAATAAAAGAAAAATAAAATTTTTTCATTTTAAAACAACTAGAAATCATTTAAATTAATTTTGTAGTTGTAGTTGAATCAATGTGATAATCATGTTGAAATAATGTGAGGTTCATATTAAATCAACATTGTGAAAAGTTAAAATAATATGAATTTCATGTTGAATCAATACGAATTTAATGTTGAATTAACAATGAAATCATTTAAAATGAATATGACGGTCATAATAAAATAACATGAAAACATATTGAAATAACATGAAATTTCATGTTAATTTGAAATGATTCCTACATTCCTACAGTACCTGCCAAAATTATTATATATGGACCATATATATCCATATCTAAAATTTGAGGATATATGGAGCATATATATTCACATATACCCTTAAGTTTTGAATATGGATTATGTGGTCCAAATAGAACTACTTTAGCAGGGATGTTGTTTTATAGCAAAAACAATTTTTTTTTCTTATTTTTTATTTATTTATTCATTTGTTTAAAAACCCATATAGATATATATACATATGTATATATAACTTAAGTTTAGTAAAGTTTACAAAAATTTATTTCCTAAATATATTTTGCCATTATTAATTGGGAAAAGATGTAAAGGTAGACATTTAAATTCATGGAGTTCTTTTAAAATTATTTCCTCCCTTAACTTGCCTACTGCATATGATTGGAAATGCTTGTCAAAGTTGGGGATTTCAACTTCATAACATAGAACATACATTTTTGAATGAAATTTTTTAATACAGGAAATTTTATACAAACTCAGAAACTCACTTTTGATTGTTATATATCAATCTTTTTTATAAATTCTGCCTGCGAAAATTATTTCACTTTAAAATACAACATTATCAAAATTAATTTTTAAATTTGCAAATATGTGTCTAAATTCATCAATGGGTTCAATTATATTAATATCATTCAAATCAAGGATATCTGGAATTCCATTTTCATAGCCTACAAGAAATCTTGCAAAGCTTAAACCCGCTTTTTTACAAAGCGTTAATGGGACATTTACTGTAGAATTAATATTATTACAATATCTTTTTGTGTCCTTATGTTTTGCTTCAAACCTTAAGCTCCAAGAAAACTTTGGTGGTGTTGTTGTTGTGCTAACATTAGATTGATTTTGTAACCAAGATACTACTTTATTCGCAATCGTTTCAGACAAGGTATCGTCATCAATTCCATACTGTAGAAAAAATTACGAATAAAGGATGTCAAAAATCGAATAAATACATAATTAAAAATTTTTTGCCTTTACCTCACTTTTTCTCCAACGGAACAACTTCTCACGAAAACAAGCACGAAGGCCAATAGGTATTATAGCTTCTTTTATGTCCTCCCTTGATAGATATTTCAAGCTTTCAAATGTAATTTCAGCTCCTAATCAATTATTTAGTTTTTGTTAAAGATATTAACATAAATATATTAAATAAATATCATTTGCCGCAACTGATTTCCGTCCAACTAAATAGTTTTTTTTTGCGGCAACCGAACAATTTGGTTGTAACAACAGACTCCGTAGAGTTAACCAATAATTGAGGGACTCTTTGAATTTATAAATGTCTCTACTGAAATTTTGTTGTTTACTAACCGCGGAATCAGTTCTCCTTATATACAAATTTATGTAAGTTGGTCTTATATACTTACGTGTCAAATAAGGTTTTACTTCAATTAAATCAAAAGTTTAATTGGGAACTTTGACTCGTATCTTGAACCACTGGAATGTTTAATATAATATTTCCTGCTTCGTCAGTGAAGAAATTAATATTATCTTGTGCAAAATTTTGTACAGCGGTTCCTGCATTTATGTTATTATTGTTGGCCGCAGACACAATTATATTTTTAACAATTAAATTCACTAACTATGTGTAACACTGCACTTTATAAATAAACCGCGCACTATACGTCTTCAAGCTGTAATAATCGCATTATTATTCTAAAATAGCGGTACTTTGTTTAGAATTCAACCTGAATTCATTTTATTTCAACATTTTTTCATGTGGTTTTAACACTCCGCAACTTTATTTCAATCTTGCTTCAATGTTAATTTTACAATGGCCAATGTTGTTTCAATTTGAGCCATTGTGAAATTAACAAGAAGAACTTTTAATTTTACTAGAAAAAATCAGTTTTAGTAATTCAACAATAAATCATGTTATTTTTACTTTGGAAAAGGTGAAAATTATTATGTAAAATTTTATTTCAACATGAACAATTTGAAATCAACAATGTTTAATATTAAATTAACAAATTCAACTATTGATTTAATATTAAACAACGTTAAAATAAAATTTTTTCCAGAAATTTACAACGAATTAAAATCAAAATTTTTTCATGTTGATTTTACATTGGGGTTTTTTTCTGTGTGTACTTACGGCTTGTTTCAGTGACGTTTACATGAAAAAATCCATTCTTCAAATCAATAGTGCTAAATATTTTGGCATTCCATGGACGATCTAGTTGATCTTCAATAAGGGGTAACGGATATCGATCTTTTACTATAACTTTGTTTACTCTTCTATAGTCCACACATAATCTGCACGTTCCATCCTTTTTCTTTACCATTACTATCGGACTACTAAATTTTCATTTTCGATTTTTTCATTTACAATTTCTCTTTCCCTCAACGGTAATCTTCTTGGTCTTGAAAAAATAGGAATCTCCTCCTTCAATATTACACTCATCTCAACGTTAGTTGTCATACATTTGTTAGGCGTTTAATTCCGTATAATATCTTTTACGATTTGTTTTGAAGCCACACTTCCACTTTCGTAAATATTTAACTCAATCTCGTCACATACGATATCAACTTTCATCATCCGAAATGGTTCAATTTCCTTATTTATAATTTTTCTAAAATGTAACCCGTCGCGACGAATGTCTATTTCGGCATTTAAGCAAAAGTTTTCTCCGACGATAACATTGACATCCATACAATTAGAAGGAACCACTAAGAAGTTAATATAATAAGTTTCATCATCAACTTCAATATTACAATTAAATTGTCCAATTGGTTTTATTTTATTTTGACCGAATCCGATATGATTAAAATTAGTTTCGTTAAGTTTCGGTATATTTAAATGTTTAAAGACAGTATCTGTCATAATGCCAAATCTACTGCCAGTATCAAATAGAGAAAGGTATTCCCGATTACCAATCATAACTATTTTCGTCATCATATGATCTTTTGATTTTAAGAACCGAGTATTACTTTTCGAGATTTCTGTTTTCTCAGGACATTCCTTCGCGGCATGACCGAAATTATTGCAGTAGAAACATTTATTACCTGTTCCTTTACTTTCGCAGTCACTTGATTTGTGTGCTTTTACGCCACAATTGAAACACAGTATATCTTTTTATTGTTTTTAAAACTTTTGTTTAATTTTTCCCGATTTGTTCATTCTGTTTTACATCCTACGATTTTTAAATTTTTCACGAAATATTTCATATCACGATAGTTTCTGTTTAAATTGTTTAATATTATTCGCGCCATACGGAATTGCTTTATTTATATTTAGATCGTTTATACCGTCAATAACATATTGAATTAAGGAACTTTCGTCAATATTACCACGGGACGCGATTTCTTTAATCTTAAAAAAATATTCCTGCACGCTTTCGTTTTCATATTTTTTCTATCAGCGAGCTGTTTGTTAATTTGTGCACTGTTCGTCGTTATTCTGAACTCTTCAATCAATGCAGCTTTCAATTTTGCCCACGATGTAATTCCGCGCTCACCTTGTATAAATAATTTCGCCAAACCAGTTATAGACTTTTTTGCAAAAACATACATTTGAAAATCATCCAAATGCATTATAGCGGGTGTCTTTTCAAATTCCTTCACCCAAAAGTCGATAGGTAAATTTTTATTGCCGTCAAATGTGGCAATGGAATCCTCATTATCACGGAAATTCATGGCAAATCTTCAGTTTTGTGTTGTGTTCGTTTTCGCCGGTATTGTGTTCGCAAAATTAGTATTTTCAATAGACAAAAAGCTGCCATCATCTTTAGTATTAACGACGTTATGTTGTGATTGTTTTAGTTGCTTTTTTATGTCGGTATTTTTATAATTATACACATCATCATCGTCATTATCGCTGCTTACTTCGTCATCTTCTTTGTCGTCTTCAGATGTTTGATAATTGAACAAAAATCCCCTCTTCAGTTGTTTGAAAATGTGCAATTTCAAATCTGCGTCGTTATAATTTATGTTCAACGCATTGCAAATAGATGTTATTTCTGCAAGATTTAAATGCTGCGTCGTCGCTTCCGCTGTAATCAAAGCCTTCAAACTCTCTCAAACGTCGTCGATTACAACAGTCCCCTTCATGCTCGAACACAAATTTGTGAAGTGCTACAATATTCTCCCTTCTAATGCATCGGATATTTCGCGAATTCCATCAAACATACCTAAACTTGCCATTGTTCTTTATCTTCTTTTTTTTTCACGAATTCAAATAATGTTTCCTTTTCACTCAATTTCTAGATGGCTTGGTTAAGTCCCCAAATTTGTGGTCGTTTCATTTGTAGAAAATATTTTAATATGTCTGTTTTATTAAAAAAAAAAAAAGAAAATATATATAGCTCATAACAAAATATTAAAATGACATTAGATTCAAATATTATATAATGTAAAAAGAAAATCAAAATTATTTAATAGCTCAGTGTTCGTCAAACAAGTATTATTCCTTAAGTGTTTGAGATCGATCCCACATATATTTTATTTAAAATTAGTACTAAGCGTTTACCGACCATAGGATGAGTAATGTCGGGTACATACATGGTCAGACATAGCATGTACTGACTGAAAAATGGTAGTAAGATCCAGAATATCATACATGTATTCGATATATATGCGTATGTGTGTTTGTTATATCTACTAATCAATTGTGCAAATATAAACCTTATAGAACCATTTTCACTCTTTACTTGAATCTCCCAAAAAAAACAAAAATATTCCAAAAATCTTGCTCTAATTTGGTAAGTAAATGTTAGTATATGTTTTTGAGTAAAATAGGTAACTTTATAATATATGGTATTAATCGATTTTTTCCAATATTTTACTTAATGTTTAAAGCAAAATTAACTCTTGTTAGTTTCCTTTATTGGTTTTGATACAATATATCTGATTTAATAGACATGGAAGAATTTGCAGTTGCCGGACAAAATTTAACTTGGCTGAAAATTTATTACTACTGCAGTAAAAAAAGGTACACTTGATAATTTACAGATTTTAATATTGGATTTGTAATATATCTTCTTTTTGTGAGAATGAAGTTAGTATTTAAAAAAGTAGTAATTGCGTTAATTTTACCTTCAAAATATAATTTCATATCAGAGATTGAATATATATGTACTAATAAAGGGTCTGGCATCTAACGTTTTTTTTTTAACTACTGCTTATTTCGTGAATGGTAATACTTAGCTCATGTCTGATCTGACAGGTAATTAGTTTTATCCTTCCGCTTGACGGATATGGTTGTGTATACGCTTGAACAACGCTGGGAAATATTGCGACATTACTTTGAAAAATCATGGTAATGTTGCTGAATGTGTGCGAAAATTGCGTACGGATTTTGGAAGAAGAGAAGCACCGTCAGCTCCGTATGTTCGTTATCTTGTGAAAAAAGTGAAAGAAACTGGCATCCTCATCGATAAACCAAAGCGTGAAAAGCCAAAAACAGTGCGTACACCCGAGAATATTGCTGCTGTGGCAGAAAGTGTGCGTGAAGCACCATCAACATCAATTCGCCGCCGTTCTCAAGAACAATTGGTTCAGGACTTGAAGCCAACTGACCATCCAATGCGTTTTCGCTTCGCTAAGTGGGCCTGCGATCGACTTACAGAAGATGCCGATTTTGCCAAAAAAATCATCTTTTCAGATGAAGCTCATTTTGATCTTGGCGGGTACGTAAACAAGTAAAATTGTCGCATTTGGGGCACAGAAAACCCGTACGCATACATTTAAAAGTCGATACACCCAAAACGAGTCATTGTTTGGTGCGGATTTTGGTCCAGAGGCATAATTGGGCCATTTTTCTTCGAAAATGAGCAAGGAGTGGACGTTACAGTCAAATTAAAGAGGAGGATATTGGCAACATTTGGTTTCAACAGGACGGCGCTGCGTGCCACACAGCCGAAGCTACACTCGATGTTTTGCGCCCTGTTTTTGAAGATCGCATTATCAGCCGCAGAGTTGATGTCGTTTGGCCACCTCGGGGCTGCGATTTGACACCGTTGGACTACTATCTGTAGGGTTCCCTCAAAGATAAGTGTTACGCCAACAAGCCAGAGACAATTGACGCTTTAAAAGACAATATTCGTGAAGCCATTGGTGAAATACAGCTGCACACAATCGATAATGTGCTAAAAAATTGGACCGATTGTGTAGGCTACTGCATGGCCAGCCGAAGCAGCCGTTTGAATGAAATTATTTTCCATTATTAACCGGAAGGATTGTACTTTCAAATAAAAAGAGAAATTTGAGATAATATTCAATAGGTTTTTTTCGTAGCATTTTCAAAAAAAAAAAAGTTATTTGGCGGACCCTTTATAATAAAGAGGTAATGTGTGTTTGTTTGTAGGAGGCAATCACCGTAACTACTCATCTGATCTTCCTGAAATTTTCACATAGTCTTACTGCAGATATGGAAGTGCTATAGGTGATAATTTTTTTAAATAATTTTTGTGGGCGTGACACCTCAAAAGTAAACTTTTAATATCGTATATACATTGAGTACTTTAAATATTTATGTGAGGTCACCAATTATTAATGTTAGTAGCTATGCCAGAAATGGGTGGGATCGGATAAATGGGCATTGTACCTCCCATACAAAGTAATTACTCAATGTAATATATCTCGAGTACTATGACAGAGACGGATTTGCAAATTTGTCTTTGGTCATCTATTACACTACTCTACAAAAAAAAAACGTAAATGATATTTCAGTGGATTTAAGATAATTCGGTGGTGCTGATTTCGAATCTGCAACCAGTTTATTCAAATTGGCTCTAGATTTTGCACAATTCACGATTATATTTTTTTTGCATTTCTCAACCGATTATTTCAATAAAAAATTTTAAATCTAGTAGCCATAGCTCCAGAAAGAAAGCCCTTTACACAATTTAAGCCTACTTGCCTACCCTGTTTTTTAAATTTAAGTGTGTATAAATATCTCAAAAACTTTGGTTAATATAGTCGCTCAAATTAAAAATTAAAAAAATTTTAGGGTTTTTTTAGAAAAGAAAATTTAAATATAAGAAGAAGTCTGATTTTAAATATCAAAGCCAATTTTGAAAGGAAAAAGTCCAAAATTTGTATATATGTCATTTTGTATAAACAAATTATATGAAATTTTAGAACCTTTTGTAATTAAATTTCGACTTAAAAAAAAATTTTTTTTTGGCGTACAATTCATATATTTAACAAGTAAGAAAGTTATAGTCGGTCTAGACCGACGATACCCTATACCATGCGTTTGGAAACCCTATCTCTTAGGCCTAACTAACTGGACATAGAAAATAAGCAAAAACCAAATTTGTGTGGGATTTTTATTAATTTTTTTGGCTGCAGATATGAAAAAGTTCATATCGGATGCTATATCTATATGGGGACTGGGTCCAAAAATGGACCGATCTTGATCATGTTTGGTAAAGTCTCTTGTATTTTGCAAAAATATATACAAACAAAATTTGAAAAGAATCTGTGCAATATTTTTGTTTTTACTAGATCTAAGTGAAAATCGGGAAGCAGCTCTATATGGGGCCAAAGGGATGATTTTTGGACTACTCGTTAATGGATGTAATGAACGCATATAAACCCAATTTGAGTAAGATCTATATGACAATTTGGATCTTATGAAAATTTATGTCGATTTCATAGGGGTAATTTGTATGGGGGCTAGGTCTGAACATGGACCGATTCTCACCAATTTCAACAGCGTTCATGCCAATGCCGGTAGAAGCTTATATACAAAATTTCATCAAAATATATTCATATTTGCGACCTGCAGTTTGATTAAAAGCTTTACATGGACACACAGACGGACGGACGGACGGACATTGTTAAATCAACTCAGAAAGTTATTCTGATTCGATCGGTATAATTAAAGATGGGTCTCGGTCAAATATTTTTGGTTGTTGTTTTTGGTTGTTACGCAGCACAAAGTCATTATACCCAAACCACATAGTGGTATAGGGTGTAAAAACCATAAGTTTGCAGCCTATTCATATGACATTTAAAACAAGATATAAATTATATTCTTTACCTAATAGTTGCAAAACTATTCTGATTTTCAAAGTATATATTAAAATCACATTATTTTCATTCACATTGAAAATGAGTTCGTCGCGAAATAATTGTACAAACAGCGCGAATGCATTTTGCTACATTTGGAGTATTTTGGAATATCGATTACCAATCAAGAGAAGCCTTGGGTTCCTCATAAAGTTTGTAAAAATTGCGTAGAATCATTACGACTGTGGAAAAATGATGAAAAACGCAGTTTGAAGTTCGGTGTGCCTATATTGTGGAGGGAACCAAAAAATCATTATAATGATTTCTATTTCTGTATGGTAAATATAAATGGATTCAATCGATTCAAGAAGAAGAAGTGGGAATATCCCAATTTGGAATCTGCAGATGGGACAGGCACATGATGGCTGACTACTGTTGGTCCATTCAGCGTGATTGTTCTGTCAGTTTCCATAAAAGAAAATCTAATAAAAAAATATTTAAATAACTTTTTGTTCATTTTATTACCATTAGGCAAAGAATATAATTTATATCTTGTTTTAACTGTCATGTGAATAAGTTGCAAACTTATGGTTTTTAAATATATGAATTGTACACCAAAAAAAATTTTTTTTAAGTCGAAATTTAATTACAAAAGGTTCTAAAATTTCATATAATTTGTTTATACAAAATGACATATATACAAATTTTGGACTTTATCCTTTCAAAATTGGCTTTGATATTTAAAAGCGGGCTTCTTCTTATATTTAAATTTTTTTTTCTAAAAAAACCCTAAAATTTTTTTAATTTTTACTTTGAGCGACTACATTTTCCAAAGTTTTTGAGATATTTATACACATTTAAATTTAAAAAATAGGGTAGGCAAGTAGGCTTAAACTGTGTAAAGGGCTTTTTTTCTGGAGCTATGGCTACTAAATTTTAAATTTTTATTGAATTAATCGGTTGAGAAATGCAAAAAATATAATCGTGAATTGTGCAAAATCTAGAGCCAATTTGAATAAATTGGTTGCAGATTCGAAATCAGCAACCTAGAATTATCTTAAGTCCACTGCAAAGTTGTGCGACTTATTAATTTTGTTTTTTTTTTGTAGAGCTGTGTTATTAATGTGAGTAGTCAGACAAAAAGCAAAGTTTAAATGCCATATATCTCGAGTACTGTAATAGTGAGAGCCTTGGGACTTTGCGTGATCCCTTTCATTATAATGCGTGGGGGGGGGGGAGGGTAGCGATAATAACTATATTCACTATACCGATAACTGTCCCCCTGAAACCCTTTTCTCATTTAAATGTGTTCGTCAATTGGACTTACCTAAGAGCTGTCAGTCGATAAAGTCAAATGCAACTGATATTGATGGTACCCACCCTACTTTTTTGAAAATGCTTCTTCCCTTAATTTTGGCATATATAACACACATTTTTAACAAAATAATCACAACGAGCACTTTTCTCCAACGATGCACAGTGGCTGAAAATCGTTTGTCATTGGCCAAAATTCTGTAACTTTTGAACCGATCAAACTATTTAAGTAATTTTTTTTAGTGGATATATATTTAGTTCAGCTTCACTCAGTGTTAGTTACATTAAAATTGATTAAGTACTTTTTAAGGAATTCTAGGTCAAAGTTGAACTTTTGATTTTTTTTTTTAACTTTTAGAGTGAAATATGTGTTTATTATTTTTTTATTTATTGAATTATTTAATATTTGGATTTAATTAATAATTATAAACATTTTTGTAATAATAGGATTTTTTAATGTTACACTCAAAAAAAATTTTAGACTCAAAAAAAAAAAATAGTTAAATCAACTGGAGATTTTGCTATTATTACAGAAAAATTAAAAATTTTTTGTTGTCAAATTTGCAAATTTGTTTACACTGAAAGAATATTTACACGTAAAAAAAAAAACGTTAATAATATTATCTAAAAATCTTGCTATTACTATAGAAAAATTTATTATTTTTTGCTGTCAAACTTGATAATTTTAAAAAACATTTTAAAGATAAAAACTGCAATAGATTTTAATTGCATTTTTAAAAATGGTAGGTTCGGTTTATTGTTATTTTTTACTAATACTATGGTTTTCGTACTTAAATAACAATGAAAGGCAACTATAATTATTATTCATTTGACTCAAATATTGATTGAAAATATACCATATTTTGTTCTGTGTTCTTTAGTAGTTTTTTGACTTCATCTAAATCCCGATGTTCCACTTTCCGTTGATTTCGAGTACTGGAGATGAACGGATCTGACGTTGCCAATAATATATTAAATAGATCTTCATCTTCTCCATAATAAAGGATTTTGTGAACTGTTGCAGACATATTTCTCCATGGGTAGGTAGTTGGTTGTATATACATATTTTTGCAGTTTCCTTAGCATAATCTCCAAATTTTCTAGAGTCAATTTCTTCTTTGCATGAAAGTACTTCTAGGATTATTTTGTATCTGAAAATAAGGTTTAAATCCACTCCTGTTATTTCAGATGCTGTTTCTGGATCTGAAAAGAAAATTCTTGCGGTATTGCCATCATTTGTAGTGCCTGACCCTTGTTTTGGCTGATCTATAATCAATCCAAATTTGCGATATTCATCTTGAACGTATTTCTTTTTTGAACTTCTTAACTCTTTGTTGGTTTCGTTATTTCTTATTGATCCTGAAGACCTGAAATCCAAATCATAACTGATTTTTGTATGTGTTCCATGTCGTATTCTCGCATTTAGTGGTGATAATCCAAATTCATATGCATTGGTATAATCTAATGATTTTGTCGAGACTTGATTTAATTGGCCTGATGTTGCTTGGCATATAATGCAGCTGGATGCAGCCTTCGTGTTAGTCAAAGCCTGACCTACTTTTCCATCTATCATTGTCAGCACTAATTCGTAGCTTACTTCAATTTGCTGTCCATCTAACTGTAATTGTAATGGCTGTAGTGTTGCAATTTGGGCCTTGCTATCACTAAATTCTTTGTTAATGGCATCATGAGTTTCTTTTTTGACTTCAAATTTGATTGGCCTGCAGTATTTCGTAGAAGATGGTGTGTCATTTTTCCAAATATCCATTGTTTGCGTTATACTAGTCGAAGGCTCTGAATCTTTCAAAATCCTTAGTGCAATTTTCGGTAAAATAAAAAGGTATAAAAAAGGTATGATAATAAAAAAAATCCAGGTTACTAATGAATTACATAATCTGTGTGTTGACATTCTTACTTACAAATATGTACATTATGGTACATAGAGCAAATAATGGCTATTATAAGCTATAAAATACCTAAAGCACAAATTTAATAAACCATTGTATACGAGCACTTATAGGGCTGTTTAAATTATCGTAATTTGAATTTTTTTAGAGTAATTTCATTAAAATGAAAAAAGTGTTCTACCCAGGGGTCGTCACGGGTGCAAGGGTATATACAGGGTTAAGGAGGACACTTTCGCCTATCTTAGGGTGGTATACGTTTCTTGTTCCCTTTTATTTCCTAGAAGTTCTATTCCACTAAAATTTAAATTTGAGAAAAATATAGTAGTTTCTTAAGTATTTCATAACGCCCCTAATATTAAATGGTAGTTCTGTGACTCCTTACAACAACTAAAGACCATAATTCTGCCAACATTATAAAATATACTGCAGGTCATTATCGATAATAGGTTGCGAGTAGTAATCATTTATTTTTGATTAAAAAAAAAAAAAATCACCTTTTTCTGAAATTAAAAAAACAGTTGAGTTTGACAGCATGCCACGCCCACAATTAGCAATATTTTAACCTAATTTTTTGGCCGCCTTACTCTCGATAAATTGGCTATAAAAAGGCGTTACAATTTTAAAAATCGGTGACAAAAAAATTTGACCTTTGGACAATGAAATCAAAATTTCAGCCACAGTGCGATGGAAACAAGCTAAAATTCTGCCAGTAAAGAAGTCAGTCAGCGAATATCGTCCAATAGCTATTTTACCCAAAGACATTTGTGTTAAAAATTTCTTAACTTGGCATCACCTAAAACTTTTGTTTTTACAAAGTTAGTAAGCAAAATAATTTCTGGCAAGACATGATGGGGCTTTTACATTACTTTGAAATATTGTGATGAAAAAATATTGTTTTCTAGAATCCCTAATGCTGAAAAAATTATATTTCAAAGATTTTGTTGAAAATTGTAAGAAAAATGCAAAACATTTTTTCAAAAGTTTATAAAAAAATTTGTGATAACGAGTTCAAAACAAAATATAAAACAACTTTGAACCAAATATTTGTTTATGTGAGTACACATTGCTTAATAAAATAAAAAGCTGGGGTCAAAATATTATTCCTTTTTATTTTTTTTTTATGTATAAAAATTCTAATTCATTTTATATTTATAACAAATAAAAATATTAAATATACTCGTATTATAAATATAATTATATTAAATATGTAGTGAGTTGTATTCACAAACAGCAATTTTTAACATTTGCGCATAACGGCATTCACCAGATGTTCCTCTAAATCTGGTTCATGTTTTCTTGAAGTCACATATACCTTTGGTGTAACCGTCAATTTATTATTTGTTAATGTGCAGAGTTTAAGGTCTTTTTAAGA
Source organism: Cordilura impudica (assembly GCA_963682025.1). Classification (NCBI taxonomy): domain Eukaryota; kingdom Metazoa; phylum Arthropoda; class Insecta; order Diptera; family Scathophagidae; genus Cordilura; species Cordilura impudica. Next base: position 281,164,885 of record OY821517.1, on the reverse strand, counting down.
GTTTAATATATTTCGCTGAATTGGTATTAAATTTTTAAAGTTTTTAAAACTTTTCTAACTTTAGGGAAAAAAGCACAATATAGAAAAATAAAAAAACCAGCCTTTCTTTCTTTTTTTTATCGACAAACATATTTAAAATAATAAAAAGCTCAAAAAAAAAAAGTAAAAAAAAAAACAAAAGCGAAATAAAATCGATTTCTTTAACTGCGGCATAGCTCTACTCTGTACTCTGTACTCCCTTTTTATTCAGTATTTTTTTTCAATAGTTCGTCAATTCCGCTCAAGCGTGAATTGTCAACACTTGCGCACGAATTTCTCTATTGGTTTGGAGTTGCGGAACACTAGGGCAATATATTTTCCAGACAACTTCCACAAAAAATTTTGAAAAAAAAAAAAATACAAATAAAAATAAACCGAATAATATGAAAATCTTAAAAAAAGAGATAGTCTTTTTTTTTATTTTAAGCGAATTTGTCTGCCAGTATAAAGTGAATCACCTTTCTATCACAGCCGAAAGTAACACAAACTGCATACCAAATATTCTAACATTTTTGGAGATACACATCGACTCACAAACTTAGAATTCACAGGTATTTTATTCTAACTTCATTCATAGCATGTGACATTTCTATTAAAAAAAAACAAAAAAAAAAAACCAATAAGAATATTATAGTTGGTCTAAAATGATATATGTTTATGTATAATACCTTATACCATGCATTTCGAGAAAGGATTTTTGGTCTAACTATGCTGGGACAATAACTGGATATGGAAATTAAGCATAAACTTATTTTTAGTTCTGTGCTTATTAAGCTCTGGCATGCAGATATGAAAAAGTTCATATCTGATGATATATCTGTATGGGGACTAGGTCAAAAAATAAGCCGATCATGTTGAAATATATCATTAACTATTTCAAAAGCATATATAAACCAAATTAGAAAAAAAAAATCTATGCAATATTTTCGTTTTTTATAGATTTTAGGGCAGATGGGGCATCAGCCTTGGACGGGGGCTATGAATTCATATGTTCCTACTGGGTTTATTTTCAGAGTACTGATTAGTGCGTATAATAGACACAGATATACCAAATTTTATGTCTGTATATATGATAATCTGGATCTTTCGATCATTTTAGTCGGTTTGATAGGGATTATTTGTATAGTTCTGAACTTGTGCCGAAATTTAATTAATTTCAACAGCATTCGTACTAAGGTCGGTAAAACTTATATACTATAATTCATGAAAATATATTCTCATTTGCTACGCACAGTGGACCATTTCACGAGAAGGCGGTCAAAAATCTATAACTTTTGATTGGATTGGAATTTTGATATGCAGTATTTTTGTTTGGCAGGTGAGACCTTAGCCTTTAAGTTTAGCTGTAAAATGTAATTCTCGACCGAAAATAAAAAAAATTTACGGAGGGTTTAAAATACATTTTCATTTGTAGCTGGATTTTAGTAAAAAAGTGAAGTGCTAAAAGGTAAAAAAAGGTTTTTTTAATATAATGTCTTATTTTTTCAGTTAATTTTACAACTAATACTTTTTAACAATTTTTTAAGTTAATTTTTTCAGAAAATGCCAAACTTTGGCCCCCGTAAACTTTTTAGTCCTAATGTGCACAAGGGCCAAAGGTTGTTTTTTTTTTAAAGATCTTGAGTTAAAATATAATTTATTAAGTAGCGAACGTAAAAGCTACTTTATATTGGTTCAAGATAGAGGAGTTTCAATGAAAAACTCGTATGTTTTTGCTTTAGATAAATTTTTTTATTGTCTTTTTAAATATTTCTATATCAATTTTTATGGTAAATTTATAAAATATAACAATTTTTATTGTAAATTTACAAAATATATAAATTTTTATATCAAGAAAATTTTTTAACTATATAAAAAAAAATTGTAACTTATTGTTAGTGTAATGAAAAAGTACTTTAAATCAACCAATTTTAGTAAAAATTTCTTCTAAATAGCCTTGATTTTCATCTTCTAGAAGTTGCTTCGCTTCTTCGTCGAACTCAATAGAGGTAGTTTTCCATTTTTGACGAATGTTGGACATATTTGGATCTGAAGTGCAAAAAAAGGGCGAACGTTTCTTCCGGCATAAATTTCTTATCTTCAATTGGTGTAGTAATGCTTTTCAAAATCCTCTTTGTGCGCCTTGGTCTTGCTTTTACTATTTTTTCAGTTATTCCAATTTTATTTTTTTTTATTTTGCGTTGGTTGAATTTGGTGCAAAAATGAATCCTTAATAATTCTTTGAGAAATTTCTTCATTGATATTCTCCAGCTTGCGCCTTCTAGATCTTTCACTACATCCGTCAATTAGTTTTGCTGGTCGACCCTTTTTTCCACTTCCGTTGGCAGTTGTAGATGCACTCTGAAAAATAAGTTCCTTTATTAACCAGTCTTGGTAACGTTTGTACATCTTTGCCCTGCTATGAGAGCATTCAATGTACCGTCTTTTCAAATTCGATACATAATTAGTAATTTATCCTTTGTGCATTTCAATGTCATCTAGGTTACAATTCTTAAAGAAGTCGTTGCTCACTATGTGCAAAATTACATCGTTGAAAATAAATATCTGCCAGATCTCTGTAACAGTACTTAGCCATTGCACTAATTGTAGTGAATAATAATTGCGGAAACGTTATTATAAATTCTCTTTCTTGCAATTATGTAAAATAAAAATGTTTATCTCTTATTACCACTTTTAGAAGCATAAAAACCCACACCCTAACCCCTTTTAAAAGGTGAAGCATGTCTGCTCATATCTTAAAGGGCTATGTCGCAATAGTTTTTTTTTACCATTTACAAATTTTAATCTTTTATTACCACTTTTAGAAGCATAAAAATCCCACACCCCAACCCCTTCTAAAAGTTGACGCAATAGTTTTTTTTACCATTTACCTGTTATTTATATTGTTTCCCATTTTGTCAGGTATTTAAACTATATAACTCTAATTCAGACTATTATTGTTTTTGAAAGATACCTATGTAAATGTACCTGCTACAATTAAGCGCATTATATCTCAGCCCTTTTTTATAAGTATATAACAACTCCTGACAGCTCTACCGACATGCAAAAAAATACACCGCGGTGCACCGTTACTTCCAACTTTTGTATTCATAACACTCAGACGGACGGACGGACATCGTTTAATCGACCCAGAAAGTGTTTTTGAGTCGATCCGTATAATAAAAGATGGATAAACGTCCAATATTTTTGGCAGTTCCAAACATCACCTCAAATTTAATATATCCTAACCACATAATGGACAACTTTTGTATTCATAAATTTTGCAGAAAATATTTAACCTTGGGTCAGAAAAATTGTTGTGGTGCACACGGGCGGAAACTGGCGGATACATAATGGGGTATGGGAGTATAGGGGAGGGTTCGGACTATAGAAGAGTGCAAGATTTTTTCTCACTGCTTTTGATTGGCAAGAGTTATGCTCTATTAAGTAGGAGATTTTCGGAAAATTTTGATCTTTTTTAAAAATTTTCTTTTTAAATTTCGGAATGACTCAGTGATTTTACATTTTTAACATTAATAGCATGGAAGCGACAAAATTATACAGAATTTATCTCACTTCAAAATCTTTTAAAGCAAAGAAGTTACAGTCATTAAAAATAAAAATTTACACAGAAATTTTTAATTTTAGCAAAATACTGAGAAAGCCAATATTCGAAGACCCTGTTCGCTGCGATATCGTTGAGATAGAGTCGCAATTTTTTGGCTCCCGGGGTTTACTGGTATTTACTTTGAAATGCATAACATAACTTTAAAATTGCTAGCAAAAAAAGAAAATGATTTTTGGCCGCCTTCTCAAAATATGGTCCACTGTGCGACGTGTAGGTTAGTTACGAGTTTTACATGGACACACAGACGAACGGAGAGATATCGCTAAATCGACTCAAAAAGTTATTGGTATAATAAAAGGTGGGTGTATGTCAAATAATGTTGGTAGTTAGAAACGTCACAACAAACTCATTATATCCTCACCACATGATGGTATAGGCTAAAATTATTAAGTGGAATACGATGCGTATAAGTAATGTTTCCTACATTAAATAGCGTTTGTTTAGGCATTATATTAATTCGTGCGTATGAGTAATTTTTTTAATGAGAATTTGGTATTGTATTTTATGAGTATAATACTCTTATCATTATATTAAAAAAGATATTTTTAGATATAACAAAGGATTGTAATAAATGCTCTTAACCATTGTTTTACAACGTTCATTAAGTTCTTCTTTTTTTAACTTCCAGTAAATTTGCTGTATTTAACTCCCTCTCTTTAATTATAAATATACAGTAGTCTGTTCCGAAAACGGCTTTATTTGAATTTAATGTAATAATATCTTTCAAACAATGGATATTGACAATCATAAGACAAAGAAAATCATAAACAGAACTTCATGTCCCTCGAAGCGGTACACTACGAAGTAATTTGAAAAAAAAACAGTTTCGGTCCATTACTACATTAAGAAGTTTTGAATATGAAAATCTTTGCACTATTCTTTTTTAAATGTCAACTATTCGCATTATCAAAACTTTCAGATGCTGCAGTAGTCTAGGATTACCCAACGAGAATTTTTAATAAATAGTTTTCCTACAGGCTACAAACTACGAATTTCTCTAACCAAATTTATCTTAAAAAAATCAATATTGTTTGCAAAAAATCCACTCCGAAAAAATTAAGACATATTTTTTCGGTATTCAGCTTGTCAAGTGTATTACTATAATATAATTTGTGACAGGCCACGCTAATATATGCACACTTTTGTTTGCTATTATAAAAGATTTTTTTTAAATAAATTTTCCATTCATTCTTTGTTCTTATACATTTATGTTTAATGTATAAAAATATACTCTTACATATTTCTGGATTTTTAAGTGTTAGAGGCTGAAGACCCTGCATACATCCATCTTGAATATTTTAGTGACACACTTTAGCGATACTAATAGAATTGGAATTAGTTAAAGTATAATTTTGATGCAGAGTATGGTCCAAACTTTTTTTGCATTTCCATCAGTTGGCAAACCTGCGACTTTTTTTGGGTTAGATATCCAATTGCTAGACAGAGGTTTGTTGCGATAAAAAATATTTATATATCAGGTCTAGTTACACACATTGTGTATGGATTTCAAACTAAATATAAAACAAAAGTGGGAAAAAAAGATTAGATATATAGAGTTCAGACGTGTTTTTGTGCCTTAAAAAATAATAAAAAAAACTAAGAATAAGTTTTCAAAATATTTTTCAATATTTCAAAATATTTTCATATCTTTGACTGAAAATAATTTAATCGTATTTTTGCACAATGGTTGGACATCCTTCATTAGAAGGAGATAAATCACCACCAGATAAATCGTTGGAGAATTTACCTTCCGCTAAATACCTTAAGGGTAATACATCAAAATCACCAATTAAGAGATTAACAAATGCTGCGCCAATGGACAACTCTTCTTCAAGTACACCTTTAAATGAAATTAAAATTGGATAAAAGAACGGAAATTCAAGTGCCAATTTTGTTGCTGATATTAAAGTTCAATCTTTTAAGACTGAAACCCATCCTTAACTTACAATTTGGAGAACAATTAAGAATAGAAGAAAACTTGCTAAATAAACCGTCTATACAAAATAGAAATTATACCGACAATACAATGGAATATGAACATTCATTACTTTCTGCCGATAATGATTTTCGAGAAATTCAAAATAAACGCAAAAGACCAAACAATACTAAGGTAGATTTATCTAATTTTAACTTAAAATATATAAAAGAAAAAGAATTATTAAATAAAATAACACAAAGCACACAAAATAGATTCTCCAAATTAGGTGAGCTTAATATAGAGGAAGAAGAGAATATTTCTGAAAATTTAAAAATATTTTATAAAAAAAAGATAAGTTCCAAAAAAGAAAATAAATTTTGCCCTCCAATATTTTTGTTCAATGGTAACCTAGAACATCTTACAGAACAACTAAATTCTAAAAAAGTTTGTTATAAAATTATAAATAAAAACAAGTAAGAGTGTTAAATTCGGCTGTGCCGAATCTTTGATACCCTCCACCTCGGTTAGAGTCTTGATAATAAATGTAAATGAAAAAGAAAACAATTTGTTAAACTTAATACCAAATTATTCAGTAAATTCTTTGGCTTGGTTTTCGTCTTTTCTATTATTTCGGATTTATTTCGGTGTTTGCTTTTTGATCATTGTGGTTGCTGATCGGCATGCATTTAGGTTATATACCTATATGCATGCGTTTCCGGTTATATGACATAACTTCTCGTTTAATTTAGTTTTTGCTAATTATATAGCTCGCCATAACCTCCATTGCAAAGGTAATGGTTGCGTAGGGTGGCTACATGACCAAATATTTCTTCATTACGGCCATATAGGTCGGATAGAGTAACAAAATAATAACCAAAAAAAAAAAGCTCTCTCAACTTTTTTATTAAAATATTGCAATATTTTGAAAACATAGAGAATAAATTTGTAAAAATAAATAATCAAATTAGAGATGCCAAATGCAAAAAACCAAATATCCCAAACATTTTAAATAAAATAATTTGTTATCTTTATTTTCTGAAAAACTTCATCTAAAAAATTTTGTAAAATAATATATAAATAATAATTTTTATGTTCGCAGCTCTTTAATATCATTTGAGGTTTTCTAAAATTCATTGAATTTAAATTAATGTTTTCTGTACTGTGATTCTGTAAATTTCAACGATCCGAAAATCGTAGAATATATCGACAGCTATTGTTGTTTGCACTAAGAATTAATTGATTCACTAAGTACGTACATCGACAAATCTATTTTTCTATTTATTTAAATTGTAAACGAGTGGCATCTCTGTCAAAATAAACGAAAAACAAAAAAATACAACATCAAAAGTTATTTTTGTGTTTTTCTCTTTAAATAAATTTATACATAAAATTTTTTTTTTTGCTAAATTTACATTGTTTTTTTTTTATTAACAACTAGGTATTTATGCATTATTTGCTTTAGATGTTGGTGAATTTTTACTCCCTTTATATTAACTCGTAGTGTCTGCTTGTCGAAAAAATTTTGGATCGATTTTAACCAATTTCCCGTGACCCATTCGATCTGAAATTTTGCAGGCAGGCTCGCGGTAATAACAGAAATGATCTAACAAATTTTTTTAGTGAAACCAAAACAATGGAAACTTTTAAATTTTTTACCAGAGTTATTAAATGTACAAAGGGTTAGTTTTTATTATATTATTACCACAACGACCACAAAAACAACAAGTCCAGCTATGACAACAACACAACATTTAGAATAACAACAAGAACAATATAGAAACATCATATTTTTAATTTTTTTTATTTTTTAGAGTTTTCCCTGGACCTGTCCCACCGATTTTAATGATTTTTGAAATACAAATCTTCCCATGAATTTGGTAAGTCATTCTCACTAAAAATAGTCACTGTAGCCACACTATTGAGGGCGTGATCGTGACAAGAACAGCATAGAAAATTATATTTTTCAAGACTTTTGTTAGTTCTTCATTCAAATCTCGGGCCCTAATCGACCGAGTTGGACGGTTTTAGAAAGCAAATTTTTCAGGATGTTACTGAATCATTTTTTATTTCAACAAGAACCCTAGCTGCCCGATTGAGGCCGTCATCGTGATTTCCACAGACGGACAGACGGACAGACGGACATCGCTATATCAACTCCGGTTGTTATAAGGATCACAAATATATATATTTTATGGGGTCCAAAATTTTTTTCTAATTATTACAAACGGAATGACAAACTTATATATACCCTCTGCACACTGGAGTGGAGGGTATAATAAACACAAAAGCAAGTTGTTTTAAAAGATGCATTAGTTCATGCAGAAATGATGCAACTTCTCAGAGATAAGAAGATCGAATCTTACTGTTATACTCCAATTGAGCAGAAACGTGCAAATATAGTCCTACGAGAATTATATTATAAAACTGATTTGAATTCAATTAAAACTGAAATTGATTCATTGGTTCCTAATACGATTGATTCTGTTTCAAAATTTTCCACCCCTTTTTCTAGAAAAAATGGTTTTGATACTGGTCTATTTTTAATAACTTTACTTTCCGGAAAACATATTAATGAGATAACTAATTTGAAATTCATTTTGAATCAGAAGATCGCATGGGAATCTCCTAAGAGGAACTCTAGGGAAACTCAATATTGGCGTTGTCAGCAATGGGGTCATATGTCACGAAATTGTAACAGACCTTATACTTGCGTTAAATGCGACAAAGATCACGCTTCTGGTGTGTGTCAATTTATTTCGACTGAAGATAATTTACAATCTTATATATATTTACGCTGATCCCTGACTCACTGACTGACTGACTGATTCTGTAACGCTGAAATAATACACATAGCACTCCCTACAAAGCTGTGCGAAATACACAAACAAAATTTAATCTTTCTCATTTTATACAAACCCACACACAATTTTCTCTCTTCTATGTTACCGACCAGTGCTGCTAATAAAATTTTCTGAAAATCGACAATTTTGAAACTAAATCGCCAAAATCGTCATTTTTAAAACAAGAAATTGTCAAGAAAATAAAAATAAAACTCGACAAAATATTACAAAAGGAAACAATAAAATTTATTTAAATCATTCATATTACGAATATTATTACAGCATTGGTTATTTCTAAATATAAAAATGTATTAGTGGTGAAATTTCAACGAAAAAATTTAACACAGCAATCAACTAAATAATTTTATAGACATGTATCTATAGCTGAAACATATGATATAGGTTTAAAGTATCGCCGTAATTGAAACTTAGATCTTAAGTAGAGATGATATTCAAGGTATTTCCGCTTTGAAACGACTTGACCCAGAATTAAATCTATACATATTTTGTAATTTCCATTTACACTGAACAAAAACTATCAAATTTCTATAAACAACCCATTAATTGTTAACCCTTGAAATCGTAATTTTTATACTACTGAAAATTTTAAATCTTCAATCATCATTTTAACAAATTTATCAAATCATTTTAACACATTGAAAAATCGTCGAAATTACAATAAGTTGTCAAAATTGGCAACACTGCTAACGACAATAACACTACATATGCAGATTTCGTGTTACATAAGGAATAAGTTGAGCGCAAAAAAATTCATCAAAAAAAAAATAATATATATTAAATTCTCCTTTAAATTCCCATTGTTGGTCAATGAAAAAATTGTGCAAAAAAAGTAATGAATGAAATTTTAAAAATTTTTATCTTTCTCATTTAACGTCGTCCGATATGCATACATTCTTCTTTTATCAAACTAAAATTATCCGTTTGTCTGTTTTGTTTTTCATCTCAAAATTGTTTTGTATTGTTAAGAGTGCTTTCGCTCAGGTTCTCTGATGGCCAGCACTTATCAAAGAGTATGCTTTTTTTGATAAATATTTGAGAAAAAAGAGATCTTCAATTTGGACTTTTTTGTTGTCCAACATATGATTTCGTTTATAGCTCAGTATTGAAAAGCCCTTGAAAAAATAGTGCAATATTAAGTTTAAGATTTAAATTATTGTAACTTTGCATAATTAAATTGCATTGTAATTTTAGAGAGAGGTTTTTTTTTCACTCATAATATTAATTTTTGCATAATTTGCTTTTAAAAAAATTCAGACAAACATAAATTACGTAAAAATGTATATTTAAGATTTTAATTTGAATAATTTATTGAAATTATCATGTGAGAATTAAAGGCGATTTTTTTTAAGTAGAACTAATACGCGCTTATTTTTTATTTTTTCTTTTCTCTTCTTCAGTTTACACGTATGATGAAATATGAAATATTTTTTTGTTTTTTGTGTAGGTGTATTGGTTTTTACATTTCCTTAAGGGGTGTTAGGTTTTAAAACCTTTTTTGTATTTCTCTTCCTCAATGCAGAGCATATCGAGAGTGTTGTGTCAAAATTTTAAGTAAATCAGAGCAAAACTTAAAGATACAGGGTTTCCAGGGTTTCCGGCCTCATACGGTATATAGTATATAAATCAGTTTTTCGATTTTCTCGCAAATAAATGTTCGAAGTCCGTGAACATCATAACTCAAAATCTTCTTGACCGATTCTTTTGAAATTTTAGACACTATATCTACACATAAATCATTAGGTAACCTTGAAGGTTTTTTTTTAATTCCATTTTCTTTCCCCTTTTTTAACAACAAATTCCCGAAATTGTATAGCAAAAATCGTTTTTCACTTCAAAATGCTGCAAAAAGAAATGTAAAAACTCTTCGTCTCTACTTCAGGAAACATGTCACCTTTTAAACGCACTTCGATTTTTTTATTTCACATATTCCGGTAACGAGTTATGATGTTCACCGCAAAACAACAACGCCTCCGGATATTGGCTGTCATGGACTTATTTATTAAAAGTTTTAGTTGAAAATGTTTTCAAAGATTCTTCAAATGTTATGCTATAACGTGTATTCATGTCTTCAAAAAAGAATTATGCAAAATACGACTTTTATTAATTTTTTAGGAACCTTGCTCTAAAACTTTTGTTTTCTATGCTATTCTATTTTTCTACAATAAAATGGAGTTCGGTTATAACGAACTCGGAGGGACCGGTCAAATTAATTCGTTATAGACTAAGTTAATTATAACCGTAGTATTTTTTTGCTTTGTCCGAAAGGTTTAAAAGCTTTTTTTAGTTGAATAAGTTTATTTATTTGGATGCATTTTAAAAAGTTATAAAACATAAATTAAATTATTAAAGAGATATATATTAATAGTTTGTCTTAATAAGACTAAAATTTCCGAATTTCTATCAAAACAAAATATTTTTTTAAAATCATATAATATTAAAAACTCCTTATGTATAGAAGCAGAAAATATAAAGCAAAGGTTGGCTACTTATGCGAAAATATACATAAAAGGACCTTTTACAAAACTTCATTTGAAAATCGAAGTTTTTGGTTTGTATTTTTAAAACTGTTTTTCGATTTTTTTTTTTATATTTTTTTTAAAGAAATTTTAAAAACATTAAAATTAATTTTTTTTAAATATATAAAATATAAGAAAATTCTGAAATGGAAAAAAAATTTTTTTTGTTAAAGTCCAAATAAACGGGCGCCTAGGCGCCACACAATCCACTAGTTTTGCAATAATTGCAAACAACACGGTCATCCGTCAAATTTTAAAGGTTGTTCTGCTTATAAAAAGTTTTTAGATATGAAGAAAAGGACTAAACTGGATGCTTTAGAAAAAAAAATATCAAATTTCTAATAATGTGTTAACATCTTTAAGTAATAATAATAATTTTGTACATTAGGGGAAATCATTTGCTAGCCTTTTTGAAAATAATTTATTTCCAACTTATCGTCCTAATTTAAAACCACCTTTAATTGAAGAATTCTTAAAAATTGCAAAAGTTCTTTGCCAACCTGAATCCCGCTCTTCGGATGAGAAAATAGGCAAATTTGTTAAAAACTACAAGAGACTTTCAAAAGAAGATGCCGTAAAGTAATGTCGGGATCTCTTGGCTGAAGTAAATAAGACTTATGACCCATAATGCTTTAAATTTATTGACATTTAATGTTAGATCTTTAATCGAAGTAAGTCGTAGAATAGATCTATTAAATACTCTAAAATTTAATAAGCTAGATATTGCGTTCATCCAAGAAACACATTTGAGAGCTAGTCATAAAGTTAAATTTGAAAATTATACCTTTATAAACGATCAAAGCTCACAAGGAGTTGCTATTGTTTTAAGATATTCTTTTAAAAATTCTGTAGTTAATATTTCAAGTTTAGGATTTACAAATGTTTTCATTACTATAGAAGTTTTAACTGAAGGTTCAATAAAAAAATATTTACTAGGGTCATTATATATCCCTTGTAACTGTAACGCGACACAGTTAAATGATGGTCTCTCATATTTATCGAATTTCTCACAAAATTTTGATAAAACTTTTATTGGAGGTGATTTCAATGCAAAACATCTTCTTGGAGTGATTCTATAGCTAATGCAAATGGAAATATATTTTTTAATTTTTACAATGTAACTCAATATTTATCAAACGCATTTCTAGTTATAGTCCGTCATATCCAAATGGGTCTTCATTTTTTGACCATTTCCTAGTGAGTACTACATCTATAAATTCTTCAAATCAAAATTTCAAAATTTCTACACTACCATTATTTTCTGTTCATTTTCCTATTCATCTTCAAATCAAACTTCGAAACCCTGAGTTTATTTTAAATACACAATCTACTTTTGTTAGTTTTAAAAATACAAATTGGAATTCTTTTAAAAATGATGTAAGTCAAAGTATATTACAAAACTACCCAACATCAATTAGAAATCTTTCAAATTTAGAAATTAATCAGTATATTCGTGAATTTACAACAACTCTGAACTTGATTGCTAATGAACATTCGGAAAAAATTGAATTGAGGAATCGAAAATTCATAGTTTCTGATAGAATTAAGACTTTGTTTAAAATTAAATATGCTTGGCAAAGAAATCTAAAGAAAATTTGCAATAGAACTTTAAATCGTTTCGATTCAAATTATTTATTGCTTTTCAAAACAAATACAGCTGCTGAATATTATTCTTAAAAGACAAGTAGAACTTGAACAATCAGAAATTTTTAAGGAGCATCTTTAAAAAAATAAAACCTGGCCCAACAGCTCATAAAAAGATTTATAATTTAATAGGTTATAAAAAGAATCAAACTTTTAAAATGAAACTTTGAAATTGGAAAAATTGAAAAATCATTTTTTAAATATTTATAATATTCCATTTCCTAATAAAGATATATCACAAATTGAAATAAATATTAATAATACTATTTCTAGAACTACAAATTTTCAATATTTTTTTAACGAAAATTTTTCTGCCACAAATTCACAAAATCACACAAGTCTTGTTACTTTAGAAGAACTAGTAGTTCATTCGAAAAATTTAATTAACAAAAAATCTTTCGGCTTAGACAAAATTTCCAATTTCATTTTAAAGAAACTTCCATTAAAAGCATTTGAATTTCTAACCATTATTTTTAATAATTGTTTAAACAATTCATATTTTCCTGATGCTTGGAAAATTTCGAAAATAATAACATTAAAAAAGAAACCAAACTTAACCGATATAAACAATTTGCGACCTATTTCATTGCTTTCAAATTTGGGAAAACCTTTTGAGAGAACAATTCGAGAGAAAATGGACGTAGGAATTATTGGAAATTACATTCCAGATTTACAATTTGGCTTTAAGAATGGACATTCAACAACTGACGCTTTTATAAAATTTCAAACTGATGTCGTTTGTAATCTTCGTAAATGATTTTGCACTGTTGCAATTTCTTTAAATGTCGAAAAGGCATTTGATCATGCTTTTCACAATGGTATGCTTCATAAAATGATTGAAATGGGGTTTAATCCTTTTATTATTAAATTAATTAATTACAATTAAATGATGGTTTATCAGATTTTGGGTTCACAGGGTTCAATTTTAGCTCCACAATTATATAAAATATTTATGTACGATTTTCCTCACAATTTTACAAATTCAATTGGTCTATTGTATGCCGATGACTCTCTTTTATATTCACATCATGAATCTCCACTTGTTGCCTTAAGACAGGTTTCAAGTCACCTTGAAAAAGTTAAATTTTTTTATGATAACTGGGGGATTAAACTTAATACATCTAAATGTGAAGCAATTTGTTTACGCAATGCTTCAGGAAAATGTAAAAATTTTGTTGTACCAGAAAGTAAAACGCTAAAACTTTTTCTTTGTGGTTACGAAATTCCCTTCAAAGAAAATATCAAATATTTAGGAATCAATATTAACAATCCTCTAAAATTCAACAAACATGCCAGAATAGCTTCGAAGAAATCTTACAAAATTATGGGTGCATTTTCAAAAATTTTGTTTAATAAGAGTTTACCAATGAAAACTAAGCTCTTGTTATATAAAACAAGTATTAGACCAGTTTTCTTATACGGTTTTCCTATTTGGTTAAATATTTCACCTACGGTCATAAAGGAAATGGAAATTTTTGAACGAAATATTATAAGATGTTGTATTGGTAAAAAACTTTGAATCAATTTTTAAGCGATACTCTAACATTTTTATTTATAATCAATCAAATACTACTCCAATTGGCTTATATTTACATATGTGATATTTAAAGAAAATTCATTTTAAGATTATCAAATCATGAAAATAATTTTATTAAAAACATTTTTATTGAACAAAGAAATTTTAGTTGGTCAAATACAAACTGCTTATCACCTATTGGCTATATTAATGAAATTCCTCCAAATTTTGATTTGAATACAAATTTATCCGCTAATTTTTATATAAAAAGTACACCAGGTACTCATAGAGGATAGTACAGTGTTTTTTCTTTTAGTTTTTAGTTTATTTTTAAATACTACGACTTAAGATTATTTTAAGAGATTCACTCTCCAGATAAGTTAGCTCCGGGAGCAAGAGCATTTTACTCACACTTACTTCTCATTAAAATTGTAATAATTTCATCGATTGAGCATGGTGCTGTTCAAATTTGTTGTAATTAAGATAATACTGTGGTAACCATGTGTTTAATGCTTAGAATTTGACTGGTTGATCATAATGTATTCGGGTTAAATGAAAATACTTCTTCTTTCTAGTAATTTTTATTTTCTTTTCTTTGTTCTGATGAAGACCAAAATTATACTGTATCTAAAATTAAATTATCTGCTACTTATATACTAAATTTACTAACTAGAATTCTACAAAATAATTCTCTTAAATTCTCTCTTAAAACTAATAGTGCTACAGCAGCATAGTGATTGACTCTGGTAAATTACTTCATGACAAACATATGTATGTCAAGTGGTTCTAAATTAAATAGTTCTTATTACCAAAGTGAAAATGCTCTATGATCAGCGTTCATGCACTCTGTGAATGCCCTATAGTATGCATACATTACACCACCGCCCTCAAGAGGAATCATACAATTTCTATACAAAAATGAGAAATTGTAGGATTACTGTAGTATCAAGTGTGTGCATACTGTATGCTTGGTTATATATGTGTTTTAACATTTACAAAATTTCTTCGTTTATTTACTATCATTATTATTAAGCTTTATTTTCTAATTTTATGTTCTAGTGAGTAATATTGTTATCGTTTAATTGGTTTTAGTTATTGTTAGCACATAATAATAATTCTTGTAGTAGTTTCATACATGTTTACTTAGCTTAGTTTGTATTTCTTGGATATTATAAATTCTTATATTAATTATTATGCATATACATTTTTTTTTTTTTCATTATATTGTAATTTTATGCTATATTTTTTTTTTTTTTTTTTTTTTTTTTTTTTTTTTTTTTTTTTTTTTTGTAACACGATAATGTCATTAACAATTAAACAGTAATTTATAAATATTTTATTAATGAGTTCATTAACAATTTTTACAACAACTTATACTTTAACTTTATTAACTTATTGGCACTACTTATTCATAGTTGTTATTGAAAAAAAATTTCTTATTTTGTAATATTAATTACAATATAGCTACAATGTAACGTTTTGTTTATATTAATTATACCTCTTCAGTAAATTCTTATGGTAAACCTGAATGTTATTTCCTATTTTTACCGAGATGTTTAAATCATCTATTTCTACTACGCTATAAGGACCTCTATATGGCGCCTCGTTTTTCTTTCTATTCTCTACTCTAACTAATACTAAATCACCTACATTTAACATTATACTATTTGTCTTCTTGTCTGATTCTATCTGTCTGTTTTCTTTTACTCTTACAGTCATACGTTTGGCATTGTCTAACGAATATTTCAGTCTGGTTTTCAATTCATTCGCATAATTATCAAAATTGTATACCTTGGGATGATTCCGGATCTCATCACCTGGTAAACTTGGTAATTTGCCAAATATCAACTCAAACGGAGAGTATTCTGTGTCCACATGAGGGGTTATGTTGTACGCAAATGTGTAATATGGTACCCACTCTACCCAGTTGTTATCCTCCACGAAAGATAAAAAATATTCATTAAGAACCCTATGGTTCCTTTCTACCGTTCCTAACGTTTCGTGATGGTAGGGTGTCGAAAATCGCTGTTCAATCTTTAGCATTGCGCATATCTCCTTCATTAATTCATTCTTAAATTCCGTACCTCTGTCAGACTTGAGTGTATTAAATAATCCATATTTCAATATAAGGTTCTCTACTAGTGCCCTTGCTATTGACTTTGCTTCCTTTGTTTCCATTGGACAAGCAATAATATACTTAGTCAATTCGCATTGCATGGTCAATATATATCGAAAATTTTCTGTTGGACGTAGTGGACCAACAGTGTCTATCACTACTGTGTCGAAACTCTGAGACGGCGTGTCCGTCACCTTAAACGGTTCTTTCTTGTGTCTAGTCTGCTTATTTTTCTGGCATAATTCACATTTTGATACAAATTTCCTTACCATTTTGGACATATCCTTCCATACATATTTTTGCTTCAATTTTAGCGTCGTTTTTCTCACACCAAAGTGTCCTCCTTGGGGAGTATTATGATACAATTTTATAAGTTCTTGTTTTCTGTCATCACATGTTATTCTCTGAGGTCTGTTGTATAATAATATCTTCATGTCATCTGTACTTGATTTCTTTAAATCATTATATTTGGCCTTAAATTCATCTGCAGGAATTATTTCAAATATTGCATCATCTCTTGCGATGGCAAATTTTTCATTTTTACTAGTTTTTAAATAAGATGGTAGCTTCTCCAATAGAGTACCTAAGCACTTTGGATTATCGCTGCATCTAATGCGCATTTCATTATTATATTTATCATATTCTGTAATGTATACATATGTATCTTTATTCGGCCTTTTTTCTAAAATAAACTTTAGTTTGCATGCTTTCTTTATGTCATTGATGGATGTGCAATCCCACATACGGAGTTGATCAGGCTCACCATGAGATTCACTATTGATATTTTTGTTAATTGATGACTTCTTGTTCATACCTCTTGTTACTATTAATGTCTTCTTTAAACTTTCATCGTTTTCCAATGGTATCATGTTTTTCAAAATTGTGGAATCTATTTGTATTCGTGATAATGCATCTGCATTAGTGTTATTCGATCCTTTCTTATATACAATATCAAAATCGTAGTCCGAAAGTTCCAATCTTATTCTCGTTAGTTTTGAACTAGGATTCTTATGAGAAAATAAGGATATCAGCGGTCTGTGGTCTGTCACGACAGTATACTTTCTACCATACAAATATGGTCTAAAGAATTGTATTCCCCAATAAATACCTAGTAGTTCTTTTTCAATCACAGGTTTATTTCTCTCTTGTTTATTGAGGGATCTACTTGCGTAAGATATAGGTAAATCCTCACCTATCGTGCCTTGAGATAGAACTGCTCCCAGTGCAAAATCTGACGCATCCGTAGTCAATATAAATGTTCTATCGAAATCTGGATATTGCAGTACTGGTGGGCTTATCAGATTATTTTTCAAACTTTCAAACGCCAGTTGACAATCTGTAGTCCACTCGAACTTAGTGTCTTTTTTCAATAAGTTATTTAGACAGTTTGCAGTTTCTGCGAAATTCTTTATGAATCTCCGATAGTAGTTGCAGAAAGCTACAAATCTTCTCACCTCGTCTGAGTTTTTCGGAATCGGGTATTTAGAAATTGCCTCATACTTGCTGGGGTCTGGTCTTATGCCATTTGACGTTATCAAATGCCCTAAGTATACAACTTCTGGTCTTAAAAAACAACATTTACCCGCATTTAATTTAAGGTTATATTTAGCCAGTCTATCGAATACGTTTATCAAATTCTCATTGTGGTGTTTCAAACTGCAACCAAACACTATTATGTCATCCACATATAAAAATGCTTCAGATTCTAGTCCAGATAATGCTATTGTGAGCATTCTCTGAAAACTGTTGGAAGATATTTTCAGACCGAATGGCAACCTAGTGTATTGGTAATGGCCATTTGGGGTAGAAAATGCTGTAAAAGGTCTTGAATCCTCATCAAGTTCTATTTGATGGAATGAACTCGTCATATCCAGCGTTGAAAAATATTTCGCTCTACCTAACTTATCCAAAATGTCGTGCTGCCGTGTTAGTGGAAACTTGTCATTTACAATCTTGTCATTCAGTTTCTTAAAATCCACCACTAGTCTCCATTTTTTTAAATCGTCTTGCCCCTTTTTCGGAACTAGCAAAAGTGGAGCGTTATATGGACTCATGGATAGTTCTATGATATTCTGTTCCAATAAACCTTTTACTTGATTATTTATCTCCTCTGTGTGTGTTTGTGGTAAACGATAATTTTTTATGTAGACCGGGTTACTGTCATTCAACTGTATTGTTTGCCTATAGAAGTTGTTCGTTGTTAAATCTTCGCCTTCTATATGAAAAATAGACTGATATTTCCTCAATATCTCTAGCAATCCGCTCTTCGCGCTAGTATCATTAATCTCCATATTTAACTCATTTAATAACTTATTAAAACGTTCATTGTCGTACTGTGCCTTTTTGCCAGTCGTTTTATATATATCAAAATTTCTCAATGGTATTGTTTCTATTTTCAAATTTTTTATTATTGTTGTTTTATCCAAGACATTTAATAGTTTTACATGTTTATTTCCATTCTTCGGAATTATAGTGTTTGCTAAGTATATACCATTCGCAATTTCCCTACTACATATTACACTATCTTCTGTGACATCAATATCGAATGGTAAAATTACCTCACTTCTTGGTGCAATTTTCACGTGATTCAGTTTTAAAGCATTGTTGTGTATCGGTAAAATTATTGTCTCATGCCCAATGTTAATTGTTAATATAAATTTGTCATAGTCAATGTTACAACTGTATTCGTAGAGAAAATCTCTTCCAAGTATACCGTCAGTGTATATTGGGAAATCATGCTTCACTAACTGTATCTTATGCTCAATTATTGTTTCATCTATTTGTACCTCTATATTTGTCGAACCTAACGATTTTATCTCTTCCTTTGAAATTCCTGTTAGAAAACAATAGTCGTCGGGATCTTCTATGTGATTATATAATAAGACCTCTTTGCACAAAGAGACATCTGCTCCTGTGTCTATTAAAAATGTCAATGGGTAATCTGCGCCTCTTAAATTCAATTTCACATAGTTCTTCAGATCCGATGAGACACTAAAAATTTTATGGGTTCTTATTGGTCTTCTTCCGAAGATTCTCGGTACTTTAAAATCTCCGGATTTTGGGAGTTTCCCTGTTCTTGAACATGGTTCACTCTATAATGTCTGTTATTGTTGTGGTTGTTATTTCTGTTGCCGTAATTGTTATTACCCCTTCCATTATTATTCCTATAGTTGATATTATTTCCGTTACTCTGATTATTGTAGTTGGTTCTATTGTTCAGACCACCGTTGTTACTGCCATTATTGCGGTTAACATTATTTTGATTCCTGTAATTGTTTCTGTTGTTGCTGTTATTATATCCACCGTATCGATTAGTGTTATTATTATAATAACTTCTATCACTATTATTGTTATTGCTGTTCCTACGCCCATTGTTGCTATAATTGTTACTTCTATTATTGCTGTAGTAATTGCCATTACAATTGTTGTTATTATTATTATTCCTATTTGAGTCTCTTGACCTCGAAGTATTGAACATAACTTGGCTTTGCCTTATGTCTGAAGATGCCTCTAACGCTATCTCTATAGCTTCATGCAGGGTTTTCCTTCTGCTTGCCTCTATTGTTCGTACTATCTCTCTGTTTTTTAGTCCGTTCTTGAATGTATTAAATGCTATCATAGCGTTGGTGTCACTAATTGTCTCCCTACTCGCTTCGCCCAGTGCTTGTACCTGAACCTCGTTCAGCTCCATAATCAGATTCTCTAATCTGTCCGCGAACTTTCTTATGGTGTCCGTCTGCACCATGGTTGTTAATTCATTTAAAATAATATTAGGGGATTTTCTTATCCCATACGCCCCTTTCAAAGAAGTTATTAATGCGTTGATGTCGGTTGGCACAGTTGTCTGCCGTATTCTATTTTGTACTTTAGGCGATAGTTTTGTTTTATACACGAAATTAAAAAATGCTGTATGCTTTTCTGGTACAACTGTCTCTTGAATTATACCTAGGTTCGCTATGAATATGTCGAGTTCCTCCCTTACACCGTTGAATACTGGTATAAGTTTTGAAATTGCCGCCAATTCCGATGTACTTAAAATATTTTCCGCCATTGTGCCACGTATTCTGATCACTCTCTCGTCAGATATGTCGTCAATTGTCCGTTGAGATGACGTCTGTTGTGCCCTGTCTTCGTGTAGTGCAAGTATTTTTAGAGCCTCTTTCTTTAATCTACCAAATTTTGCTATTGCGTATTCTTATCTGATTCTTCTATTTTTGAATCTTCTAATATTTTTATTGTCTCTTGTTCCAATCTTTGGACCTCTTGTCTTTTTGCTAGTAGAGTATCCGTCACATAAAACTTGCCTACTGATTTTTTTGCGTTCGCTATTAGTGCTTCTATTTGCCTATATATGTTATCCATGAAAAAGTTTTGCCGATGAAATATATTACTTTATAAAATTTCTTTTTATTTTGAATACATATTGTAATTGATCTTAAGTATAAATTTACATTTTATATTTTTTCATAATTCTTAATAATATTTTACCTTTACCATTACTATTACTATCATACAATTTTTTTTTTTTTTTTTTTATACAATGTTGTTTATATTGTTCTTTAAAACATGTCTATTTATTTGTTTTTTCACGTAATTTCTTAAGTACTTAATTAACACGTTAAGCGTGAATAAAACGCATACCAATATAAATATTTCCGCGCTGACGCTAATTGCAGGAGGTGCGCTGGCTGTCGCAGTGATGACCTCTTTAACTTTATTTTGAGTATTTCCCATTTGTTTTGTTTATTTTTCTTGCTTTTCTTCTAGCTTTGTTATGTACTCTTATTTCTTCTAGTACCGTTGAAAACTCTTTTTCTAACCCGATTTTCTTTACAACCAAGGATTCCCTCTCGCTATCAGGTAAAACCTTATTGTCGATTTCTTTCTGTATTGCTCTTATCCTTTCTTCTAATATTGTCAGCTTTAACTTCCTTTCTCCTTTGTAATTTTTTACTATTACCTTAGTCTGCTGTACTGGAAATATTGGGTATACCGGTTCTTTTATTATGTTGTTCCTATATAGTGGTTTGGGACCTACAGTTAGTATCTCAGGTTTTTCTGTTAGACTCCCTGTTTCCCACTGTCGTCTAGCTATTTCAACTTTTTTGAGTATATCTTTAAGTTTTTCTTTCCTCTCCATGTAAAATATAACTCTTCTATAAATTCCCAGCAGTTTTTATTTGCGCAAAAGCACTTAAATAAAAACTGTTACTTTTTGCTTTATATTACCTTATAATAAAAAAAAATGTACTGCAGATGTGACGTGGTGTTGGTCACTAAAGATGATGTGGTGTTGGTGACTGAAGGATCAGGATTGTTGATAGGATGTGGTGTTGGTCATTAAAGATGATGTGGTGTTGGTGACTGAAGGATCAGAATTGTTGACAGGATGTGGTGTTGGTCATTAAAGATGATGTGGTGTTGGTGACTGAAGGATCAGAATTGTTGACAGGATGTGGTGTTGGTCATTAAAGATGATGTGGTGTTGGTGACTGAAGGATCAGAATTGTTGACAGGATGTCCAGGTTGTCCTAAGGATCGCCATGTGGTAACCATGTGTTTAATGCTTAGAATTTGACTGGTTGATCATAATGTATTCGGGTTAAATGAAAATACTTCTTCTTTCTAGTAATTTTTATTTTCTTTTATTTGTTCTGATGAAGACCAAAATTCTACTGTATCTAAAATTAAATTATCTGCTACTTATATACTAAATTTACTAACTAGAATTCTACAAAATAATTCTCTTAAATTCTCTCTTAAAACTAATAGTGCTACAGCAGCATAGTGATTGACTCTGGTAAATTACTTCATGACAAACATATGTATGTCAAGTGGTTCTAAATTAAATAGTTCTTATTACCAAAGTGAAAATGCTCTATGCTCAGCATTCATGCACTCTGTGAATGCCCTATAGTATGCATACATTACAATACTTTATAGCCTTAAGTTATTTACTCTCTTGTTATTATTGTATTAAAAAAGGCTCAATAAATATAACTTATCTATATATATAAAATTCATTTTCTGTTTGTTTGTTTGTTTGTTTGTTTGACCGATATACAAATTTTTATTTTTCAACAGCTTTCGCTGAAATTTTATACATACGATCTCTTTACTACAGGAAAGGTCGTCCTATGCTTCCTACCGGCCACGGCTACTTTTACGCCCACTTTTTATATACAAATCATTTTCTGCTTTTTGGTATATTTGTTCGCTATAAAAATTATTATTTTTCAACGGATTTCTCTGAATTTTGGTATACACGATCTGCGTACTCCAGAAAAGGTCGCCATATGCTTCGTACCGGACACGCATACTTTAACGCCCACTTTCTGTATAGAATTCATTTCGTTTTTTGGTATATTTGTTCCCTATACAAATTTTTATTTTTCAACCGATTTCTCTTAAATTTGGTACACACGATCTCTCTGCTCCAGGGAAGGTCGACATATTCTTCGTACCGGTCACGCCTACTGTTACGCCCACTTTTTGTATACAATTCATATTCTGTTTTTTGGTACATTTGTTCGCTACACAATTTTTTTTTAAAGGATTTCTCTGAAATTTGCTACGCACGATCTCTGTACTCCAGAGAGGTCGCCATATAATTTTTGCCGGCCACGCCTACTTCTACGCCCACTTTTTATACAAAATTAATTTTCTGTTTTTTGGTATATTTGTTCACTATAGAAATTTTTAGTTTTCTAAGGATGTCTAAAATTTGGTCACACGATCTCTATCTTACAGGGAAGGTCACCATAAGCTTCTTACAGGCAACGCCTACTTTGCGCCAACTTCTATGTATATAAAACTTTTTTTTTTTCCTTTTAATTGTTTCTTTATTTGATTGCTATACAAACTTTTATTTTTCAATGGCTCTCTCCGAAATTTAGTACATATTTCAGGGAAGGTCGCCATATGATTTTTACCGACCACGCCAACTTTTGCGCCCAATTTTCATATAAAATTCACATTTTGCTGTGTGGTATATTTCTTCCCTATACAAATTTGTACTTTTCAACGGATTTCTCTGATATTTGGTTTACACGGAAATAACTACACGGTGAACAAATTTCCCAAACTTAAAAAAAAGGCACCCAAAAGAAATGAACAAATTCCCTATTTTTATTTTAATCGAAAGAAAAAATGAACTTACTCCCCAAATTCATTCTTAAATTTTTACATATTTTTATTTAATGAATTTTGTTAAATATTTATTTTAGTAAACATTTGCATCTTGCTCTCAATATATGTCCTACAATAAATGCATTTAAAATGAGTATTCTTTTCAATAGCATCATTTTGTTGCGCGGAAGCTACGAGCACGGGGAATACAACTTAGCTAGAATATCGGAATGATCTGAAAAATATATTTTGACAATTAAAATAAGTTGGAGACAGCTGCACGGCAGCACTGGTGTGGTTGCCAAATGCGCGGAAGCGGCGCGCGGACTCGGACGCGACGGATGTGGACGCGACGCGCTCTCGGAACACAGCTCAGCTAAAATATCGCAATGCTCTAAAAAATATGTTTTAGGAATTAAAATAAGTTAACGAGAACTAAGCGGCAGAACGGGTAGTAGCTGCGAGGAAACGGCGCGAGGCGCGCGGACGCGGACGCGACACGCTCGCGGAACACAGCTCAGCTAAAATATCGCAATGAACTGAAAAATTTATTTTGGCGATTAAAATAAGTTGACAACAACTGCGCGGCAGCACGGGTGTGGCTGCCAAATGCGCGGAATCGTGCGCGAATCGCTCGCGGAACACAGCTTAGTGAAATGTCGTATGATAAATTGTATCTGCGTATGTGAAATAATTACCTGTTGATCAAAATAGGCCACACATATACTATAAGCAGTTGCTAAAGAAATTTTGCGACAAAATATTAAACGTCGTATTAGTCTATCATTTCTGAAACTTGAATCTGACGTCTCTGCTCAATGATGATCACTTATTGAATGAAGTAATTCAATTTTTAAAAGCTGTGATTCCTTTAATTTGCGAACCATTCCGTTATATTTGATGTTTATAAATAAACTGAAAAAAAAAAAAACTTTAAGCTGTTTCGCAACTTATTTTTGAAGCATTTTTGATGCAGCATCTTAAAAAACTTCTAAGTTAAAAAATCAAAAAATTTTTAATTGAAATAAAAAATGAATTTACTGCCCATACAAATTTTTGGGGAGAGAGTTCATTTTATTGAGGAATTTGTTAATTGGGGACAAAGTACTCAGTGCCTGGTAAGCATAGTGAACCATTTTTCAAGCCAAAGGCCTTTGTATCCTGGGCAAGACCGGGTAAAAACAGCTAGTAACTTATAAAACAAAAGTTTATATCATACAACTAGATATCATATAACCAGATCAGCAAACAAGAGGATCGTGACATAAACACCGTCAAGTGCTTCGTCTTAAATAATAGAAGTGACGAAATCAACCATTGTCCGACAAGTCGTAACTTGGTACTAAATTCTGTAACTTATTCGTGGAAATAAGTGCGAAAATATCATAGAAGCTATAAAGGCGGTTCATGCCAAACTACCCAGGCACACAGCAATATAGATAATTATAAAATTCAAATGAGAAAATGCTGTTAAAGAATATGGATGCAGCGTATTAAAAAATCCCGAAAATATGCGAGAAGGCAATGCCGTAGGTCCTTTTAAATAGAAAATTTAGATTTGCAAATAATTTGGTAGTTTACAGAAACCAGAAATATAATCACAAAACTTTTACAATTAAAAAAGTTCCGAATTGCTACCAAAAATCAAAAAAATGCTAGTATATTATGGAAAAGGTTACAAACCTAACTTTTGAGAACTTCATGATCAATGAAATTATGTTACATGTGAAAAAATATAATGATACAATATATGTAGAAAAATTTGTAACCTACGATTTTTCGTTTAGTTTCTGTTACAAAATTTTTTCAGTGTACAACAAAAGTTTGCACAAGCAGATGATTGTACTGAAAAGTCAACTAAATTAATAAAAATTGATTGCACAGAACCAATATTTATACCCTATACTACTATGTGG
The DNA here is from genome assembly GCA_963682025.1 of Cordilura impudica. Classification (NCBI taxonomy): domain Eukaryota; kingdom Metazoa; phylum Arthropoda; class Insecta; order Diptera; family Scathophagidae; genus Cordilura; species Cordilura impudica. The sequence goes on along the minus strand of OY821517.1, from coordinate 281,139,624 downwards.
TGCTGTTTATAACTACCAAAAATATTTGACCCAGACCCCTCGTTTATTATACCGATCGACACAGAGTCACTTTCTGAGTCGATTTAGCGGTGTCCGTCTGTTTGTCAGTACAGGTCGAAAATGTGAATATATTTTGATGAAGTCTGGTTTATAAGCTTTTATCAGCCACAGCATGGACGCTATTGAAATTGGTGAAATTCGGTCCACGCTCGTACCTAGTCCCCATACAAAGAACCTCTATGAAATCGACATAAATTGCCATAAGATCCAAATTATCATATAGATCTCAGTCAAATTGTGTTTGCAAGTGTTTATTATATTTATTAATCAGTAGTCCAAAAATAATCCCTAAAGTACAGTTCTTTGTTATAGGCCCGATATAGAGCTGCTTCCCGATCTTCACCTAAATCTATCAAAAACAGAAATATTACACAGACTTTTCTCAAATTTGGTTTGTAATATTTTTTCAAAATATAAGTGACTTTAACAAATATGGTCAGGACCGGTCCACTTTTTGACCTAGTCCCCATATAGATATAGCACCCCATATGAACTTTTACATATCTGCAAACAAAAAAGTTAATAACAATGCCACTCAAATTTGGTTTATGCTTACTTTATATATTCAATTTGTTGGACCGAAGAGATAAGGTCTCTAAACCATGGTATAGGGTATCGTATAGTCGGTCTGACTATAATTTTCTTACTTATTTTTTTAATCGAATTGTTTTACAGGGCGCGAGACTAAATCGTCCATTATTTGAAATTAGATAGGAATCTCAAACTTTTTTAGGAAGAAATTATTGTATAAAATTATAATTTTTATCTAATAACACTAAGCAACAAATGGGAAAAGTTACTTTTTTTCTTAAATATCCACTTTATTTATTTACTCCACTATAGTCATCTAACTGAAAAATCATCATTATTTCAAATTCTATGGTAAGTGTTTATTTTAATATTTTTTAAAAATTTGAGGTTTTTGAAGAGGATGCTCCATACGTCTTGCCGTAACTTTGGAACAACGTATTCGATTTTGTCATGCGGTACGTCAAACTTTAAATAACGTCAGATTTATGTTTTCTCTGTATTAGTTTTTGATATAGCGATTTGTTTCAGAATTAGTGAGGCACAAGTGGAAATTTTTTTTTTTTATAATAAAATTAGCACCTTTAGTGTTTAATCTTAAAGATGAATGAGATAGAAATAAAATAAATTTGTTTATGAAAACCCACGGATAAAATCGTGTTTACTTTGTGGTAAAGTGAAAGTACCTAGTTTTGACATTGATTTCTTAACCCTTTCGGTACCATGGTGACACCGGTGTCAGAAAATTAATTTTTATTTATTTTTTTTCTAAACTATCCATCCAATTTATATAAGTTTTGGGTTTTTCGAAAGAGAACTAATGCTTCTTTAATTTCTGTTAAAAAAATTTACAGCAGAATGGGCCTGAATATGCCACACCTTAATATACTGAAAGTGAGACATGTTTATGGAGAAATATTGAAGCTTGCTTATATTTCTTGTAGCATATAACGGGTATTTTGTTTAAAAAGTAGATAGCCTTGCATTCTGTGTACCGGAAGCGGATGCACGCTTTATACACTGCCTTATTGCTGGTCAGTGGGGTGGGTTGTGCGTCGGTCTACCTTAGGCTTGTGCGTTATAAAATAATTTTAAAGAAAGGATTTTAGCGTGCAAGAAAGCGAAAATATAAGATAAAAGGTACCGGAAATTAAGAAATAGTTGTTCGTTTTATTGTTGTACAGTAGAGTGAAATTGTCTCGATATTTTGCAATCTCTTCAGCCCTCCCAACCATGATCATAAAATAATAAAAAAAATCCACAACAAAATAAATTATGGCCCCATTACAAATCAACCGAAGTTCTAACCGATTAAATTAAAACCAAACAGAGTTATTAAAATTTAAAGCACACATATTTATTGTTTATTAGCAATCAGAAAAAATTCATAACTATAAAGTAATTACAACAATTATACCTATAATCGATAAAAGAAAGAGATCTGAATTAATTTTACAAACTTATATAACAACTATACTATTTATCCTGAGGGTTGTGAAAATATTAAAAATTTTAAACAATAAATGAGAAAGATATTAAACTATTCATTATTTAAAATATTTGATCGATTTAGCAAAAATACAAAATTATGAAAAAAACAATGAGCCACTACAATTTAATTTAACAGTGGTATGTATAAATATAATTTAAGATGATCATAATGGCTTAAAGATTTATCGTTTAATTTCCGGAATTCAAGTCTTCTAAGTTATATATTTATCTTTTTTTTTCTTGTCTTTCGTGTTATTTAATTTAAAAATCCAAACTCACTCCAGTTAAGGTAATCATATATATCATTCTTATGTGTTCATTTAAATAGATTAAATATTAGTTTACAAACTTACATGCATGAATAGGAGTGTTGCTCCAACGACAAAAGATATTTCGTAGAAGTGCTGCTCTTGTTGTTGTTCCTAGTATTTTTGAAGAGAATGCTCGGAACAAGTTTTTTTTCGTTAGTATTTTACATGGTGTCGCCTACAAATATTGCTAGAGCATGTCTAGCAACCTTGAAGAAGAATGCTAAGTCGGATTATTCGTATGAACTAGGATTTTTTGATTTTTTTTTTCTTTTTATGGACTCTTGCTAGAGCATGTCTAGCAACCTTGAAGAAGAATGCTAAGTCGGATTATTCGTATGAAGTAGGATTTTTTGTTTTTTTTTTCTTTTTATGGACTCTATATGGTTAATAAAATTGATATTTGAAAATTTTTGGGTTGTTTTGTTTCTTTTATTTACATTCTGATTTACGTTTGTTTTCTGAACATATACATTCTTGTATTCATATACATACATCCGTATGGTTGTGGAAAGTTGAGATATCGCTCGTGTTAGGGAATAAATTGTTTTAAATTTTCTTATAAAAGTTTTCCACGATCACTTACTTTTCCAAGACCACATTTTAGGGTATTATGTGTAAATTATACAAATTTTTTTTCACTAGGTTTTCTTTGTTGTTGTTTTCTTTTCTTTTTTCTACCGGATTCGAACATTCACTAGTACCCCGAAAACAAACCTTACTTAGCACTTGTAGTTTACTTAACAAAATTTAATAACTTTTGAATTAATAATTGAATTATAATTGAAGGTTTATATTCAAATTGTCACTTTTATTTGTGTTAATGTATGGTTTTTTTCCACGTTTCTCTTCCACCAGCTTTTTCTTTACTTTCCCTTTCGTATAATTTAACACAACTAAGTACCGTGTTTCTTAAGCATTCATAAGCAAAGCCAAATCCAAATGTTGATGAAGAACGGTAAAGTACTATCTCACACAGTGACGAGCATCCTAATACGAACCAAATCTATGAAAAACAAAAATATAATACAGTTTTATCCCATAAGGTAAAATATATATTTTTGAAGGTGAAGAATTACCCAATTTAAGAAAAGAGAACCCGTACAATGTAGATTTTAACTAAGTACAAACGATGAGAGGGGTGGGCTAACTTTAGTAGCTGAAAATGCAATAAGTATTTCAAGGTTTGGCGTATAAAATTTATTTCAGATAAATAATTGCACTTTCTTCAAAATACTCCGAACTAATTTTAAATATTCCTTAATTTATAGGAACTGTATCCTAGAAAAGAATGTGTTCTTTTTTTATTTCTTTTGTGACAACCCAGCCGTACAACTCACGAAGGAAAAATTAAAGTAAATAAAATGTATTTGATTCGGGTCTGTGGAAATAATTTTAATTTTATTATACTCAAATTTTCTTCTATCAAAACCAATACGATTATTTCGTATGGGAAGAAAAATAAAATTTTAACCAAGAAATTTAATTAAACACTATGGTAGAAACTATTTTTTTATTTTCTAATTATGGCACTTTTATAAAAGAACTGGTAGTCGTTTACACAGTCATAACTTGATTGAAAATGATCAAATTCGCAATTTTGGTACCCTTTATAGCTTATTTAGAGTACTGTATTAATAGCGTTAAGTTGCCAGCGTAGCGGTACGAGCAAATAGTGTTTAAAAAAAGTTTGTAGCATCGGCAGTAGTTATTACAAGTGTGGTAAATGAAATCTAGATGGCACTAAGTGACCATGAAAAAACGTTATTTTATTAAATGATTTTCTTTATTTATTAATTTGCTACAAGCGCCCAATACACTCTGGCGATGGCTTCCCAAGTGTTTCCGTTGCAGATTTAAAAAAATACCTCATTCAAAGCTGTGGAAACTAATCGATCCAAAATGGGAGGCAATTCGTAACAACGGAAAAAGGAATTGATGCATTCATTGGCATAATGATAACTATGAGTATTCACAAATTACCATCTTACCTTTTGTTGCAAGTGTAATGACTCGGAAGTGATATGAAGATACAAAAAAAAATATATTTTGCCAGTATCAAAAATCAACCAGATGGTACACATGGTAATTGTGACCGTACATTTAAAGTGCGATCAATAATAAACTGCTTCAATAAGGCATTTGGTAGTTCATTGACTGCCACAAAATCCCAACCAATTAATGAATATATTAAAAGTAAGATATATTATGAAGCAATACATGAAAGCTAAACCAATTAAGTGGGTCTTTAAAATGTGGTGCCGATGCGATTTCCAAATTGGTTACCTCTTTGAGTGTAATATTTACACCGGGACAAAAGCTAATGCGGAAATGGGGCTTGGCCAATCAGTTGTGCTCGAATTGGCAGGAAACTTTTGCAATATTGGTGTTGAACTATACTTCGACAACTTTTCTGACAGCATTAAATTGCTTAAAGATTTGAATACAAACTTTCTTTATAATAAGCACACAATTTTTCGAATAAACATATATACCAACATGCATATTTGTCCAAGCAAATGCATTGAAAAAAATTTATATATGTATATTAAAACATATAAATTTCCAATGTAATAAACAAGTATTTTTAAAAATCATTGGCTCTACATTAAAATTAATTTTGGTTTATTTAAAAAAAACAAATAATTTCAGTTACATAAAAGCTTACCTTTGAGTATCATGGCGACACCGGTGTCACACAAAAATTTTAGCAAAATGCCAAAATTTTCATGAAAAGTTGTAGCAAAAAATACGAGTCTGAGATCACGAAAATGTGCTTGGTTTTCCGATAACTCTTCTAGTTTTCCTACGGAACTGAAAGGGTTAACGGTACTTCCCTATTTATTACACAATATTTCTTTTTTATCCCTTTCGTTGTATTGTCTCTATGTAATTTATTTATATGCATCTCATTTACGATTATCGGTGTTTCTTTTTCTAGTTGTGACTATCTGCGTGTGTGGGTATTTCGTTTTCCTTTTCATTGAAAAAGTATATAAAGGCACCACTTTGCACAAACAGTATTACTCAGCAAGTGATTTCGGACAAGACAGGTGTTTATCTAAAATAAAAATAAAAAAACAATAAAAAAAATTTGCAAAAAAAATTATAAGAATGTTAGAAGAAAGGAGCCGGATATATATTTTATGTGTGCGGCAAATTTATTACCTAAACTAAACGACGCCATTTATCAATATTTTATCAAATAAAATACAAAGATTAGGTTAAAATAAAGATATTACACATTGACCAATACTGAATACCCAAATCAATATGTGATAATTTTAAGAAATCCATCTTTTTCGAACTCTCAGTAAGTATGTACTTTTACAAATACTTATATGATGGTCCAATAGAAGTAACATTAAAACATGGTTAAATAACATGAAGCGTCATATTAATTTGAAATAATTCCTATACTGAAATAACATTTAAACAATATTTGTTGAGCTAGTCTCAAATAATAATCAAAAATACTGATAATCAATAGATAATTTTAAAATTACTGAACTTTATAATATGTTGAATTGCCAATATTTTTTATATGACAGTAGAACTGTCAATTATCTGTTATACGACAGTAGAACTGTCAATTCTGTCCCGCACTTCTGCGCTTGGGATTTTATTATTAATCTGCTAGAATAAGACTATTGTGAAGCCATTTTGAGAACAATAAACTCACTCTTCATTTAACCTTGAAATTAACGAGACTAACTAAAGATTGCCTTTTTCTAACCCGGTTTAAGATCTATACAATTAGACAATTCTTAAAAAAGCTTAAGAGTTCTACATGGCGCCCGAACAGGGACAATCTTAAAAATAATTAGTCTTCATCGATACTTAAAAGAGTCACATTTCTTCTAATATTGGAGAAAATCATCCTTCAAATCTACTGAAGACACTTTCCTTCAATCTACTAAGGAAAGCACCGAGCTATTTCTAACAGAAGATTCATCAATTGCTAGTTGTCCAGTTGTCATCAATAACGTTATTGGAATCATCATCATGCCCAAGTGCTATTGCTGCAATAAGGAAAGTTTTCAACAAAACAGCCGAAACCAGGTATTATAAGTGCGAATAACCACTGTGTATGAGAATTGCTTGAAATTTCAATAAAACCTTCGATTATCGAAGTTTGTCCATACTCAATTATTCGCTCTTATTTGTAATATATAAAATATAATTATCAAAGCCCTGAAAGTGAAACATAGAAATAATAACATAAAGTGATTTAACAAATTTTATTAGCGTAATGTTAAATTCTACATTATCAACTTAACTTAAAAAGTGAAAATCAGCCATATACTTGCATAAGCATAATTCAATTTGCATCAAATTCTGTCCATATTCAGTGTCGGTTCATTTATAAAATCATTGGTCCTTGTGCCTGAATTAAAAAAATATAAGCAAATTTCCATTCAATATTTCAGTATCAATTACCTTACCATTTCTATTTTGTTATTTAATGATATTAGCACTAATCACAGTTGTATAACTCAAGTACTTCGTCAATCTTCCAGTGGTGCTCATTAGTTATTCTAATAAGGAACCCCATAAGCCGTAACTGGTTATTTAAAGCGAAGTGAAATGCTTTAAAAGTCAGTAAATTGTGATTTATTTATACATGATTGGTTGCTTTAAACCTCAGTACATATTAATAGGTTCACAATAATTTTCAAAGTGTACCATCACATTGCAGATCAGATGTGTTAACATTTTCTTGTGAATGGTTGTCAATTTATAGGAAGAAGCAACATCAAATATATTAATTTTTTCAAATGCAAATATAGTTAAAAAAAAAGCAATCAAGTAAATTAACAACAAAGTTAATATTAACATAGTAAAATTTATGAATAAATTAACGAAAGGAAGTGAAAAAAAAAGAACGATAAAGTGGATAAAGTTGTGCTACGGCAGAGATCATCAGAACACTCAACGAAAGGTAATTGCTAGTTCAATAAGGTAATTTTAAATTCCTTTACCACTTATTATCATTTAGTCTCACTTATTGGTGTCATATATGCATAAACGTATCCACGCAAGCATCGATATTATAACCAGCATATTTTATGACAAATTTTGAAATTTTTATAATTAAGTGTATATCATTTAATTGGCCAATCCTCATACAGAAGTTTGTTTTCTTTTTGATGCCAATTTGGTAAACACAATTTTTTTAATAATATTTGAATCTACAAACAACAAATTGCAAAGTGTTAAGTTTAAAGTGCCAAGTGTAATTGGTGTTAAATTAACATTCTTCATTGCAAACTTGTATTCAAATTTACTGTCCAAATACTCGAATTTCTTAATAAATTTCTATTTTACATTTACTTCTTTGGTTAAACCCACATTTAGTTCTTAAATTTTATTAAAAATGGCTGGGGGTAAGAAACATCACGCTACATTTGGTAAACAGACCAGCGTTGAAGTGTTGTACCAGCAAAAGAATACGGTCATGTCTAACATAGTGAGACTTAGACGTTCGATTAAAGAAAAAACAATATCTTTTAACCCGAATGAGATAAAGTGCCGTTTAGAAATACTAGACCAATATATCGACCAGGCAATGGTTTATCAGGCAGAGATTGATGTTCTTGATCCGTCGAATGATGATCGAGCTGATCTAGAGAATTTATGCGTTACAACCAAGTGTCTTCTTATTGATATATTGCCTTCAAACAGGCAAAGCCTTGATGATACGACCTTTAGTCAACCTCATCATAGTAGATTGCCAAATATGAAATTACCAAAATTCAGTGGCAAGTATTGTGATTACAAAAATTTTATAAGTTTGTTTGAAAACCTAGTAGATAGTGACACCACTCTCACAGATATCGAAATGTTTAACCACTTACTTTCATGTCTCTCAGATGAAGCACTCGGTACAGTTAAAGCGTATCAAGTAACGGCACAAAATTATTCCAAAGCTGTTGCAAGTTTGAAAAAAGTGTATGACAATCCATGTTTGATATTTTTCGACAATATTTCAAGATTGTTCGATCTTCCGGAAATGTCAAAGCCTTCTGCATCAGCTTTGAGGAGCACAATAGATACGGTTTCTGCAATTTATGATTCGCTTTTATCAATTGGAGATGATAAAAGTATAACAAATGCGATCATAATACATCTTGTGATGTCAAAGGTTGATCCAATAACCAGATCAAAATGGGAAGACCAACTAGATTTTGAAAAATTGCCTTTATGGTGTGAATGTGAAGGAGCTTTGAACAAAAGATATCAACACATTTCAGCTGACGAAGCTTCAAATTCAAAACAAAAAACTTTTGTGTTAAAAGGGAATGAATTCAGACAAAAAAGAATGCAAAATCATTTTCATGTCAAAAGAAATCGCAGCAGGGGTTTTCAAAATGTATATATTGTAGATCGGATCAACATTTTGTATCTGTTTGCCCTTCTTTCGCTGCAATATCATTCCAACAAAGGTTTGATTTCATAAAAAATGTGCCGGCTTGCATCAACTGTCTTAGAAAGGGACATACGGTTTCAAAATGCAAATCATCTAAATGTCGAGTGTGTAGCCGTTCACATCATACTCTGTTGCATCAGTATGCAACAGCTGATGCTCTAAATAGGGGAACAAGTTCTCATGCTAATCCAGATCAGCCTTCAAGTTCACGTGCATTTGTAAATCATTCTTCTTCTAATGATGATAATGTTATTTTGGCTACCGCAGTAGTTCAGATACGAAACAAATCTGGACAATTTGTCCCAGTAAGGGAATTACTGGATTCGGGTTCTCAAATAAACTTCATTACTGAGGACCTTGCGCAAAGGTTACAATTGAAAAGGGAAGAACTCAATCTTAGCCTTATCGGCATTAGCAAAATCATTTCTTCAGCCAAATACAAATTACAAGCCACTGTCAAATCCAGGGTAAATGCCCATGAGTTCTCTTCAGACTTCTGCGTTCTCAAGTCAATTTCTACATATCAACCAGACCATGTCATTTCGATAAAGGACTGGAATATCCCTAGCAATTTGGAATTGGCAGATCCATTGTTTTATAAGCCGCAAAAGATCGACTTATTAATTGGAGCTGAAATTTTCTTCGAGCTATTATGCATTGGTCAAATTAAAAAGAGTCCTAGTCTACCTATACTTCTACCTATACGTCTCTTGGCTGGATAGTTTCTGGCAAATATCACCAGCAGGGTGATAATCAATCAAATTCTTGTCATTTAACTACCAATATCGGAACCGAATCATCTCTTGATTCAATCATACAGAGATTTTGGGAACTAGAAGAAATTCCGAAAGTTAAGAAAATTTATTCTATGGAACAGCAGCAGTGTGAGGATAATTTTGTCAAAACAGTTCGACAATTATCGTCAGGTAGATTTCAGGTGACATTACCTTTCAAAGCAACCCCCACCAAGTTAGGTCTTTCTTTCGATACAGCCAAGCGACGTTTTCTCTCCCTTGAACGTCGGCTTTCAAAAGACCCAATAATGAAGGAAATGTACAATAATTTTATGAAAGAGTATTTATATATAGGTCACATGTCAGTAACGGACAATGAAATCCCTAATTTTCCGCACTATTTTATTCCGCATCAGTGCGTTCTACGACCTCAAAGTTGTTCAACAAAACTTCGCGTAGTATTCGATGCATCGTGTAGAACTTCAACACAACTCTCATTAAACGACATTTTAATGATTGGCCCTACAATACAGGAGGAGTTGTTTTCTACATTAATTCGATTTCGAACACATAAGTATGCAGTTACGGCTGACATTGAGAAAATGTACCGTCAAGTTTTAATTGACGAGGCCGACAGGCACTTCCAGTTAATTTTATGGCGGGAAAAAATGTCTGATCGATTAAAAGCTTATCGTTTGAATACTGTCACATATGGTACATCTTCTGCTCCATTTTTGGCAATACGATGCCTTCATTACCTAAGTGACTTGTATAAAGATACTTTTCCAATTGGATCTAATGTCATTCGGTCAGATTTTTATGCTGATGATTTACTGACTGGGGCTGATTCAATTGAGGAGATCGAAATTATTCGAACTGAAGTGTCTGATATACTAAAATCAGCTGGATTCAATCTGACAAAGTGGTTTTCAAATTATAGCAAGGCCGATTCAGATGCGGTTGAAAAATCGTTTCAAATGAATGAATCCGAGTCCACAAAGGCTCTGGGTACATATTGGTTACCTAAGAATGATATTTTTAAGTATCATTTGGATGAATCATTTCACGACTTAAAAGCCACCAAACGAAATATTTTGTCAGTGTCAGCTAGACTCTTTGATCCCCTTGGTCTCTTATGCCCTGTGGTAACTAAGGCTAAAATATTATTACAAGAACTTTGGCTTCAGAAATTTGACTGGGATGAATCAATCGCTACGAGACTCCATCCTACCTGGGAAAATTTTAAACGTAATTTGTCAAATATTGATTCTATCGAAATCCCAAGATATGTATTGACGAGTAAAAATTCTAGTTGCCAAATTCATGGATTTGCGGACGCTTCAATCAGAGCGTACGGATGCTGCATTTACATTCGAAGTGAAACTACTAACGGGCCTTTATCTAGACTATTGACAGCAAAGTCAAAAGTAGCTCCCATTAAAACTAAGTCATTGCCAAGATTAGAATTGTGTGCAGCGCATGTTTTAGCCAAGCTTTGGTCAAGGGTCCAAACAATGTTGAATTGTCAAGTCGAACACGTTACATTCTGGACTGATTCTGAGATAACGCTTCATTGGATTCGCACTCATCCATCATCCTTTCAAACTTTTGTCTCAAACAGAGTGTCCGAAATACAAGAGTTATCAGACAAAGTGTGCTGGAGGCATGTTCCGTCGAAACAAAATCCGGCTGATATAGTCTCCAGAGGATGCGATATTGATGAAATGAAAAATTCTATTTGGTTCAACGGTCCACAGTTTCTGCGTGAAGATAGCGAAATTGGCCAATAAATGAACATTTTGTTCTGACTGAAGAACAAGAGTCTTCGGAAAACCGAAAAACATACGATGTACTCCTCGCTGTAGGGGGTAGTGTGGAAAAAGACAATGACACGGACCATACGAATCCTCTATTAAAACTAATTGAAGGCAAGTCGTCGTATACCAAATTGATGCGGTTATTTGCGTATATTTTCCGGTTTATCGATGTTTGTAAAAATAATAGAGAGAATTATGGAAAACCACTGACAGCAAAGGAAATAAAATGGTCATTCTTGCACATAGTCGAAATAATTCAAGTAAAAGAATACGCGAACGATATTAGAAAATTGAAAAAGGGGGTATCTTTGCCATCAAACTTACAAAGATTGAACCCATTGGTTCATGAATTAAAGGACCGATATCGAACTTTTTCACTTGTCAGGGTAGGCGTGCGATTAGTAAATGCACCTCTCTCTTATGATGCAAAATTTCCATTGTTGATGCCAAACAAATCGCATTTTATGACTCTGTACTTACGTTATCTACATTTTGAGAACTGTCATGCTGGGTCAAAGGCTTTAATAGCTCTTCTACGACAGCAGGTATGGCTAATAAATGCAAAGGACGCATGCACCAAAATTGTACGTAAATGTACTCACTGTTTCCATTACAAACCAAAATTAATGAGTCAGATTATGGCTAATTTGTCCGCTGATAGGGTAAGAGCTCTACGACCGTTTAAAATATGCGGCGTAGACTTTTGTGGTCCTGTTAATATAACTTTAAAAATTCGAGGACGACCGCCTGTTAAAATGTATATCGCTGTTTTTGTATGTTTCACGTCCAAGGCTGTACATTTAGAACTTGTTTCTGATCTATCATCAAATTCTTTTATTTTATGTCTTAAAAGGTTCGTCGGCAGAAGAGGATATCCCGACAAAATTTACAGCGACAACGCAACCAATTTTGACGGTGCAGCCAGAGAATTGCAGGAGTTCGCGGAGGCGTTTCGCAAAGAAGCCGACAAGGTCGCATCGTACGCTGCCAGCAAAGGGGTGAACTTCATCAGCATACCGCCGAGAGCTCCACACTTTGGCGGACTATGGGAGGCCGCGGTGAAGTCAGCCAAGGGGCTACTACTGAGAACCGTGCAGAATGCGTTGCTCACAACAGAAGAACTCCAAACAGTGTTGGTCGAAGTAGAAGCTGTTCTCAACTCACGCCCGATTGCGCCGCTCAGCAGCGATCCGAACGATGGCGAGGCTTTAACCCCAGGCCACCTACTAATAGGAGAAAGCCTACGAGTGCTGCCGCAAGAATCGCACAAAGAAGACATCGACAAGCTAACGTACTTGAAGAGATGGCAACTTTTATGCGGACTCAGGCAACGGTTTTGGCGCAGTTGGGCCAGAGATTACGTCCGCAGTCTGCAAATTCGAATGAAGTGGTGCGAAGGAGATCCAGACCTAGCCGTAGGACAATTCGTCCTCATACAAGACGAGAATCTTCCACCGCTACAGTGGCTGACAGGTCGGGTGCAATCCGTAATGCCAGGCAACGATCTGAAAGTAAGGGTTGCGACAATAAAAACAACAAACGGCGTATATAAACGCCCAGTCCACAAGTTGGCGCTACTACCGGTTAATTGAAGACCTACTGTTTCAATGGGGCCGGAATGTTGAGCTAGTCTCAAATAATAATCAAAAATACTGATAATCAATAGATAATTTTAAAATAACTGAACTTTATAATATGTTGAATTGCCAATATTTTTTATATGACAGTAGAACTGTCAATTATCTGTTATACGACAGTAGAACTGTCAATTCTGTCCCGCACTTCTGCGCTTGGGATTTTATTATTAATCTGCTAGAATAAGACTATTGTGAAGCCATTTTGAGAACAATAAACTCACTCTTCATTTAACCTTGAAATTAACGAGACTAACTAAAGATTGCCTTTTTCTAACCCGGTTTAAGATCTATACAATTAGACAATTCTTAAAAAAGCTTAAGAGTTCTACAATATTGTTTTACTGAGAAGTGATTTATTTTTTATATATTCAATCTATACTTCTATATATATAATTCATTTTCTGTTTGTTTGTTTGTTTGTTTGTCCGCTATACAAATATTAATTTTCAACGGATTTCTCTGAAATTTGGCACTCGCAATTTTCGTACCCTAGGAAAGGTCAGCATGTATTTCTGAATGGCCACGCCTACTTTTACGCCCACTTCTAGCTATATAAAATTAATTTTTTGTCCGTTTGATTGTTTGTTCGCTTGTTTGACTGCTATATAAACTTTTATTTTTCAACAGCTTTCTCTGAAATTTGGTACACGTGATCTCTCCAGCGAAGATCGCTACGTACTTTTTTCCGGCCGCGCCTACCTTTGCGTCCACTTTTTATAGAAAATTCATTTTCTGTCTTTTGGTATATTTGTTCGCTATAAAAATTTTTATTTTTCAACGGTTTTCTGCGAAATTTAATACATACTCTAGGGAAGGTCGCCAAATGGTTTTTACCGGACACGCCTACTTCTGCGCCCACTTTTTATATAAAGTTCATTTTCTGTTGTTTGGTGTATTTGTTCGCTGTACAAATTTATAATTTTTTAACGGATTTCTCTGAAATTTGGTAGACACGGAATGAACAAATTCCCGAAATTTAAAAAATGGTCAGCAAATTCCCCAATTTTTCTAAAAACGAAATAAAAAAATGAACTTATTCCCCAAATTCATTCTCAAATTTTTATATATTTTTATACCCTCCACTACAGTGTGCAGAGGGTATACATAAGTTTGTCAATCCGTTTGTAATAATTAGAAAAAAAATCTGGACCACATAAAATATATATATTTGTGATCCTTATAACAAGCGGAGTTGATATACCCATCTCCGTCTGTCCGTCTGTCCGCGTGTGGAATCACGATTACTGTTTCAATCGGGCAACTAGATTGCTCGTTGGCAAAAAAATGATTCAATAACATCCTGAGAAGTTTGCTGTTTAAAATCGTCCAATCGGTTCATCTGGTCCCGAGAATTGAACGAAGGAGTATAAAAAGGCTTGAAAAATATGATTTGCCTGTGCTGTTCTTGTCATGATTACGTTCTCAATGGAACACCTACGGCGCTTATTGTTAGTGAGAATGATTCGCTAACATCATGAGAAAGTTTCTGTTTTTTAAGTCGTGACAATAGCTTTCATAGGTGCCGAGAAATCACTGAAAAGTTAAAAAAATATGATTTTATATTGTTATTCTAAATTTTGTATTTTGTCATACCTATATTTGTTGTTAATATAAAAATTCACCAATATCAATATTTTTTAGTGTAATATTTAAGTTAGTTAATTAATAAAAGAAACTATATAAAATCAATATCAATATTCTGCGATTTTTATAACATCACAAAATGCTAAAAACTGATATATACTACTATTGCAAATATCAAAATATTATAAATAACATTCATATATTTTGTATATGTATATCCATAATAAGCTCATATTAAAAATAATGTAAATATTAATTATTTTATTAATACAAAATACTGCAATTTTTAGGGTTGCAAAAATAGTATGCTTTTAAGGGTTCTACTTTAGTACATACTTGCATTCAAAAGTAGTAGTGAAACCATAAAATATTTACGTAGTAAAAAATTGGTGTTTAAAAAAATTTTTTTTTGTCAGATGTCAAAAAAAGCTAAAACTCGAAAAATTTTCGAAAAATTTTTAATATTTAATTATATTACATTTTCGAAATTTATTTTCTAATATCGGGCACAAGAATTTTATGCACGAGTTATTCACATTAGGAATAACCGCGGAGCCCAGCTCAATCAAAGTGCCATGATCAAGCCTCGTCCTGGGAAACATGTGATCATGATTTTCTTTGCACAAATGCAATTCCCAACTACCAAAAATTGTAGGCACGAGCTATTCACATCAAAGATCAAGCCTCGCATTTGGAAAGTACAATTCACCATTACGCTGTATTATAATACTATTTTCTTATTTTACTGCTAGCTAGTAAAAAAGAATTGAAATTGTGTCCAGATTTGCTTTACTTAGAAACCCTGTTTCTACAGATAGTGAATAATTTCTCTGTAAACATTTTATGCAATAAATGATCATGTGAATTCTTTTTTGACTCCTCTGTGCTATTAAAACAGTCATAAGTGCGCTCTTTTGCTGATCACAAAATATTTTTTTGTCAATAGAAAATATTACCTTACCCCCGACTCTTTTTTATCCGGCTTTCTGATTAGTTTCGACTTATTTTTGAGTCGTATGAAATGTCATATATCTATAAATTACTTCTTAAGCGTAAGCAAAAATAATTTTTTAGTCTTTTTCTAATAGCGCATGTGATTAGTCAGTTTTTAGTCATCAAAAGTGCTCGAAAAAGACACAGTAGAGCGATTTTTGTTAAATCAATCTTCGAAATGATGACTAGGATATCGTATATTTTTTATTTACGCACGTACATATCCATAGTGGCACCAGTAAGCCGAAATCTAATCGGCTTCTTATATGTGTACAGCCGAACGAAAACGAAAATACTCACCAAAGAGTAAAAGTAAGCAACATTTTCATTTAGTCTTATGAAAGCTTTTGAACAAAGCCAATGATGTCGCATTGTCTTGTGAAATCTTACATTGTCTTTTAATAGGTACCGGTAATGTTAGGAGATCTTTTCAGAAATCTCTACGCTAATGAAAAAAAAATCCCTTTTTTCCCTACACCCACTTTTTTCTCCCAACATTTTTCCCTACGCTACTTTTTTAAAATTTTTCAAAAAATAAAATATTATTTTTAATTTGTAAATTTTCAATTTCAATAATGCAAAAATAACATAAAAACGAAGAAAAATAACATAAAAAATCATCGAAAAACGAATCAGATATTTTTCTAAAATTAATTATGTTTAAATTTATAATATTTTAATGTTATTTTTATTTACAAACTTACAGCATAGTGAACCATTTTTCAAGTCAAAGGCCTTTGGATCTCGGGCTAGACCGGGTAAAAACCGCTAGTAATATAATAAAGAAGTAATGTGTGTTTGTTTGCTTGTATGTTTGTTTGTTTGTTTGTTTGTAGAAGGTAATCTCCGTAACTACTGATCTGATTGTTCTGAAATTTTCACAGAGTTTTACTGCAGACATGGGAAGTGCTGCAGGCTATATTTTTTAAAGTATTTTTAGTGGGCGTGGCACCTCCCATACAAAGTAATAATTTTTAATATCATATATATTGATTTCTATGATAGGGAGAGCTTTGCAAATTTGTGTGGGCGTGATAATATAAGTGGGCCCGGTATATATCATATTTCTGGAGTACTACGAGAGAGACAGCTTTCCAAATTTGTCTTCGTCAGTCGGGCAAAAAATGGGCGGGATCCATATAAAGTAAATAATAAATGTCGTATATCTGGAGTATTGTAATAGTGAGAGCCTTGGGACTTTGTGTGAGCCATTTCATTATAATGCGTATGGAGGGGGGAGAGGGTAGCGACGCACACCGGGTCACATTTGGTTATTTTTAAACATACGAACATAAATTTTATAAAGTTTACAGAAATGTAACTGTAAAATATATATTTTTCAATGAATGCACTCCATTCAGCAAAAGGAAATTGGTTTTGTTTGGATGCAGTAGTTCAAGTTCATATTAATCTTTAAAAATAGTGAAAATAAGTCAATAATTAATTATTTTCTTAAGTCTATCTAGTAAAGCTTAGTAGCCCATCGCTAAGAAATTGATAATTCTTTTTGCATTAATAAATAGATCACTTGCCACTTACCTTTCACTTCGTCGCAGGTAGAGAGTTTTCTTGAAAGCGAAGCTTTTAGAGCTAGTAAAGCTTTACAATTAAATTCGTGACTAGCTTTCTGCGAGATTAAAACTAATTTCTTCACTGACGAACGCACACGCCTTGCTTTTTGGTTTACATATTTGTCCCAAAGCTTACCGCCGGGATTTGCTTGCCTACCTCTTAGTATAAAGCAGTATGGCTGAAGGATACAAATATTTAAATAATTATCTGTAATGGACTAGGAGAAATTAAATACGTGCTCCCATTTCACAAGAAAATTTTTTTTCTATTTCATCAAATATTGTTGCGAAATCTTTTGACGATAATCACGGTAATTTAAAAATTTTTTTCATAATAACTTGTAATGGATTTTCCTTTAGGGCTGTCTTTTAACATAATTTTAAGGCTCTCTAAAATAAAACTGATAACAAATTAATAACTATAAAAAACCAGAATCATTATTTCAAAATTTACCATAGATTTCCCAGAATTTCCAATCGATGTAGAAAGAGATGAAGTTGGTGTTATTGTTATGCTAGCATTACAATGATTTCTTAGCCAAGAGCAATCGTGCCAAGCCATGGGCAATCGTTCCAGACTAGTATATTATATATATTAAATAAACACATTATTAAACATTATTTGCCTTTACCTTATTTCAGTTCATATTTATATTATTATTATCATGATGATTCAAAAAAAATTTAATTCATATTTATATTATTTAATATACTAACAGCCCTCAAAATTAGACTGCAAATTCTGGGAAATTTTATTTTATCATTTATCAAATACGTTTGTAAGAGCCTGAGTGTATGTTAATCAATTTGAGCCAATTCAAAACTTAACATTTTTTAACAAAAATTAAATTTCATTATAATATATGTTGAACACACGGAAAATATATTAATGGATTTGTTAATAAATAATTTTAAAGGGGCCAAAAGGTATGCTAATCAATTTTAGCCAATTCACAATTCAACAGAGCTTAGTAATAATTTATGTTATAACTTGTATCCTGATAGACAATCAAAATCTATTAAAAAAGATAAATTTTTCTTAAGTTTGTGTTATATGAGTACTTGCATTTATAATCAGTGAAGATAAATCCTTCGGCCGTACCTTGTTTTGATAAAATTTGGTAAATACTTAAAAGTATTACGGTCTGTCGTGCTTTAATACGACTTACTGAGACTTATTGGTATTGATGTTTCCATAATCAATTTCTCACGGAAAGTTTTTATTGTGCCACTAAAACAATTGATTTTATTTTTTTTTATATTTTTTATTATTTCAATGCTTGCTGATATACAATATTTTTTGTTTTCTATTTCGTTGTAAAATTTTCAAATTTTTCGGCGTTTCTCAAGAGGAGCAAGCTATATAAATATAACTGCCCATGAGAAAAACATGGAATTTCCAGATTTAATCCGGCAACACTTAACGATTGGTCTTGAATGTAGAATATCATTAGGTAATTTTTTGATTATTGGCGTGTTTTGATTTTGGCGATTTTTGATTTTTCCATTTTTTTATTCTAAAGATTTTTGTTTTTGGCGATTTTTGTTTTTCGCGATTTTCGGTTTTGGCGACTTTTGATCTTGGTGATTTTTGAATTTAGCGATTTTCGGTTTTGGCGATTTTTGAATTTGGCGATTCCGCCCATATTTTCCAAGACTATTCCCAGTGGTAATTAATGTAGTTGTTTAAAGTTTGAAGACTGTTGCTTTCATAGTTCTTCATATTTTTTTGCAGAGGATGTGCAATGCCCGCTAGTCGTGCCCCGCCCATTTTTTATCGGACCACTATAAAGTGCCAAGGCTTTCCCTTTAATAGTACTTCAGTTATATGATATTATATATTAACTTTGTATGAACGGCGGCACGCCCACTGCTACATTCACGCCAATTTTTTTGTTCGGCTAATCCCATGAATAACTTATGGCCTCACGTAAAGACCGAAGGCTCTCACTGTTACAGTACTCCGGATATATGACATTCAATATTTACTTTATATGGGAGGTGCCATGCCCACATTTACGACATGGCTAATACCATTAATAATAGGTGACCTCGCACGTATGACATTAAAAATTCAAAAAAATTTATAGCCACTTGGACCTTCCAGATACACAGTAAGACTCAGTAAAAGTTTCAGGAAGATCGGTTTTATGGTTTAGGCTCCTAAAAGCTTCAAACAAACAGTTATTTTTTTGCCTTTATGTTATCCATAAATTAAAGGGAAGTGAAGAAAAACACCTTTGCCTTTTGAATATATTTTATACGTTATTGTCAACTGGGAGTTAAAATTAATTTAAAGATAAACTAAAAAAGTTTGAGATTTGCTTATTTAGAATGACATTTCTAAATAAGAAATTCTTTAGATAAATATTAGATTTCAGTTTTTATTTTATTACTGTGTTTGTATAAAAAATTCTTAATAACTTTGTTATGGGCTTATATTCTAAATATTATACTGAGCAACAATTTCTTTGAGGATGGATAGTTCTTGTGCCAAACGTTAATATTATGTTAGTATATTAAAGCCACCAAAGGGTTTGTTTTAAATTTATTTATTTATTTTTATTATTTCTTTTTTTCTTTGGTCAACACTGTGTTAAAGAAGTCGTAGAAATAGTTGAATTTCCATCCTAAGCTAATATGTAGCATCGTGCTTTTTTTTCTTTACACAACTGCTTAAAAGTGAGTTTCTTCAAAAATATTTCAGTAATTTCTAAATTAAATAAAACTTATGTCAATATTTTAATTAAAAAGTATGATTAATATTAACTTGAGCAGGCGATATCATCGCTCATACGTCACATTTATAGTTTTTTTTGTTTGGCTATTCTATCAACACTTAATGCAACGAAAATTAAAATATACCTACGTGGAAGAAAAGCAATGCTTATCAATGCTTTTTTTCAGTAATCGTTTCAAAGCTTTGTGTAATAATTATTTTTAAAAAATTATTTAATCGTATAGAAATTATAAAATTTTTGTATTAAATAAAAATGCTTATCAAAGATATGATAAAATTGAACATTGATATCATGGAGACTGTGAGGCCAGTTATGTGTTTTATGCATATGTTAGTAGCATCGTTAAAAAAAAATGTTTCAAATGGTGCAAATCTGCAAATCTGTTGGACACCTAAAAATAAATATCTTTCAAATAAGGCATGTTTGGTCAAAATCGGTTATTAACTAAAATTTTTATATCGGTCACAAGAAATTACCTTGCCCATGAATATTATCTTATATATATTTACGCTGATCCCTGACTCACTGACTGACTGACTGATTCTGTAACGCTGAAATAATACACACACATAGCACTCCCTACAAAGCTAGGTGAAATACACAAACAAAATTTAATCTTTCTCAAAGCTATGTGAAATACACAAACAAAATTTAGTCTCTCTCATTTTATACAAACACACACACAATTTGCTCTCTTCTTTGTTACCGACCAGTGCTGCTAATAAAATCTTCTGAAAATCTACAATTTTGGAAACTAAATCGCCAAAATTGTCATTTTTAAAACAAGAAATTGTCAATAAAATTTTACCGCTTATAAAACTCGCAAAAATATTACAAAAGGAAGGAATAAAATTTATTTATATCATTCATATTACGAATATTATTACAGCATTTGTTATTTCTATACATAAAAATGTATTAGTGGTGAAATTTCAACGAAAAAAATTTAACACAGCAATCAACTAAATAATTTTATTGATATGTATCTATAGTCGAAACATATAATATAGGTTTAAACTATCGCCGTAATTAAAACTTAAATCTTAAATGCAGATGCTATCCAAGGTATTTCCGTTTTGAAACGACTTGACCCAGAATTATATCAATACATATTTTGTAATTTACATTTACACTGAATAAAAACTATCAATTTTCAATAAACAACCCATTAATTTTTAACCCTTGACGACGTAATTTTTATACTACTGAAAATTTTAATTCTTCAATCTTCAATCTTAACAAATTTAACAAATAATTTTTAACAAATTGAAATATCGTCGAAATTACAATAAGTTATCATAATTGGCAGCACTGCTAACGACAGTAGCACTACTTATGCAGATTTCGTGTTACGTTGAACGCAAAAAATGCATCAAAAAAAACTCACATCTATTCAAAATCTTCTTTAAATTCCCTTTGTTGGTCAATGAAAAAATTCTGCAAAAAAAGTAATGAATGAAATTTTAAACATTTTTACTTCTTTCATCAAACTAAACTTTACCGTTTGTCTGTTTTGTTTTTCATCTCAAAATTGTTTTGAATTGTTAGCAGTGCTTTCGCTCAGCTTCTCTGATGGCCAGCACTTACCAAAGAGTATGCTTTTTTGATAAATATTTGAGAAAAAAGAGATCTTCAATGTGGATTTTGTTGTTGTCCAACGTATGATTTCGTTTAAAGCTCTGTATTGAAAAGCAATTGAAAAAATAGTGCAATATTAGTTTAAAATTTAAATTATTCTGACTTTGCTTAATTAAATTACATTGTAATTTCAGAAGAGTGGTGGGAAAATAATTTTTTCACTCATATTAATTTTTGTATGATTTGCTTTTAAAAAACTTTTGACAAACATAAATTACGTAAATAGGTATATTTAAGATTTTAATTTGAATAATACATATATTGAAATTATCATGGAAGAATTAAAGGCGATTTGGAATAATAATTTTGTTTTTTAAGTAAAACTAATACGCCCTTATTTTTTTTTTTTTTTGGATTTATATATAACTGGAAAAAATGGTCGCTTTTTACAGTTTACATTATTTATGATGACATATGGAATATTTTTTTCTCTTTTTTGTAGGTGTATTGGTATTTGCACTTCCTTAAGGGCTGGTAGGTTTTAAAACCTTTTTTTGCATTTCTCTTTCTGAATGCACAACATGTCGGGAGTGTTGTGTCAAAATTTTAAGTAAATCAGAACAAAACTTAAGAAGATACAGCGTTTACAGCGACCGGCCTCATACGGTATATAGTATAATAATCATAGTATATAAATTCGAAGTCCGTCAACATCATAACTCAAAATCTACTTGACCGATTCTTTTAGACACTATATCTATACATAAATCATCACGTAACCACGAAGGGTTTTTTTAATTCCATTTTCTTTCCCATTTTTTAACAACAAATTCCCGAAATTGCATAGCAAAAATCGTTTTTCACTTCAAAATGCTGCCAAAAAAAAAAACAAAAATTGAAAAAACTCTTCGTCACTACCACAGGAAACATGTCACCTTTGAAACGCGTTCCGATTTTTTTATTTCACATGATCCGGTAACGAGTTATGATGTTCACCGCAAAACAACAACGCCTCCGGAGATTCGCTGTCACGGACTTATTTATTAAAATTTTTAATTGAATTTTTTTTCAAAGAATCTTAAAATATTATGCTATAACGCATATATGAAATAAATAATCCAACATTATTCGTATCTTCAAAAAAGAATTATGAAAATACGACTTTTTTAACTTTTAAAACCTTACCCCCCTTAAGAAACTTTTAGGAACCTTGCTCTAAAACGTTTTTTTTTTCTATGCTATTCTATTTTTCTACAATAAAATGGAGTTAGTTTATAGCGAACTCGGCGGGACCGGCCAAATTAGTTCCTTATAGACTAAGTTATAACCGTAGTATTTTTTGATTTGTTCGAAAGTTTTAAAAAGTTTTTTTTAGTTGAATAAGTTTATTTATTTTGGGGCATTATAAAAAGTTATAAAACATAAATTAAATTAAATTAAATTAAATTAAATTACATATTAATTGTTTGTCTTAATAAGACCGAGTTTCTATAAAAATAAAATATTTTTTTAAAATCATATAATATGAAAAACTCCTTATGTATAGAAGCAGAAAGTACAAAGCAAACTTTTACGAAAATATACATATAAGGACCTTTTACAAAACTTCATTTGAAAATCGAAGTTTTTGTTTTGTATTAAAATTAAATGAAAATAAAATTAAATTAAATTGAAATTAATTTTTTTTTTTAAATATAAAAAATACTAGCTGAGTCCGGTCCGCGTTGCTGGCCCGAAGAAAACATCTGGATTTTATATTGCATCTAAATTTTAATACCGAGTGTCGGGCAAAAGTAAAGCACGAACTCCCTCGAAAATTTTAGCAAATATCTAGGTACAATACTAAAATTTGATTTCGCCATGCCCCTCCGCCCACAGATCAAAAATCAAATATCAGACTACAGTGTCACCCGAAAAGCTATTCAGAAGATTCTGTGCCTTAAATACATTGCATTTAATAATATTATGAATATGACTGAAAAAAAATATACGTTTTCTTGAATATTTTAACACCAGCGCCACCTACAGGTGAAAAACTTTGTCAGCAACTTTAGTTTTATGCACATAATATATGTTGCAAATTTGAGCTAAATTGGACCGTAAATAAATTTTTTGATAAAATCTCGACCCCAGCGCCACCTATCGCACAGTGCTTTGTCCCAGTACATCGATGGGACAAAAATAGAAGGAGTCGTCCTAGGTTAATAAAATTTGGCACGAGTCCCTAATATAATAGAATTAAGAAAATTTCAAAGTATCGACAAAATTGACCACGCCCATCGCCCACCGCCCATACAAACCGAAATTATTTTGAGCTGTAAAAATTGAACTATTGCCACGAATTTCATGAAAATTGCTTGAAGTGCATATTTATGCAACACCTTAAAAAAAAAAAATTTCATCAACATTGACCACGCCCATCGCCCACCGCCCATACAAACCGAAATTATTTTGAGCTGTAAAAATTGAACTATTGCCACGAATTTCATGAAAATTGCTTGAAGTGCATATTTATGCAACACCTTAAAAAAAAAAGTTTCATCAACATTGACCACGCCCATCGCCCACCGCCCATACAAACCGAAATTATTTTGAGCTGTAAAAATTTAACTATTGCCACGAATTTCATGAAAATTGCTTGAAGTGCATATTTATGCAACACCTTAAAAAAAAAAATTTCATCAACATTGACCACGCCCATCGCCCACCGCCCATACAAACCGAAATTATTTTGAGCTGTAAAAATTGAACTATTGCCACGAATTTCATGAAAATTGCTTGAAGTGCATATTTATGCAACACCTTAAAAAAAAAAAATTTCATCAACATTGACCACGCCCATCGCCCACCGCCCATACAAACCGAAATTATTTTGAGCTGTAAAAATTTAACTATTGCCACGAATTTCATGAAAATTGCTTGAAGAGCATATTTATGTACCACCTTTGCAAAGCTTTGTGGAATATTTAGAAGAAATCGAACCAAGGCTTCTGGTACCTCCCATGCAATAGGTGCAAAGGGTCTTAAGTATTAATCATCCCGTAAGACCCTATGAGACAGTCTAATGTCTTTCAAAGTTTCCAAACCATATTTTTTTATTGTTAAAAACTATATGGCAAATTTAAAACAAAATGATTTCTGGTACTTTAAATGCAAAGGGTTAATAAAATTATCATATATTGGAACTACTCTTCGGAAGAGTTTTCGGAAGAAGATTCTTCTAATGTATGACATTGCTCATTTTCATCATCACAATCACTATTTAATATATATTTTGAAATATCTACAATATTTTCCCTTTTACTGGGAATAGCGTTATGCCTGTAAGAACTGATCAATGTATCTGACATTATTATTAGCTGGGTCATTAAATCCTTATTGGTGTTTTCACGTGAATTTTTTCTTGTATGGGACAAACGATTCTTTCGAATAATTTTATGGTTGGCTTCAAGTGCTTCCTCAGATAAAGAACCTGTAATGAAAGTATCGTTAATATTGTTTTCGGAAAAAATAATTAATATTTAAAGTACCTATTGGTAATTCAAAATAATTAATTACATCAGAACCGTGAATTAGTACTTTGTGCACACTACTCGGCATGTAGTACCATCCGTACAGGATCAAATACTTATTCCTTGTTATTCTAAGGAGTTCCTTAAAAGTATCCTTATTAATTTCCATGCCACAGGATAGGACTCTCAGTATTACCCCAAAGTATTCAATCAGTTCTTTATCGACACCAGTTATATCTGCCGTCAATTGGCTATCAGAAAAAAATCGACGAGCAGTATTTCCATCGTTGGTAGTACCACAACCCGACTTAACCATGTCTATTAACAGACCAGTGTTTTCCCTAAACTGTCTTTGAATTCTGGTTTTGGTGTCAAGATATTCTTCTTTATTGTCTTTTCCTACACGCCATTTTTTGAAGGGAAGCCGATATGCAATATGTAAAATGCATTCTAGAAATCGTATCCAACAGTGAAGGGAAGAAAGGCCAAATTTGTACGCATCAACATTTGGAATATATTTCGTATTTAGGTTGTTCATTTCGGTTGGTTTCGCATTACAAATAAAACACCTACTGCACGAATTCGTATTTGTGAGTACATTAGCGACTGCACCATCTAGCATAGTGCAATGCATTTGAAAGAAAACTTCAAAAACCATAGACTTTCTTTCAACAACGGCGCACTCGAGTTTTTCAAATTTTTCTGTTATTATTTTGTATTCATCACGAATGAGTTGAGGATTTTCTTTCGCACAGCAAAATTTTATAGGTCTGCAGTATCTGGTTGATGATGGTGTTGCATTAGACCAAACAACTTCTCCCGATATCATATTCAACAACCTTCACATATATAACAAAATATTTTGAATATGTATATGTATAAAAACAAATATTTATTTAATAAACTTACTTGATCGGAACAAAAGCAATAACAAACATAAATTCATCAGAGTTTTCAACGTTACAAAATTTTTGTTTAAAGCGGCTATGACCAGAACTTCCATCCATTCCCCACTTTCCAATTAACTGAAGTGTATTTAGGCCTTGCGGTATATCGCACTGATCCAAAATTCCCTCTACAGTTTTGCACATTATCGTCTTCACATCGACCTCAGCAGAAGTTTCGGATGCGTTTATGGTCGGCACTAAATTTTGTTTTAACATTCGCAATGTATATAGGGAAGGAAAGCAGTTTGGGTGCAAGTCGTTAATTGTATTTCGTAAAACATTGTACTTTCTCTCAGAGAGATCTAAGTCCAAACATAAGGCGAGTGCTTTGGGTGGCGTTAAACAATTCTCCTCTTCTTTTCTACATCCTCGCTTTAGTTTTTGAATGGCATATTCCAGCTCCTCTAAAGAATATTTGGCAATTAACTCGGAAGCTCTATGATTCTTGGATTTTTTTGACGACTTCGCAAAATTTTTTCTTGGCCTGCCGCGTTTAGTTATTGGGGTTCTTTTTGTTGGTGAAGGTGTCATGTCAGTATTTTCTGCACAACTGTTTGTTGGTTCGACTAAGCCTTCTGGGGATATATCCATTGGTTGTGAATTAACCTTACTAGTGCCATGGTTGGCAGGTTGCTATTGAATAAGTATTAATTTTAAATATTAACTCAGCTTTAAACGTTCATGTCAACTTACATGATCCAAATCCAAAAATGTCTCATTCAACCAATTGGAATATTTTTGTTCAAAATACACTTTATTTCTCTTGCACTCATTCCAGTATTTATCCATTTTACAATGAAAGCGCTGTATTTTAAGTAGCAGCCTGTCTTTTTCAATAGAAACTTTACCCACTTTCTGCTCAATAAATGAATGTAAAGTAGACACTTGCTTATTTTTCGGTGCTGACATCCAGCAAACAATTAAATTGCAATTTTTTAATAACATTTTTACAAAAATTCACTTGCACTGACCTACTTTGCATTGAAATAATAACGTGACGTCAAAATGTAAACATATCTAACCCATAATAACATTTTACAATAGGTTGATGATAAACAAAATTATGTGCAAAAAAAATATTTTTTGATATGTAGTTTGTTTACAAAACTAATGTATGTAATAAGAATAAAAGTAATACTAATAACGATAACAACAATAAAAACATACAATAGTATGTACTAATAAAATATTTAATAAATCATAATTAATAATATATATATTTAATATTTAAATATGTTTGCTGGGACATGAATATAACATGCAGCATACGAATGAAGAAATAGAAAAGAATTTGAAAAAAACGATGTTTTGGGCTTTAAAAAAAATTTTTTTTTTTCAAGTTTGTGCACTTTTTTTTCCTTTGGTTTTTTTTTTATTGTAAAGATAACGTCTTCTTATTTCTTTTTCATCAATAAAATTTTAGGGAGCTCTTGAAAAAAAATTTTGGCGGACGTCTAAACTTTTTGAATTTTTCGGTTTTTTAAAAGAAAAATACTCAATATTACAGCCAACTTTTAAATAGTTATTTTCACGATATTTAAAAATAAAATAATAGATGTTTTAAACAGTAATAAAACATTTTAAAAACAGAAAATATTTTGCAATTATCTGAAAAAATCAATTTTTTAGGAATTTTTTCGCATTGCACCAAAAAGGCCAAAATGAAAAAATCCATTTTAGACATTTTTACAGAATTTGCTTTTCCACATTTGTGCACTTTTTTTTTGGTTTTTTTTTTTCTATTTTGCAGCTATGGCTTCAAACTTTGTTTGGAAAAACTAAAATTTTAGGGAGCTTTAAAAAAAAACATTTTATTTTCCACGAAACTTTGAACATTTTTATGTTTTTCATCCAAAAACACAACATTTGTACTAAATTTTTTAAAATAAAATTGCAGAATTTTGTAAAAGTATAAATTTTGTATTTTTTTAAATATTGTTTAAAAGCATTTAAAAAAAAATTGCCTCAATTCCCTTTTAAAATGAGCTCCCTGCAATCATTTCCGTACTTCTACCAAATATAAGTTTTTCAATTCGTGTACTTTAAGCAAAAACCCATTGACTTCGGCGCCCCTAGCGGATACAAAAGGCGGTAAACTCGGTCACTTTTATGTTATTTCTTTTAGTTGGTTTGTTTGATTAACAAATATACTAAAAAGGGACAAGAGTTCAAAAATTTGGAAAATATCGATTTTTGTCCACCTTCGAAGCAGTGTGTATCGGGTACAAAAAAAAGTTATGCAAATCGGAGAACCAAAGGAACATATGGTATGAATACGAAGTCGCTAGCATTAGTGGTTCAACAGTTATTAGAGTACCAACATACGCACCAACGTTTTTATATATTAAGAAGATACGAAAATTCTGAAATGGAAAAAAAAAATTGTTTGTTAAAGTCAAAAGTTTGATATAACCACTTTTCGCTATAAGAGAAGCAATTTGTATGAAAAATGTGATTAAAACTTTTGGGACCGAAGAAATTCTTCGCCATAAACAAAAATTTATTACAACCAGGGTTCGTTATAAGCGAACTCCATTGTATTAAATTTTAATAATTTTGGGAATCTCCAATCTCCTCCTTTACCCGGCCTTCCCATGTTCAAGTCAAATTGATCACACATCCAATAGTCAAAAAATTGTTAAGCAACTGTCCCACTGAAAACTTGAAAGAGAGAAGTGAAACGTATGATTGTTTAGTAAAATAGAGTAAAAGAGTGTGAGAGCCAAAAATATAACGTGTGAAAGCCGGGTAATATCTTAAATATATTTACGCTGATTCCTAGCTCACTGACTGACTGTCTGACTGAGAGACTGACTGATTTTGTAACGCTGACCAAAATGATACGGTTCTAATTCCTAAGATTGATCTCGCCCAACTGACACCACATTACCTTTCATATTAAAACGCCGCCAGTTTCCAGTAATTCCTGCACACGCAATTAAAATAAACAAGGCTCATGGCCAGTCATTTGACTACGTTGGCATTAATTTGGAGACCGCGGTATTTTCCCACGGCCAACTGTATGTGGCTTTGTCACGATCAAAAGTTGCAAGGCAAGTTAAGATACGTATTCAATCGACCCCACAGCAAAGAAAACTATTAAATAACCGACGATATTTCACTCGAAATATAGTTTTTCAAGAGATTCTAAATTGAAAAACTTTTTTGCCAAATATTTCTTATCTGTTTTGATACTTATGTATATAATTTCTACAGACACAATCTTTTTGACATGTACATATGTAACAATATAATTTTCAATTTATCACTATATTAAAAGAAATATAATTTATTATAAATTTTTCGTGTATTTAAATTTAAACTGTTTTATTCATAATTTTTAAACGGGCGCCTAGGCGCCACACAATCAACTAGTAGATAATATTTACAAATATTGTTTCAGCATGTTGCGCGGTTGATTATAATTTTGACATCAAATTTGATTTTATGATAGACAATTTTCTTTCAAATATATCCAATGTCAACTTAACATGAAAAACTTTTATTTTCACTACAAAAATATAATTTTAGAAATTCGACAGTGACCAGTGTAATTTTTACTCTGTATAAGGCTAAAATTGCTATGTATATGTTTATGTCAACGTTAAATTAACATGTTTAACTATTAATATAATATGAAACCACGTAAAAATTAAAAGAATTAGTTTTTGTTTTGGAAATTTAGAATAAACTGAAATCAACATTTCTTCGTATTAATTGTACATGGCATTTTTTTGTGTGTACTAACGTGAAAAAGAAGTACTTTTTGACAAGTCTACATACCCTCGAAGTTTAAACTGAAGATTGAACTTGTGATTTTGGCACTGTATTATATCTTGTATATATTTGGTCTCAATGTATTTCGGATACCATTTGAACAGTTCTATTTCCGATTGGGATATAATAATATTTCGAAGAGAAGTACTTGTGTTATGTATTACGTAGTAGAGCTAAGACCTACTTCGTATTAACAAAAATGCTTATCTTCACTTGATGATAATGACACAACTTCAATTATTTGTTTAAGAAAGTTTTTAATTAACTAATTAATGAATTAACTAAATCAATAAAGATAACGCACTAAATATATAAGTAATATCCAATATTAAGAAGTTTTTGTACTCTTTTAACAAAATATTTCTCTTTCTATATTTTTTCACATCTTTCTTTACAAAATATCCTTCTTTTGTTTTGAGAAAATAAGAAACACCTTCGTTGATTTTAGTGTACGCCCTGATTACTTTTTGCTATTGTTCTTAATAAAAGCAAGCTTTGTTGGTAGGTTACATCAGCAACGCCTTAGCTAAGAAACAATTTTTTAGGGTCAAATGTTATGGTATTGCAAATATTGCTGCTCTATTAGCTTTGATAGTTTCAATGAAAGGAAGGAGAAATAAAACAATCAATATTTTTACAATCTTAAATGATTATTTAATGTTCTGTACAAAAGACCAACAAAGGACAACAACAAAAAGATTGCTATAATGCCGCAATAATGTTATAGAAAACTGCACAATACTGTTATAAGAGGTGGAGGTATAAAATCAAATTAATGAAGTTAAATAATGATAACAGATTGTATATAGAGCTTAAAATAAATTACTTATTTCCAAAAAATATGTAATTCTGAAATAATTAAAAATAAGGAATAATATATAACAAAAGTCGAAATGTATCCCTGTTTTCCCATAGACGTATATACGGTATACTTATTAGTTTTCTAGTTCCAGTTCCTAATATTTTTGTCAAGGGAATTATGGTATTTTGAATCATGACGTTTTTCCCTTATTCCATTAGTTTGTACACTCATTATGAAATAATATTAGTCGATTTTATGATCCTCTCTTTTATTTTGCTGGGATTGTAATTGAAAATATTGCTGGGATATAA
Source organism: Cordilura impudica (assembly GCA_963682025.1). Classification (NCBI taxonomy): domain Eukaryota; kingdom Metazoa; phylum Arthropoda; class Insecta; order Diptera; family Scathophagidae; genus Cordilura; species Cordilura impudica. Next base: position 281,108,803 of record OY821517.1, on the reverse strand, counting down.
AGACAGTTTCTGAAAACACCAACAGTTTTCTTAAAATTTTGTTTAAGTCTGCTATTAAGTTGTACGCATTTCTTCCAATAATTGGTTTGTTTCCTTTGTAAGTTTTGATCGGTGACATTATTTATTATTTTGAAAATTGGTATAAAGCCAAACTTTATAACAAACACCACTAAACATGTTGCAACTATTTTTGCCGCCGATAATATCATCGCTCCAGACATAAAAAAAAAATATGTAAAGAAAGTTATAAATTGTTTTCACACAAAAATCATATCCCTTTTAATTAAGCAAAAACATCGAGCATTAAAAATAAAAAAAACACACCTGTTTAAAACAACAACGATTTTAAGGGAACAGATCACAGAAGAAGACCAAACAGTATTTTTTGAGAGCGAAAATATTTTGTACAATAATTTGATAGAAACAACGAACACAGAACACAATAAGAAATTCACAGCCTTACAACAAAAGCAATATTAAGAGCATAATATAATACACCGTGGTTAATCAGGTTAGAACCATCATATTTAAAATTAAAAAATCCTATTAATTGCAAATACAGAAAAAAAATTTGCTTTACAGAAAAATAACTGATTCTTCAACTGACAACTGAAACACAAAACAGTTATGGTAATGATTTATAACGGTTCGTTTTTCTCTTTGTTTGTAGTCAAGTATAAAATTCTTCATTAATTTTTTGGTTCAACAGAATAGAACCACATGCATTTTTTACTTAAATCAGTAGGCGAACTGCAAGTATTTGTAACTTAAGTCATTTGGTGGTTGTATTAAAGCCAAATAAAATTAAAACTAAAGACAATGGGTAAAAAGAGTACTTTAAATTCGTGGCAAATTGGGAAAATGTTTATTATTATGAAAAATATTCTTATCGCGAAATCGCTAGAAAATTCTGACGAACCCATAATGTGGTAATAAATTATATAAAACATCGTGAAACGTATAATAAAAATTACAAAGGAGGTACTTACACAGCGCTAAAACCACAGGACAAGCGAAAAATTCTTTTCATTGCCTCAAATTCAGCCCAATCTACATTTAAAATCAAGCATTTAGCAGGACTAAATGCAAGTAAATCAACAGTTCGTCGCGCTATTTTAAGCAGTAAACATTTGCAGCTTCGAAAACAGAAGAAAAAACCTCCATTAAATTCAACTCGTCAACAACAACGCTTTCAATTTGCCAAAAATCATATGACATGGGATGTTCAATGATAATTAAATGATAATGATTGGCGAAAAGTAATTTTTCCCCGATGGCTACAACTTTTATTTTCACGATATCCCTAAAGAGGAAAAATTTCTAAGCCGACATCACAGCTGAGAGGGGGGCGTTATGGTATGTGCTGCAGTTTCATACTACAACGTTATTGACCTTGTTGTTCAAAGTATCCGAATGACCGGAAATAAGGAAACAATTACAAAACCTTATTGGAACAGGCTTTCGTTAAGATAAGAGATATTTCTCGACCACTAGAGTGGATTTATCAACATGATAACGCACCTATACACACGGCACGTGTAGTAAAATCGTGAATTGCCAGCCAAAATATTGGGATCTTAAATTGGCCGCCCTATTCGTCCGACCTTAACATTATAGAAAATGTTTGGGGTTGGCTAACCCGTAAGGTATACAAAGGAGGAGAGCAGTATGAAACCAGAGATGAGGTAATTGATGGAATAAAAGTTGCAATGGGTGAAATATCTCTCGACTATTTAAAATCCCTATACGAATCAATGAAAAATGGAATTTATGAAGTTATTGTAAAGAACGGTAAATTTACGCATTATTAAATTAATATTTAAAGGAAATAATTACAATAAAATCAATTGTCAAGTACAAAAAATCAAGTCTGTTTGATTTATAGAACAATGAAAAGGTGTTCTATTCTGTTGAACCAAAAATTTAATGAAGAATTTTATACTTGACTACAAACAAAGAGAGAAACGAATTGTTATAATGCATTATCATAAGATTTTTTGTGTTTAAATTGTCATCTGAAGAGCAGTTATTTCTCTGCAAAGCAAAATTTCTTTATTTTTTTGTATTTGCAATATATGGAGTTTTTATAATTTTAAGTATACTGGTTCTATCCTGATGAACCACAGTGTATTTAAGCCAGGGTGCTTCGTAAACAAATCAAACACAACCATTGTTGACGTTTGGCTGGTCACCCTACATATGGTTACCCCAATGATGTGATCATCAATTTGAGATGCAGAGGGTGTTGGCGTCATTAAGTAATTTAGTACTTAATTTTTTAACGAATGTTTATTATTGTAGTTTTAAGGTCGAATCGTTGGTTTATTTTTTTATGAATATCAATCGTTGTTTAACCCCCAAAAAGTAAAGTCGACTTCCTTGTTCGCGTTTTTTTAAATTCATCCGTAAATAAAGTTGAAATTCTTGTAACTAAACAAAAAGTGTAATTTTTTAAAACTTACAGTAAATTGTTCTATACACCAGCAAACAATAAAGGAAAGTAATCTCGTTTCCTTTTTTAATAGAGTTCAAAAACCAAATCTAATTGTTGTTTCTCTTTTTTTCGGTGTCTCCTTGTGCGTTCCAACAGGTACCCATCAAATCAATCCCTATAAGTTGTTGAAGAAAAAAATTCAATCGGAATTTTTCATTGGTCCTCATCGAACCGGATTGCACGGGAACATTTTTGTTGGAGAAAATCTACACATAAGGTGAAGTGACTTTCATTTTTTATTTATAAAATCCTCAGGTTTTTCCTTTTAAAATTTTTATTTGATGAAATTTTAAAGGAAATATATTTGTGAGGTAAAAAAGTAGTAAAAATACTCCTTAATAGAAAAGAAAATAGGAGTTAATAAAATAGTTTTGAGCCACCCTGTTTTTAAACTCCGAAAATTAAAAAGTAACTCTGTGTGATCTGGCAATACCGTATTAATTATATGTGTCATATGGTAATTGTCAAAAAACATTTGTTTACATTGCAATTATATTTTAATTTGTGAATTTTTTATATGAAATGAATTGGTGTTTTGTTTAAAAGATAGTTAATAAAATATATATGAAAAATTAAAAGAAAAGTGCAACAAGTGTAGTGATACGATACAAAGTGAAAAGTTAAGCCAAAAAGTGTACCAAAGAACAAAAATTAGACTTGCTAAAAATACATACAAATCGGTGTGTTAGTTGATTACAGTGTCGAGCAATATAATAGTACAAATACTAAAAATATTTTTTGTATTTAAAATAAAAGTTTTATATTTTAAACTTTTGAATTTGTACTACTTCCCTTTGATCTTAAATGACATTTTAAAGAATTTTAGCAGATTTTCGAATTTTTGTTAACTTGTTTGGAGAACTTTTCGACTTTAAAATAAATTGGTTGTTTGATAAAATATTTAATACTTTTAAAAGTGATTTTTTTTGGAAATAAAAATTTGTTTTAACCCTTTTCGTGGATATTTTTGATTTAATAATTTTGAATAATAATTATTTGGAAACACTTTTCTCTTAATTTTCAAGCTAAAAGATTACTATCTACTATTGCAAACCTGATAAAAAGTTTTTCATTGAATGTTTTTTGAAAATTTTGAATTTTTTCAACGCTTACCCAACCTTTGGCAATTTTACAACAATATTTTGGACTTTTTGTTTCATTTTCTTGGTTTAAAGTAAATTTTTGTTGGAAATATGGTAAAATCCGATATTTTGAATAAATTTGAGAAATATGCGGACCTTTTTCTCGAATTTGAAAAAGATTTTAATGATACTCATAAGGCAACCCAGACGTCGTTTACAATTGAACTTGAAAAGGAGGAGTTCAAGACGTTATGGGAAAGAGTAAGGGTATCTTATGAAACTTTTATGACTGCGGGGGGTAAAGCTGACTCTGAAGAAGACGGTGCGGCAGCAAAGCTACTATTAAAGGAATGTCGATTAGCTTATATTAGCTGTGCTGCACTAATGGGGGAATTATCCCAATCTTTTGTGAATAGATCGGTACTTTCTTCCACTCAATGTGGTGCAAATTCAAGAGATGTTGCGAGTTCTGGTGATAATAGATTACCCACTCATCAGATTAGGGGTCCATCATGCACCACCGAACCTTTTTATGGTGATTACCAGTCTTGGCCTGCCTTTAGGGGCATGTTCATGGCAGTTTATATTAACGGTTCTTCATTGTCGGCAGTTGAAAAGCTGTTTTATCTCCGACAAAATACGCGTGATGAGGCTTTGGATATCGTTAAAAAATCTCCCCTCACTAATGATGGTTTCGATACTGCGTGGAAAAATTTGAAGGATAGGTATGAGAATAGGAGAATTCTAGTTAATATCCAATTAAAAATTTTGTTTAATTTGGTTGAGGTCAAATCAGAGTCAGCTAGTGAAATAAAGCGGTTGCAAAGAGATATCAATAATTGTATTTCAGCGCTTCATTTACACGAAATTGATATCACAAATTGGGACCCAATTTTTATTTTTCTGTGCTCTATTAAATTGCCTGATCTAACTTTGTCGTTGTGGGAGCAGTCAATTAAGGATAAAACGGAAATTCCGAAGTGGAAAGATATGGATGACTTTCTCACTTCTCGTTTTCAGTCTTTAGAAACTGTTTCGGGGATTAGATCGAACCCAACAAAATATATTGAGAAACCCAGCTCTAGCCGGACTGTTAATTCGGGAGATAATTCACACTCTAGAAATAGTTCTCGTTCAGGTAACGATTCGTTTTCGATAAATAGGTCTTTTTCCAATAGGAAAGTAAGGACTTATCAGGCACAAGTGGTGAGAAAGACATGCCCAACTTGCTCGAAAGACCATGTGTTAAGAACTTGTCCCAAATTTCTAAAAATGAATCCCGCGGAGAGATATCTGATTGTAAAAAGACACAATCTATGCTTGAACTGTCTAAGTGATGGCCATAAGTTAAATACTTGCCAAAGCAACTTTAGTTGTTCGGTGTGTAAATTAAAACACCATTCGTTGCTGCATAGGGAGGTGCTAAATGTTAACACCGCTGAGGGACCAGGTACGAGTCAGGCGGCTGCACAGAATGCAATGGTGCAGAACTGTTTTGCTGCTACCAATCGACAAATTCTTTTGGGAACCGCTGTAGTCAACATATTATGTCGTGGCGACGTATTTTCGGTCAGAGCCCTCATCGATTCGGGCTCACAAGCAACGTTTATTTCGGAAGGTTTGCAGCGTAAACTTAGTTTACCAGTTAGGGGTATCAGGGCTCAAGTTTCTGGTTTGAATAATGCTTTGGCGGGTTCAGTTCAAAAACTTTGTTCATTTGACTTGAGTTCTCCGCTGGATAGTTCGTTTAGAATATATGTAGATGGTTTGATTCTACCTAAATTGACGGGAAATTTGCCAACTGAATCGGTTAATGTTTCGCAATCGATTTCGCTGTTAGGTTTAAAGTTGGCCGACCCTAATTTCTCAAAGAGTAGTAAAGTCGATCTACTAATTGGCGCTGATATTTACTCCAAAATCATGCGAGATGGGGTCAAACGTAACATTTTGGGAAACCTGATGGCTCAGGAAACCATTTTTGGGTGGATTCTAACTGGCCCACTTACTAATATGAGACATGGAGCCTTTACTACGTGCGTTTCATTTTACACTGAAGTTGGCCTGGACAAACAGTTGGAGAAATTCTGGTACCTAGAAGAACCCCCAAAGGCCTCTGAATCGACACCCGAAGACGAATATTGTGAAGAATATTACAAAAAAAACTACGAGGCGGAATGCAGAGGGGCGGTATGTGGTTTCTTTGCCATTTAAACCCCAATATTTGGCCATTAGTGGGCTAGGTTTTTCTCGTGAGAAAGCTCAGCGGCAGTTTTTAAGAAATGAGGTGTCGCTGCTTAAAAACCCGGTTCTTAAAACAACTTATGACAATGTCCTTTCGGAATATGAGGTGTTGGGTCATATGGTTCAAGTTGAACATGACGATTTTGGATTTTCAAAATCTTTTTATTTGCCACACCATGCTGTGTTTAAACCTGAAAGTTTGTCTACTAAGGTCAGGGTTGTTTTTAATGCCTCGAGTCGTTCGTCGTCAGGCTTAAGCCTTAACGATATTTTGTTTACCGGCCCTGTTCTACAAAATGATTTGATGTTGTTGATTGTTAGATGGCGGTTTTATCGTTACGTTTTTAATGGGGACATTGAGAAAATGTACCGCCAAATTCTTGTGGAACCGAGAGAGGCTAAATTTCAAAGAATAATTTTCCGCGAACAACCGGGTGACGAATTGAAAGATTATGAATTAAGAACTGTCACTTTTGGGGTAAATTGTGCTCCTTATTTAGCTATTAGGACACTGCATCAATTAGCTAGCGACGTTGAAGAAAAATTTCCACTCGCTTCGAAGATTTTACGTCAAATGATGTATGTGGATGATGCTCTAGCAGGGGCTCATGATGTTTCATTAGCTATAGCGGCTCGGGATCAGTTATTGTTGGCTTTATCATCGGCTGGCTTTTCCATGGGGAAGTGGACCTCCAACGATGAACGCATTCTGCAGGGCCTGCCGACTGATTTTCTTTTGCATGAAAACTTTTTAGAAATCGACGATGAGAGCACCACAAAAACATTGGGTATTAGGTGGAATGCTAAAGTTGATACATTTTATTTTGCAACTTCTCCTACTCCTGTAAAGGATAATTTTACTAAGAGAGAGGTTTTGTCCATCATCGCGAAACTTTTTGATCCCGCTGGTTGGATAGGGCCTATAGTGATTATTGCAAAAATATTGATGCAACAAATTTGGAGCGAGAGGACAGATTGGGATGATGTTTTGTCGGAAAATAGTAGCCTGAAATGGAGGCAATTTATCGATGACTATAGTTTCATTGATAGGATAACTATATCTCGTTGGGTTGGGTTCACACCTACGGCCAATTTAGAAATTCATGGGTTTTCGGATGCGTCTGAGAGGGCGTATGGCGCTTGTGTTTATGTTCGTCTTCAAGATGAAAAGGGCGCCATTCAATCTCATTTGTTGTTGGCGAAGTCTAGAGTAGCTCCTTTGAAAACCGTTTCACTCCCTCGTCTTGAACTATGTGGAGCTTACCTTTTGGCTCGTTTGATTGATACGGTCAAAAAAGATTTTAAGTTTGATGAAACTCGGACGAGAGTATATGCATGGAGCGATTCAATGATCGTTTTGGCTTGGCTTCAAAAACCATCCAATACTTGGTCAACTTTCGTTGCTAATAGGGTCTCGAAAATTGTGGAAAAAACGGGAAAAAGTTGCTGGAGGCACGTTTGCTCGAAAGACAACCCTGCTGATATGTTAAGTCGTGGTGTGCGGCCACAAGATTTAGTTGAGAATCAACTATGGTGGCATGGTCCTTCGTGGCTATGTTCTTCGTCCGAGCAATGGGATACTTCGTCTGTTAAAGAATTTGACACAAGTGAAGAAGAACGTAGACATCAGGTATTTTTTGTATACTTTGAGTCTTTTTACGATTTGCTGAAAGACTTTTCTTCCTATTCGAGAGCATTACGGGTCATGGCTTTAGTAGTCAGGGGCTGGAAACTTATTTTAAAACAAGGAGAAATTTTTCCGTCTCCAGATGTAACTTCAGCTGAAATTCAGTCAGTTAAAGAGAAGTTGATAATCGTATCACAAAAGGCTTTCTTTTCCGCCGAATATAATAAATTGTCGAATGACCAACCGGTGTTAGAAGGGAAACTGTTGAATTTGAATCCTTTTTTGGATGATAAGGGGATTATGCGTGTTGGAGGACGTTTGGCAAATGCTCCGAATTTAACATATAGTGAGAAATTTCCTATAGTTTTACATGCTGGGTGTCAGTTTTCCCTTCTGTTTGTCAATTTTATCCACAAAGTTACGCTGCACGGTGGAAATCAATTGATGTTGAGAGTCCTACGGACTGAATTTCATATTCCACATGCCAAAAATCTGATCAAAACGGTTATCGGCCGATGCAAGATCTGCACAATACAAAGAAAGGCAACTCAAAGTCAGATTATGGCAGCTCTTCCCACTTCTAGAACAGTTATTTCTCGACCCTTTACCACTACTGGTGTGGATTTTGCTGGGCCCTTTGATCTCCGAAATTACACCGGTCGAGCCTGTTTAATTACGAAGGGTTATGTTTGTTTATTTGTATGTTTCGCTACGAAAGCGATTCATTTAGAAGCGGTGAACAGTCTATCTACACCATCTTTCCTAGCATCTTTTGAAAGATTTGTTGCGCGACGAGGATATCCGAAGGAAATCCACTCGGATAATGGTTCAAATTTCGTAGGTGCCTCAAAAGTTCTATAGTGTAAAAAGGCAGGATCGCCATATAGTGTAGGTGGGGCGCCAGCTAGGATCACCAAATAATATAAAAATCGCTGGACCGTTATATAATGTATGCCTTGTAGTAATCTACGTACATAGTGGCATTTAAATTTAATATAGTGTATGTATGGGGGCAGGATCGCCACATAGTGTATGAGGGGGCAGGATCGCCATATAGTGTTAGCTTGGCAGGATCGCCATATAGTGTATGAGGGTGTACAAAAGGATACTAAGATTGGGTGAGAACCGGACCAATCTCAGGAGGAATTTTGTCAAGTGCTTTCCTCAAAGCAGTTCCCGCGTGCACGCTAGATGCACTTTTTTTATATAGCGCGTAGGCAGATTATGCCAATGTTTGAACCCTTTGGCAGAATATGCCAGTAAAAAAAAAAGAAAATCTCTGTTTAGTTTTAATTATAACCCTTTCAAATCAGAATTACAATTAATTATTTATTTTAAAATGCTGGTCTTTTATATCATTATAATTTAATATATTTTTACTTAATTTAAATAATAGTCTTCTCTTTTCTTTACATTCGCATATTACAAATTCATTGATTTTTGAACGTTGGACTCAATAGCCAATCAGAAAACGTTCAATAATCAATTTAAATTTTTCCCCTCAAAATTTGAGTGACATTCCTATTTGTCATGGGTTATTGACACAATTTGAATTTTCACAAATTTGTCATTTTGCATTCCAGTGATATTTAATTACACAATAATTTATTGTTTTGTAATTCAACCCTTTACCCAAGGTTAGTGTACTTTGTGGTATGTGTTGAATGAAAAGAAAAGATATGCAAAAAAAAAATAAATGTAAACAAATAATTACAAATAAATATGTGCATGTGCATATAGTAAACAAAAATAAACAAAAAAATATAAACAAATAAAGATGAATAAATGAAATAAATAAAGATAAATGAAGATGTGTGTAACATCATCACAGTTCTAAAATCAGATTTTCGTGATTTTCTTCGTAGTTCAGGTACTGCTATAAATTCGCGATATGGACCCCAAGGCCTTGAGTGGCATTTTAACCCTGCTAGTGCACCTCATATGGGGGGCTTATGGGAGGCAGGTGTAAAAAGCTTCAAACACCATTTTAGAAGAATTGCTGGTGGCTTGAAATACACCTTCGAAGAATTTTCGACTTTATTAGCTCGCATTGAATCGTGCTTAAATTCCAGACCTTTGTGTCCTTTATCAGATAATGTGGAATGCTTAGACATTTTAACTCCGGGCCACTTTCTGATTGGCGGTCCACTTTTATCTCCGCCCGAAGCTGAAATTTTAGTAGCTCCTCTTTCCATTACTAATCGATGGATGCGAGTTAAGGCATTAAATCAGCATTTATGTTCTAGATGGAAAGATGAATACTTAAAGGATCTCCAAAAGCGTAATAAGTGTAAGTTTATGCAAAAGGACCTGAAGATTGGAGATTTGGTTGTCATTCGAGAAGATAATTTACCGACTAACGAATGGCGGTTAGGTAGAGTAATAAAAGTCCATTTGGGTAAAGATAGTCATGTCAGAGTTGTGGAGCTAAAAACAGAGCGTGGCTTAATTACAAGACCAGTTGTGAAGTTAGTACTTCTTCCAACGTATTAGTTCTTTTTTCTTTTTTACTACTTAAATTCTTTATAGTATCATGGTTTCGTCAAAGAAGTATGCTGAAGGTCGTCGCAACACACATAAAATGGTTTGCCGCGTGTGTTTAAAAGACCACCCATTACGTTTCTGTGAAAAGTTTCTCCAAGTAGATTATAAGGAAAGGATGCAGCTTGTTTCTATTTACAAGTATTGTGCTGGATGTTTGAGTCACGACCATACCTGGCGTACTTGTGAAAGTACGGTGATATGCACCACACGCTCTTACATAAGCCGGGCAAAAGACCTAGTTCGTCAGTCCCAAAAAAGAATAAAACAGTAAAGCGCTGTGAGCGGGGACCTAGTTCGTCTACCCGCCTTAAGAGTAGAAGACCTCGTTCGTCTCGAAACTCAGCCAGGGGACCTCGTTCGTCCGATGGTCTACAGAGCGAGAGACCTAGTTCGTCTCGAGCTCTGATTCCTAGTAATTCGAGGAGCCATAAACAGCCCGCACAATATGGAGAAGTCAGCCACAGAAGAGCCAATAATGTTTCGTTGCCAAATTATGTCATTAGTCAGAGCGTACTATTGAAGCCCACGGCGATAATTAAAATAGTTTCCAGGGATCGATATATTTCTGAACGCGCTGTGATTGATCCCGGATCGGAATGCTCCGTCGTTTCGGAAGAGGTAGTGCGGCGACTTGGTGCCAAAACTGTTCGGGTAGGCCAGAAGGAGAGATGCCTACTGGTTATTAGAGGTAACCACGGAAACAGCGAGACGGTTGAAGCTTACGCCGAGGTGAAGCGAAAATTCACGCTGGTGACTCCTTCGAAGTCTATTGATGCGAGGATTGTGGATGAGTTTCCGGGTTTACAATTAGCGGATCCCCAATTTAATGTTGCAGCACCGGTCCATATAAAGCTCGGATGTGACGTCTATACAAAAATTATCAGAAATGGCGTTACGGGTGGCTCTTTTGGGAAACCTCTGGCTCAATTTACCATATTTGGCTACATCGTGTCGGGTTCATGCTCACCACAATGATTGATCTTTTTTTTTCCTACCTTTTTGGTTTTTTTTTACCGTTGACCGGCTGGTACTTGGAAAATGGTATTGAAGTATGCTGCTGGCGGTTCAACTTTAATTTAGTATTATTTTTTTTTTTTTTTTTACTATTTATTATACTCGTTGTTGGAATAAAACGAATTTTTGAAATTTTTGAATTTAATATGGGTTTTGTTCTTTTTCTTTTCTTTTTTTGCCTTTTCTATTTATTTTGGTCTCTAGGTCCTAGTACAATGGTTCGGTTGCAGTACTGCAAGGCGGCCGGGATGTTGACGTTTGGCTGGTCACCCTACATATGGTTACCCCAATGATGTGATCATCAATTTGAGATGCAGAGGGTGTTGGCGTCATTAAGTAATTTAGTACTTAATTTTTTAACGAATGTTTATTATTGTAGTTTTAAGGTCGAATCGTTGGTTTATTTTTTTATGAATATCAATCGTTGTTTAACCCCCAAAAAGTAAAGTCGACTTCCTTGTTCGCGTTTTTTTAAATTCATCCGTAAATAAAGTTGAAATTCTTGTAACTAAACAAAAAGTGTAATTTTTTAAAACTTACAGTAAATTGTTCTATACACCAGCAAACAATAAAGGAAAGTAATCTCGTTTCCTTTTTTAATAGAGTTCAAAAACCAAATCTAATTGTTGTTTCTCTTTTTTTCGGTGTCTCCTTGTGCGTTCCAACAGGTACCCATCAAATCAATCCCTATAAGTTGTTGAAGAAAAAAATTCAATCGGAATTTTTCAACCATACCAAACGACATTCACTGGCTACTCTCACTTGGTCCGAAGTTCGAGCTACCAACAACATAGGAAAACTTTCCATTATTTAAAAACATTGCTGAAGGAGAAGGAATTATTCAAACAATAAGTGATAAAGAAAAGCAAGAAATGGCGAGAGCTAAGCTAGTGTGCTGCATTTGTCGACAAGAAAAGACTATAAAACTAAGTGGAAAAGAGAAGATCATAACAAGTACAGTGGAACAAACCCAAAAATTTTCACGACAAAATAAAAATGTATTAATTTTAAATTCGAATAAGGGAGATGTTACCATGGCTATGGAGAAGCAAGATTACGTGAAAGAAATGCAGAATATATTAAACGACATAACAACATACAACGTACTACGAAGAGATCCAACCTCGACTTTACAATAACGAAACAACGAACATATTGATAAATTATTCCAAAAAGGTTACATAAACTCTTTTGAAAGAACAAAGCTTACTGTAAGAACTGCGACAACTCCCAGGATTTATGGTCTACCAAAAATCTACAAAGAAGACACCACGCTAAGACCGATATGCTCATCGATAAACTCACCGTCGTATAACTTATATAAGTACATGGTCCGAATGCTTAGGAATACGATTAGCGATTCAGTTTTCAACATAAAAAGCTTACAAGAATTTAAATTTAATTTATGACGATGAAATAATGATATCATTTGACGTAGTTGCACTGTTTTCAAGCGTACCTCTAGAAAAGGCACTAAAAATAGTAGAAGATAATTGGAAAACTATTGAAAAATACACAAAAGTTGAGAAATAATTGTTCATGGACGGCTTACGATTCTGTATCAAAGAAAACAGATATTTTAAATACGTCGACAAAATATATAACCAAAGAAAGGGCACACCCATGAGATCTCCGGCATCACCAATAATAGCGGATTTATTTATGGAGAATTTATTGAATGAAGCGGCAGAAATGCTGACAGTAAAACCGAGAGTCATGGTAAAATATGTCGATGATTTATTTGTCATTGTAAAGAAAGATGAACACACTACACGCTTTAAACAACATCAATAAAAACATAAAACTTACAATGGAAATTGAAAAGATCAGCAAATCCCATTTTTAAATACGCTGTTGAAAAAACACAATAACAAAATCCGAACAAATTAGTACCAAAAACCAATAGCGTCTGCAAGAATTATCAACTTTACCTCTCAACATCCACACATAATTTTTTTTTTCATCTTTATTATGTTAATACTACGACCAGTCTATGAAGACTAACTAATAGTTTAGTTCTAATTACAATATTTAATAAGGGTTACAGATATATGAGTTTATTCAATCCGAGTTGAATCGACCTATCAGTTCATGGGGTGTGTAGCGATTAAGCCTTCTTGCTAGACCCTTAGTATTAGGTAATTAAAGTTAACACAGTAATGAAATTAAAGTTAATACACTAAATAAGTTCATATCGAGATGTCAGTGATACATTTTTTCATAATGAAAACAAAAAACGTATTCTGGACGTACTTACTAAATATGACTACCCGAGAAAAAGGGCTCGAAAACTGATAAATAAATACACAAGGAAGGATCATCGAGAAATACCCAAAGAAAAACCAACGACAATGTATAAACATTCACCAATTCAGCAGGATTAAGCGATACCATGAAAAGATCTCATCTGTATAATAAACAAAAAGTAAGAAAATTACAGTCGCTCTAGACCGACTATACGATACCCTATACCATGGGTTAATGACCCTATCTCTTCGGTCCAACTAATTGGATATAGAAAATAAGCATAAACCAAATTTGAGTGGCATTGTTATTATTTTTTTTTTTGGCTGCAAATATGAAAAAGTTCATATCGGATGCTATATTTATATGGGGATTAGGTCGATAAATAGACCGATCCCGACCATATTTGGCAAACTCACTTATATTTTGAAAAAATATATACAATCCAAATTTGAGATAAAGCAGTGCAATATTTTTGTTCTTTGATAGATTTAAATGAAAATCGGGAATCTGCTTTATATGGGGGCTATGACAAAGAATTGCCATATGGGATTTATTTTTAGGCAACTTATAAATGGATGTAACAGGCACACACAAACCCAATTTGAGCGCGACCTATATGATAATTTGGATCTTATGGCAATTTATGTCGATTTCATAGGGGTCATTTGCAAGGGGACTAGGTCGCAACATGGACAGATTTTCACCAATTCCAACAGCTTTCATTCTATGGCCGGTAAAAGCTTATACACCAAATTTCATCAAAATATATTCATATTTGCGAACTTTAGTTTGATTACAAGGTTTACATGGACACACAGACGGACGGACGGACTGACGGATGAACGGCCATTGCTAAATCGGCTCAGAAAGTGATTCTTAGTCGATTGGTATAATAAAAGCAGCAGTACAAAGTCATTATACCCAAACCACTTAGTGGTATAAAAACTAGGATTTCATCCCACAAATCCGACCAAAGGAGACAAGACAACGAAACACATCAAAAAACAGCTTTACCGGATCACTGTATTGCTTACGGAGATTAATGCTTGTAATGCTCCACATCATTGACGTGCCCAGCGAAAAAAGAATCAATTACAAAGCAGACGTTGATAACCACGCAAACGCATACAGGCATCTTATCAAAAATAATTAGTCGAAGATTCACTGCCGAATAAGCAAAAATGCACACTCTACGCTTGTTTGCTTAATATAACAATAATAATAACAATAATAAAAATTTATTTTATTTAGTTAGTAATTGCTGTCCTTTGTTTGTTTTTGTTTGTTTTTGTTTGCTATTTTATATGTTTTGTGATAAACTATTGGAACATTGTGTCATATTTAACAGCTTTTACCCTTTGATGATGATTGCCGACGGCTTTCGAAAATTCGGAAAAAAATAAATAAAAACATTTATTAAAAAAGACGACCTGACGCCTTTCTTTAATCAAAAATTAATATACTAACTTAATTTTCCAACTTACGTGATGTGTAAGAAGCATATTTTCTGAGAAAAATACAGAATTACTAATTTTAGGTAAATGGCGCAAAACGTTTTTGGATTTGTTTTACAAATAAACTTGCGGCAAATGGAGCATTTTATATCAGATTTAGCCAGCAGCAATTAAAAAATCCAAGGTTTCAAGCCCTTGAATTAGAAGTAGCTTCATTTGAAAAGGTCTCTGACATTGTGTATGATTTTTGTGTTTCTGTCAATAGCTGTGCTGAGTACTTCTGTTCAGCCAATCTACTCCGTTTAATTTCCACTAAAACCTCTAATCTCTTCGTTTTGACAGCCAGCAATTTCGGAGGTCTGAAAGCTTTGTTTTTGCGTACTGTTCTCACACATGTAAATTTTTTGTCTTGAAATTTTTGTCCCAACTGAAATACGGAAAATGTTACCAGCTGAAATGTGTGAAGGTGGTCCCAGAACAACCCGATCTAACAAAAAAAAAAAAAAACAAAACAAATTTGGAAAAAATTTCCTTTATTTCTCAACATAATCTCCTATTAGTCCGATACACTTGTCCTAATAAGAACTGCATAGCTCCATCAAATAGCCAGTAACCGCAGATTACACTTCCTTACTGTTGGCAAATCTTTTACCAACGAGCCATTTTTACAGTTTAGAAATAGAAAATAATCTGAGGGAGCTAAATCTGTCATATAAGGTGCGTGATGAAGCAATTTTAGCTATAGTTCATGAAATTTCGCTAACGCAATAGTAAAAGAGTGAACTGAGTTATGGTCTCGATGAAACGATACTTTACTTTTCACTAAATGCGGCTTTTTTGCATTAATTTCATCACCTTACGTTGCAATAAAGTAACATAATGCACACCGTTGACAACAAAATTATCCCACGTGCTCTCCAAAAAATAGACGTCATAATATTGCTAACAGGATCTGATTTTGCCTTTTTGGGTATGATTCACACATTTCAGTCTGCTGTTTTGATTGTTTCTTTGTATCAGGTGTGAAGCGGAGGGCCCATGTCTATCTTATCTGTGGTCACGAATCGATGCGTTGTGAAGATATTCGAGCTTTCTGGCATGGATTTAAAGCACCGCAATACTGGATGGCTGAAATGGTGCATTTTCTTGAAGAAACAACACTTTCTTTTATGCCCAATGCGGCACTCTTTCTTTAATTCATAACATTAGTGGTTGTTTCTCTTTGAAGATAATCAGTTAAAATTATTCCAGATAGAATTATCTTCGTCTTTTTGATTCTCCCACTTCAGTTCAATATTTTGGCTGTTAGTTTGTCTCAGATGTGAAGCGGTGAACCCAAGTCTTATCCTTGGTTAGGAATAGAAACATTTATTTTCACGACGCTGTTTATTCCCTATACTACTACGTGGTCAGGGTATAATGACTTTGTTACTACCGAAAATATTTTAACTAGACCATATTTTATTATAACAATCAAATCACTTTCCGTATGTCCGTCTGTCCATATGTGTGTCCATGTAAACCTTTCAACCAAACTACAGGCAAATATGAATATGTTTTGATGAAACTTAGTATATAAGATTCTATCGGCCACTGGATGAATGCTACTGAAATTGGTGAAAATCGGCGCATGTTCGGACTTAGTCTCCATGCAATCGACCCCAATGAGATCGACTTAATTGCTATAATATCCAAATTGTCATATCCAAGTTGGTTAGATCTCGGTCAAATTCGGCAAGTATGGTCATGTCACATAAGTTTGAGCTAGGAGAAATGGTCTCTCAATTCAGGGTATAGGGTATCGTATACTATAATTTTTTACTTGTTTTGTTCTATTGCGGCGCCCAATTTTCGGTCAGTATGAATCATCATTGCATCCTGACACTGAAGGTCAAGTTGATCCTGCTTGTGTTGACGTAATGCAGTGACACTTTGCACCATTTTCAATTTAGGAATAAAAAAGAGATCAGCAGTGCCAGCTGCAGCTAAGACGGGTTCCCGCTCAATATCTGTTTCAGTAGAACTAGATTCGTTATTTTTTTAAGTATAATCAATATCCGAATCTGAATTATCAGTCACTTTATGTATTGAGCCATTCTCGTATCTTATATTCGGTCAAGTACGCCATTGCGTAAATGAAACGTGTCCGAACTACTCAAATCAACACACAAATTGAACGAGGCAGTGAAATATTCATGCTTCTTCACAAAAAAATGAAAAAAAAAATCGAAAAAGGGCAATCCCATAATTGTTTTTATACCCTATACCACTATGTGGTTTGGGTATAATGACTTTGTGCTGCTGTTTGTAACAACCAAAAATATTTGACCCAGACCCATCTTTTATTATACCGATCGAATCAGAATCACTTTTTGAGCCGATTTAAAAATGTCCGTCCGTCCGTCTGTGTGTCCATGTAAACCTTGTAATCAAACTGTAGGTCGCAAATATGAATATATTTTGACAAAATTTGGTGTATAAGCTTCCATCGGCCATGGGATGAGCGCTGTTGAAATTGGTGAGAATCGGTCTATTTTCAGACCTAGCCCCCATACAAATGACCTCTATGAAATCGACTTAAATTGCCATAAGATCGAAATTATCATATAAATCTGCGTCAAATTGGGTTTGTATATGTTTATTACATCCATTAATCAGTAGTCCAAAAATGATCCCTATGGGACAACTCTAAGTCATTGGCCCCCATATAGAGCTGCTTCCCGATCTTCACTTAAATCTATCAAGAAACAAAAATATTGCTCTGATTCTTCTCAAATTTTGTTTGTATATATTTTTGCAAAATACAAGAGACCTTACCAAACATGTTGAGGACCGGTCCATTTTTGGCCTTAGTCCCCATATAGATATAGCATCCGATATGAACTTTTTCATATCTGCAGCCAAAAAAAATTAATAAAAATCCCACTCAAATTTGGTTTATGCTTATTTTTATATCCAGTTAGTTGGGCCTGAGAGATAGGGTCTCTAGACCATGATATAGGGTATCGTATAGTCGGTCTAGATCGACTATAATTTCTTTCTTGTTTTTATTGTATTAGCTTTGTTGGGTAAAAAATATATTAATTATATTTGAAAGAAAACAAAACTATATATAAAGGATAATAATATGAAAATTGCAGTATGGACCAAATAGTAGATTTATCTCACATTTGTAAGTTTTTTCTAACCTAACAGCAAGCTAGCTACTTTACTCTATAAATCTGGTTCAGATTTGAATATAAAATATTATAAATTATTTTTGATATATCAAGTGATATATACAAAGTAGATATTTGTCATAATATTTATATGTGAAGTTTTATATTATAGAAAGTCGGTCATGGAATTTTTAATGTTTTCAGTCGTAATAGAAGTGAGCTAGATCGGATATATATCGTCATATATTTGGAAACAAGAGTCCTGAAAGTTTGTACGAATATATCAATAGCCATTGTGAAGGCACTGTACAAAAATTGACAGTGGGCGTGGCACCTTCCACACAAGGTGATTATATATTATCATGCTAATGGATTTCAGCCCCCGAAATTCTAGTTCAAATTGTAGGAAATTAAATTTTTTCATTTAATAAATTATTGATCCTAAACAATTTTATTATTGCGAATTATTGTGAATGACGAAAACAAACTACTTTTTTATGCAAACACTTTAACAAATTTAATAAACACACATATAACATTGTCTAATTTTATGTATGTGTTAGTAGGAACTTTAAGTGAGCACGACTTAAAAAAAAATTTTAAAATTTAAAAATCCGTAAGTCTGGTGGATAGCTAAAATGAAATACCTTTCAAATAAGATACGCTTGAACAAAATCGGGAGAAAACTGTTAAACATATCATCCGTCACAATAAATATTAATATTATAGATATTTGGAGTTCCATAATAGTGAGATTCTTGAAACTTTATGTGAGTTCATAAGTTATTAATGCAAGCAGTAGAACTAAACTTGTGCTGAATAAGTGCGCGCTGTACTACCATACAGGAATATATCAGAAGTACCAGCGAAGGGATAGGCTTAAAACTTGGTGTAAGCCCACAAATTATGTATGCTAGTATCTGATGGAGCCAGTGGGTGTGACACATCCCATAAAAAGTAAATAATTATCATCATGTATTTGATAACTTTAGTTTTGAGTTTTTGCTTATGCCGTTTTCTTTTCTGACAAAAAATGTCGCTTTTTTTTACATCTATATATATATATAAAATCCATTTTCTGTTTGTTTGTTTATTTGTTTCTTTGTTTGACCAATATACAAATTTTTAGTTTTAAACGGATTTCTCTGAAATTTGGTATACACGATCCCTGTACTCCATGGAACGTTACCGTATGCTTCCTGCCGGTCACGCCTACTTCTACGCCCACTTTTTAATATAATTCATTTTTCATATTTTGGTATATTTGGTCGCTATAGAAATTTTTTAAGGTCCCCAAAAGAAATGAACAAATTCCCCGATTTTTCTAAAACCAAAATAAAAAAATTAACTTAGTCCATAAATTCAGTCTTTAATATTTACATATTTTTATTTAATGAATTTTGTTAAATATTTATTTAAGTGAAAACTTGCATACTGCTCTCAATATCTGTTCTGCAAAAAACGCATTTAAAATTTGTATTCTTTTCAATAACATCATTTCGGTGCGCGGAACCGGTGCTCGGAACCGGCGCGTGGACGGGGACACTACGCGATCGCGGAATAAAGCTCGGAGAAAATATTGCAATGATCTGGAAAATATATTTTGGAATTAAAATAAATTGACAACAACGCGCGGAAGCGACGCTCGGATGCGGACGCGGACGCGACCTGATCGCGGAACAGAGCTCTGCGAAAATATTGCATTGATCTGAAAAATATATATTGGCGATTAAAATAATTTGACAATAACTGCGCGGCATCATGGGTGTGGCTGCGGAACACAGCTCAGCTCAAATACCGCAATAGTCTGAAAAATATATTTTGGCGATTAAAATAAGTTTAGTGAAATGTATTTTGATAAATTTTATCTACGCATGTGCAATAATTATCAGTTGATCCCAATAGGCCACAGACATAATATAAGCAGTTGCTTAAAGCAACCTTACGGCACAATTTTAAACGTCACATCCGTTTTCCATTTTTGAAACTTCTATAAGTTTGACGTCTCTGTTCAATGATGATCAGTTATTCTGATTCCTCTAATTTGCAAACGATAAATAGACTTAAAAAAAAAAACTTAAATCGGTTTCGCAGCTTATTTTTGAAGCATTTTTGCTGCAGCGTCTTATAAAAAAACTTCTTATTTAAAAAATTAAAAAATTTAAAATTTAAATTAAAAATTAGCTTACTCCCCAAAAAACGTAAAAATTTTTGGGGAGGAAGTTCACTTTTTGGGGAATTTGTCCATTGGGGACTAAGTGCTCAGCACCTGGTAAGCATAGTGAACCATTTTTCAAGCCAAAAGCCTTTGGATTTCGGGCCAGACCGGGTAAAAACAGCTAGTTGAATATAACAAGCAAACGTTTATAATCTATTAAAACAAGTAAGAAAATTATAGTCGGTCTAGACCGACTATAGGATACCCTATACCATGGTTTAGAGACCCTGTCTCTTCGGTCCAACTAATTGGATATAGAAAATAAGCATAAAAGAAACTTGAGTGCAATTTTTATTAATTTTTTTGGCTGCAGATATGAAAAAGTACATATAGGGTGCTATATTTATATGGGAACTAGGCCGAAAAATGAACCGATCCTGACTATATTTTGTAAAGTCACTTATATTTAGAAATAATATATACAAACCAAATTTGAGAAAAATCTGCACAATATTTTTGTTTTTTGAATAGATTTAAATGAAGATCGGGAAGTGAGATCTATATGATAATTTGGATCTTATGGCAATTTATGTCGATTTCGTAGGGGTCATTTGTAGTGGGACTAGGTCTAAACATGGACCGAATTTCACCATTTACAATAGCGTTCATCCTATGGCTGATAAAAGCTCATGTCCCAAATTTCATCCAAATATGTTCATATTTGTGACCTGTAGTTTGATTACAAGGTTTATATGCACACACGCACAGACGGACGGACGGACATCGCTAAATCGACTCAGAAAGTGATACTGAGTCGATCGGTACAATAAAAGATAGGTCTAGGTCAAATATTTTTGGTATAGGGTATAAATAGTCAACAGAATTTTACTCGCAAGAACTTCCTTTTTTAAATATTGCTAAAAATCATATATTTTCGCTTGTTCGTATTGACGCTTTCCCCAACTATTACAAATAACAAGTAAGAAAATTATAGTTGATCTAGATCGACAATACGATACCCTATACCATGCGTTTAGAGACCCTATCTCTCAGGCCCAATTAACTGGATATAGAAAATAAGCATAAACCAAATTTGAGTGGGATTTTTATTAATTTTTTTGGCTGCAGATATAAAAAGTTCATACCGGATGCTATATCTATATGGGGACTAGGCCCAAAAATAGACCAATCCTGACCATGTTTGGTAAAGTCTCTTGTATTTTGCAAAAATATATACAAACAAAATTTGAGAAGAATCAGTGCAATATTTTTGTTTTTTGATAGATTAAAGTGAAGATCGGGAAGCAGCTCTATATGGGGCCTATGACTAAGAGTTGTCCAATAGGGCTCATTTTTGGACTAAGATTTGACTAAGATTTGTTTGATAATTTGGATCTTATGGCAATATATGTTGATTTCATAGGGGTCATTTGTATGGGGGCTAGGCCTGAACATTGACCGATTCTCAGCAATTTCAATAGCGTTCATACTATGGCAGTTTGATTACGAACTTTACATGGACACACAGGCGGACGGACGGACGGACATCGTTAAATCGAATCAGATAGTTGTTCAGATAGTGATTCTGATTCGATAGGTAGAATGAAAGATGGGTCTAGGTCAAATATTTTTCATAGTTACAAACAGCAACACAAAGTCATTATACCCAAACCACATAGTGGTATAGGGTATAAAAAATATAAAGAACAAGTAAAAAAATTATAGTCGGTCTAGACCGACTATACGATATCCTATACCATGTGTTTAGAGACTCTATCTCTCAGGCCCAACTATCTGGATATAGAAAATAAGCATAAATCAAATTTGAGTGGGATTTTTATCAATTTTTTAGCTGCAGATATGAAAAAGTTCATATCGGATGATATATCTATATGGGGACTAGACCCAAAAATGGACCGATTCTGACCATGTTTGGTAAAGTCTCTTAGTAGTAAATTAGTAAGCAATTTATAGCAGGTGTTGACTTAATCTATGGTGTCCCTGGGGGCCAAATAATTAGGCACAGAAAATAAGCTTAAAGCAAAATTGAGTGGTAATATTGAGTGATGCTATATATGTATGGGGACTGGGTTGGAAAATAGAGCGTAAAAGATACACATAAACAAAATCTAGCTGTGTTTTGAATCTTGTCGATCACATAGGATTCATTTGTTCTGAACATACCCCTCAATAATATAGATGGCGATTAACCTACAGGCGACAGAGATTATATACCAAACTTCAAGAAGACAGACTAACGGATAGATGGACATCGCTAAATCGGCACAGAAAATTATTTTGCGTTAATCAGTATAAAATATAATGTATAATAGTTTCCATTTATTAATTTTCCATTTTTCAAGTAGCCACTGGCTTGTCTGTGATATGCCCTAGACTCAGCTCATTCACACAGTTTTACTCATCTGTCTATCAAGAATAATTCGTTGATTTCATCAATAATTTTCGAATTAACTGCCTCACCAGGACGTATAGAACGAGCTTAACCACTTATGGACTTACCGCCACTTTCGAATTCATTTGTTCAATTGTAGATAGTCTTAAACACTGTTGCATATGTTGCATGGACTTAGTATTACTCATTTTCGATTTCTTTAGGTGTATTACATTTCAAGTAGAAGTGCTACTTTTTTTATATATTTTTTCTTTTTTTTTATAAATTTTTTAAAAGCGAAAAATTAGAGTTATCAAGGAAGGAGTGTTCAGGATAAATACAAAATTAATGTATTAGAAATAATTTTGCTATATTTTTTTTTAGACCTTAATCACTTTGTGTAAATTAATACACAGAATTTCATATACCACTGATAACTCGTTCATAATTTACAACATTTTTAGCTACAGAACATTTGTTAAAAGGCACGTCAGCCGTACGTTCTGATGACTTCCACTGGGATTTTGAATAAAACACACAAGGTCTGAAAATTGTTTATTTGACAATGTGTATTTCTATTAAAATTCCTTTATTAAATTCAATAAGTTAAGCATAAAATTATAATTAAATAATAATTTGTAATACATACATTTTGGTATGGAAACCACCAGGACTTTTTGTTATAAAATATTTAAGTGCAAATAAGTTTTGCTCCCGAACACTGCGCAGTGCCAACTTGAAGTTTATGCAATTCAGAATGAAAAAGCGGCAAACCTTATTATCAAATTGTTCGTTAAGTTTTTAAAAAAATTTCATCGTAAATAAAATAATTAATAATTGGTGATGCAAGATTGAGCATAATAAAATAAATCATTGGGATTTTGAATACAGCGCTAACAACATTTTTTTATTATAAACCATTACTCAGGGGATACCCCGTACAAATGCAATACATTGTATTGATCTCAGAGAAATAGGTTATGGGAAGTCAGGATAGACTTGCGTGGGGAATTTATTCATTATGCGCCTTGTTCGACTTATAAAAAAAAAATTTCTCTGTAGTGTGTTTTATGGTCAACCGAGTTCGCTAATCTCAGTAGAGTCGACAGAATTCTATCATTATCTAAATTGAAATACTTTTTTAAGATGAGTTTTTTTTTATTTCTATGAAGTAATAGTTTTGACATATTTTTATTTCGTAATTTTTTGTTGGACATATAGAATGGTGAAATAAGTTAAATTTCACAGTTACACAAAGATTTTGTAATTGTTGTTGCGAGTTAAAATAACGAACTAAAAAATTCAAAAGTAATTTCAGCAACAAGTATGAAGGTTGTATTTTTGATGATAAAACATACTTGGGCTAAGAATATGATTTCCAGAATTCCATTCAAACATCCTTTGTAAAGGTAAAACCCAAAACATTGAAGTTACACAATAATTCCCAGGTAGTAGTATTTGGAGTCAATAAATGAAAATATATTTTATTAACATAATTTAATTCAAAATCAAAAGTTGGCATCACTGGGTTAGATTTGGTATTGTATTGTGTAAGTAGTGAAACTTTATTTTAGTATGTAAAAAAAATTTTTATTTTCCAAATATGGCAATATTAAAACAAAAGAATTGAGAGAGCTTTTTTTTTTGGTTGTTATTTTGTTACCCGATCCGACGTATACGGCTGCAGTGAAGAATTATTGGGCAAGTTAAAAGAAACTATACAGCCATATCCAATTAGCACGATCTAATGTGTATAGCCACCCAACACAACCATTAACTTCGCAATGGAGGTCAGGGCGAGCTATTTAATTTTCAAAAATTTGAACTAAATTAATTGATAATTATGTCATATAACCGGAAACGTATGCATATAGGTAAACCTAACTATCTATATATATAAAATTCATTTTCTGTTTGTTTGTTTGTTTGTTTGACCGCTATACAAATTTTTATTTTTCAACGGATTTTCCTGAAATTTTGTACACACGATCACTATACCCCAGGAAAGGTCGCTATATACTTTCTACCGGCCACGCCTACTTTTACGCCCACTTTTTATGTAAAATTCATTTTCTGTTTTATTCATATTTGTTCACTATACAAATTTTTATTTTTTAACAGATTTCTCTGAAATTCGGTACACACGATCCCTGTACTGCAGC
The DNA here is from genome assembly GCA_963682025.1 of Cordilura impudica. NCBI lineage: Eukaryota > Metazoa > Arthropoda > Insecta > Diptera > Scathophagidae > Cordilura > Cordilura impudica. The sequence continues at coordinate 281,084,230 of OY821517.1, read as the reverse complement.
TAAGGTCGCCATATACTTGTTATCGACCACGCCTACTTTTACGTCCACTTTTTATATACAATTCATTTTCTGCTTTTTGGTATATTTGTTCGGTATACAAATTTTTATTTTTCAACGCATTTCTCTGAAATTTGGTACACACGATTTTTGTGCCTCAGGCCAGGTCACCGGGTGATTCTTGCGGCCACACCTACTTTTACGCCCACTTTTTGTATACAATTCGTTTTCTGTTTTTTGGTATATTTGTTTGCTATACAAATTTTTGATTTTCAACGGAATTCTCTGAAATTTTGTACACACGACCTCTGTACTCCACCTAAGGTCGCCATATGCTTCGTACCGGCCACGCCTACTTTAGCGCCCACTTTTTGTATACAATTCATTTTGTTTTTTGGTATATTTGTTCGCTATACAAATTTTTATTTTTCAACCGATTTCTCTGAAATTTGGTACACACGATCCCTGTCCTCCAGGGAAAGTCGACATATTCTTCGCACCGGTCACGCCTACTATTACGCCCACTTTTTGTATACAATTCATATTCTGTTTTTTGGTACATTTGTTCGCTACACAATTTTTTTTAACGGATTTCTCTGAAATTTGCTACACACGATCTCTGTACTCCAGAGAGGTCGCCATATGATTCTTGCCGGTCACGCCTACTTCTACGCCCGCTTTTTATACAAAATTAATTTTTTGTTTTTTGTATATTTGTTCACTATAGAAATTTTTATTTTTCAAGGGATGTCTAAAATTTGGTCACACGATCTCTATACTACAGGGAAGGTCACCATATGCTTCTTACAGGCCACGCCTACTTTGCGCCAACTTCTATGTATATAAAAGTTATTTTTTCCTTTTATTTGTTTCTTTATTTGATTGGTATAAAAACTTTTATTTTTCAATGGCTTTCTTCGAAATTTAGTACATATTCCAGGAATTTTTACCGACCACGCCTACTTTTACGCCCAATTTTCTTATAAAATTCATACTTTTTTGTGTGGTATATTTCTTCCCTATACAAATTTGTACTTTTCAATGGATTTCTCTGAAATTTGGGTTACACGGAAATAACTACATGGTGAACAAATTCCCCAAACTTAAAAAAGGTACCCAAAAGAAATGAACAAATTCCCCATATATTTTTAATCGAAATAAAAAATAAACTTACTCCCCAAATTCATTCTTAAATTTTTACATATTTTTATTTAATGAATTTTGTTAAATATTTATTTTAGTAAACATTTGCATATTGCTCTCAATATATGTCCAACAATAAATGCATTTAAAATGAGTATTCTTTCAAATTAAGTTGGCAACAGCTGCGCGGCAGCACAGGTGTGGTTGCCAAACACGCGGAAGCGGCGCGCGGCGTGCGACCGCGGACTCGGACGAGACGGGTGCGGACGCGACGCGCTCTCGGAACACAGCTCAGCTAAAATATCGCAATGCTCTAAAAAATATGTTTTAGGAATTAAAATAAGTTAACGAGAACTAAGCGGAGGCACGGGTAGTAGCTGCAAGGCGCGCGGACGCGACGCGCTCGCGGGACACAGCTCAGCTAAAATATCGACCGCGGACTCGGACGCGACGGATGCGCACGCGACGCGCTTTCGGAACACAGCTCAGCTAAAATATCGCAATGCTCTAAAAAATATGATTTAGGAATTAAAATATGTTAACGAGAACTAAGCGGAGGCACGGGTAGTAGATGCAAGGAACAGGCGCGAGGCAAGCGGGCGCGACGCGCTCGCGGAACACAGTTCAGCTAAAATATCGCAATGATCTGAAAAATATATTTTGGCGATTAAAATCAGTTGACACCAACTGCGCGGCAGCACGGGTGTGGCTGCCAAACGCGCGGCGCACGACCGCTGACTCGGACGCGACGGATGCGCACGCGACGCGCTCTCGGAACACAGCTCAGCTAAAATATCGCAATGCTCTAAACAATATGTTTTAGGAATTAAAATAAGTTAACGATAACTAAGCGGCAGCAAGGGTAGCAGCTGCGAGGAAGCGGCGCGAGGCGCGCGGACGCGACGGATGCGGACGCGATGCGCTCGCGGAACACAGCTTACCAAAAATATCGCAATGATCTGAAAAATATATTTTGGCGATTAAAATAAGTTAACAACAACTGCGCGGCAGCACGGGTCTGGCTGCCAAACGCGCGGAAGCGGACGCGACTCGCTCGCGGAACACAGCTTAGTGAAATGTCGTATGATAAATTTTATCTACGTATGTGAAATAATTACCTGTTGATCAAAATAGGCCACACATATACTATAAGCAGTTGCTTAAAGAAACCTTGCGACACAATATTAAACGTCGCATTAGTCTTTCATTTCTGAAACTTGAATTTGACGTCTCTGCTCAATGATGATCACTTACTGAATGAATAAATTCAATTTTTAAAAGTTTTGATTCCTTTAATTTGCGACCCATTCCGTTATATTTGATGTTTATTAATAAACTGAAAAAAAAACTTAAAGCGGTTTCGCACCTTATTTTTGAAGCATTTTTGCTGCAGCATCTTATAAAAAACTTCTAAATTAAAAAACCAAAAACTTTTTATTTGAAATAAAAAATGAATTTACTGCCCATACAAATTTTTGGGGAGAAAGTTCATTTTATTGGGGAATTTGTTAATTGGGGACTAAGTACTCAGCACCTGGTAAGCATAGTGAACCATTTTTCAAGTCAAAGTCCTTTTCATCCCGGGCAAGACCGGGTAAAAACAGCTAGTAGGTATATAACTTAAATGCATGCCGATCAGCAACAACGATGACCAAAAAGCAAACACCGAAACGTGTTTTCATTTATCCGAAACAATAGAAGAGACGAAAACGATCTTTGCTCGCTGGAGCGCGAATTACTAATGTGAGAGAGTTCTATATACAAACTCTTGGAATAAACAGAAATCCAGATCAAACCAAAGAATTTTCTGAAATAATTTGGTATTAAGTTTAACACATTGTTTACTTTTTCAAATATTTTGTTTACATTTATTATCAATACTCAAAGTATCAAAGATTCGGCACAGCCGAATTTAACACTCTTACTTGTTTCAGGTAGTAATGCACTATGCCATTTTCTTACCTTTTTATTTTACACAGAAACATAGAATGATAGCTTATGAAAAGGCTTACAAGAAAGTGAAATTTGAATACAAACTCAATTACTATAATATATTTCAGCAATAACAGTCGCAAATAAAGATATTCAGAAAAATATGTAGAACATCAGTTATAAAGAACTGGCTGAAGAAAATTTTAGGAACAAAATCCAGGAAAATGTTCCTAGTTGCGTTAAAGTAAAATTAAACTTAAGTTCGTGTAGCATCGAAATACAAGGGCAGTTATCTAATTTCGTGAAAGTACTAAAAAAACGCTTCAAAGAAGTTAGCTACAATAAACAAAACTTTTATATAAAAAGCGCAAACTGGTTAGAAGGCCAACTTACTGTCGCTTTAAAAACACCAAAGCAAGATAAGGTCACGCAAATCATTGGACAACTGCAGCGAAAGATATAAGAGGCGGAAAATAAAAGCTGTTAACGATGAAATTGGATGTATAAATACAAAATAATCATTCTGCATCAACTACGATCACAGAAACAATTGACAAAATTGGATATCATTGAAAAAGTTGTTAAATCTGGTCCAGTGAGAACAAAACGAATTTTTAGAAGTATACCAACTCTGAGCTATGCACAACAGTTCACAAATGGGGAGGAATTAGCATTGCCTCTGGATTTGAAATTAACAAAACAGCAATATGTTCATCTCAGAGTGCGTGTGATTGAAGAAGGCTCAAATATGTATCCAGCATATCATCATATAATCGTTTCTAAAACGGACCGTTTGCCATCAAAGACACTATCACAATCACACCAATTTTGGCAGAGGTGCAACTGTAATCTCTACTTGATCACACAAGCGAACGACTGCTGCAATCAATAACAGAATGTGAACTAAAAAAAACGGAAACACAAAGTTAGTTATTTTTTGTAAATGGGGATGAGATGGTTCTTCGGAACAAAAACAGTACAAACAAGTAGCATGTGGAAATATTTCGTACTCAGAAATGTTCATGGTATCTTTTGTACCATTGCGATTGAAAAACATTTTGGAAGATTCAGAGCCAGCGACTAGTACAACGCAAACAAAAGCTATTTATAAAAAAGAGACACCATCTTCTACGAAATACTGCAGGCCAGTCAAATTTGAATTCAAAAAAGAAACTCATGATGCTATTAACGAAGAAGTTACTGATGTCAAGGACCAAATTGCAATAATATAGCCATTAAAATTACAGTTAGATTGACAGCAAATTGAAGTAAGCTACCAATTAATGCTAACAATGATATATGGAAACGTAAGCCAGGCTTTGACTAACACGAAGACTGCATCCAGCTGCATCATATGCCAAGCAACATCGAGCCAATTAAGTCAAGTCACGACAAAATCACTAGATAGTATTGATGCGTACGAATTTGGATTAACACCAATACATGCAAGATTACGACTTATGGAAAACATACTAAAAATAAGTTATGATTTGGATTTCGGTTCTTCAGGATCAATAAGAAACAACGAAACCAACAAGGAGTTACGAAGTTCGAAAAAGAAACATGTTCAAGATGAATATCGCAAATTTTGATTGATTATAGATCAGCCAAAACAAGGGTCAGGCAATACAAATGATGGCAATACCGCAAGAAGATTATTTTCAAATCCAGAAAGAGCATCTGCAATAACAAGAGTGGATTTACCAATGGAGAAATATGTCAGCAAGAGTTCACAAAATTCTTTATCATGCAGAAGATGTCATTGAATATCATTTGATGCCACTTGGAGATCTATCAGACGAGGCTCAGGAAAAAAGGAATAAAGATTACAGATTTTATAGAGAGCACAAATTTCACGATACTCCACAAATAGCCAAAAAGGGTGCGGCTAACAACCCTGAAAGTTACCGTCTAATTGCAATCTGTTCTGCACTCTCAAAGGTGATGGAGAACATGATCAATTTCCATTAGAGGCCAACTCACTTCTTAATGATCGTAAGTATGGCTTCCGTATAAATCGTTCCACGGGAGACCTGTTAGCTCTACTTTCGGATCGCTGGAGTCAATCCATTCGCAATTTTGGCGAAAGTAAAATGGTTGATCTAGATATTTCCAAGGCATTCGATCGTGTGTGGCACGGTACACTAATATCAAAGCTTATTGCATTTGGGGTCGGTAATGACTTCTCTCGATTTATATCGAGTTTTCTTCAGAGATCGAACAATACGTGTTGTTATTGATGGGGTCTCATCTAATGAGTTGCAGCTTAATTCAGGGGTACCCCAAGGTTCCGTTCTTTCTCCTTCTCTTTTCCTTATCCTTCTGGATGACCTTCTTGATCAAACTTTTAACTTTATATACTCTTTCGCAGATGACAGCAGCATATGTCATCCATGTTCCTTTAATTGAAGGCCAAGCCTCTTGGAAGTTGGGGGCACAAGGCGGACAATGAATGACACACTCAATCAAGACCTGTTAACAATCTCCGAGTGGGGTAAAGCGAATAGGGTTTATTTTAATGCACTGAAGACTCAATGTTGTATGTTGACCCATGGGGCCATGGATCAAGAATGTCATCTGTATATAAGTTTGGTATAGGTATTGAGGAGTCGAGCAGGTATGAGAGCATGTTTTTCAAGTGGTCGAAAGAAGCATTCAAGTGTCTTGGTTTTCTAAAACGGTGCAAAAAATACTTTACTTAAATGGGCAGGAGCTTCAAAGTCAATTTTGGAGCTACTGGACCGTGTGCAAAGGAGGGCGTTGATGCACATCAGTGACAGTGGGATATCCAATTCTCTAGACTCATTGAAACATGCGAAATGTTCTTCTGAGATTAGCGAACTTATTCCTAGTACCCGAGTTTCGGTTCGCTCTACCCGCCTCTCTAGTAGATCACATCCGTTTGTAGTTTATTGTCCAGTTGACCGCACAACGCATTACAGAGAGAATTCGTTTATCAGTCAAACTAGCCGTATGTGGAATAAACTCCCCGCAGAGGTCTGTCCTGACAGTTATGCTCTAATAAAATTTAAGCCAAATATCCACAAACACTACTCCCTCTTTCCTCCTTCCCATAACTTATTTTCCTGAGATCAACACAATGCACTGCATCTGTAGGGGCATCCTCTGAGTGTTGGTTAACATATAAAAAAAAAACAGAAATAAAGATCAATATAATATATTATTGGCAACGTCAGGTCCGTTCATTTCCAGTATTCGAAATCAATGGAAAGTGGAACAACGTTATTTAGATGAAGAAGTCAAAAAACTACAGAACAGAATTAACACAGAACAATATTTGAATCAAATGAATAATAATTATAATTGAATGAATAATAATTATAAGTCCGAAAAACAGAGCATTAATAAAAAAACAATAATAAACAGAATCTTCTATTTTTACAAATGCTTTTAAAATCTATTGCACTTTTTTTTTAAAGGTTTTTTACGCACATATGTATGAAATGTTTTAATAAATAGGAAAGATTCAAAAAACAAAAACCCTTATTTTGATATCAAAATCAGGATTATTGCGCTAATGTTCAGCAATTCAATTTGCAAAAATTAACAAATTTGATAGCCAAAGATTATAATTTTTTTTTTGTAGTAATAGCAGGATTATTAGATAATATTACTAATGTTTTTTTTTTTTTTATTATTAACCAACCCTCAGGGGATGCCCCCTACAAATGGAGTGTATTGTGTTGGTTTCAGGAAAATAGGTTGTGGGAAGGAGGAAAGAGGGAGTAGTGTTTGTGGATAAGTGTAAACAAATTTGACAGCACAAAATTTTTAATTTTTCAGTAGTTATAGCAAAATTTCCAGGTGATTTATAACTTTTTTTTTTTTTGAGGTAAATATTTTTTTGAATGTTAATACAAAAAAAAAATTCCCGTTATTACAAAAAATGCTTGTTATATTATTAATATCCAAATATGACATTTTGTAATAAATAGAAAAATAAAAACCCATATTTCACGCTAAAAGTTAATAAAAATTAGAAGTTAAATTTTGACCTAGAATTTCTTAAAAACTACTCAATCGATTTTAATGAAATTCAAATAGACTCAAGCTCAACTAAATATTTACCAACGAGAAAAAAATTACTAAAATATTTTGATAACAGTTACAGAATTTTGGCCAATGAAAAACAATTTTCAGCCACTGTGCGTCGAAAATACTGTAACTTTAAAGTAATTGTAATTATAAATACGTTTAATTACAATTAAAGCTATCACGACGCACAGTGGCGCCCGTAGAGAAAACGAGGTTGCAAAAATCAAAATTTTCGTGTGCGCCGACGAAGTTTTGAATAAACCCATGTTATAGGAAACTTTTCAATGATTTCAAATATGCTACTCTTAATAATATCACACTTTTAGTTTAGAAGATATAATCGTTCAAAGTTGACCGACTTTCGGTTTTCAAAAAAACATACAATTTTTAGTCAATTTGTTTCGATTTTAGGTGTAATATCACGAAAAATGGATAACGAATCGCCTTATTTTTTGTTTGTATTGATTGATGAATTTATTACATGTATAATGGTAAAAAAAAAATTAACTGTTTGCTTTGTGTTTCTCCTGGTAAATCACTATTTAAAAACTATCCGTTTTTTCACTATTTTTCAACTTTGACGGAAAATAAAAAAAATCTATACTTTTCATATATTTGCCAATTTCCAAACCATGTTCCTTGAATATTTCTTTACATAATTCAAAAGGTTTTATCTGCCAGTACGTGCCCGTTTGGATTCTAGAGGTAAAAAAGGTTAAAAAGACATGGTTGCAGAAATTGTATGGCATGCATCCCTTACATGTTTTGACTGACAGTAGTGTGATCTAATAGTTTGAAAATTGCATTTTAAGCTGGTTGTATACCTGTGAGCCTCCGCCAAAGTTTACTCCCAATATTCTGTTACAGACACAGGATGCACAAAAAACTACTCATTGAAATTCGCAGGTACGCACCTCACTTAAAAATTACTTTGGAGTACAAATGGTCAAGAACAATATTGACTTATGGTCCCTCAAGGTAGGCACAAATCTTATTTAGACACGAGCATAATATCAAAATTGCATAATTCAGCCTAAATCCATATGTATGAAGGGAACAGGTAAATTTTTAGGCATGGTAGCATAAGCCTATATATTGTAAAATAAACATAATGTCTAGATAAGTCTACGACTGAAAGTTGGCGCAACAAGTACTGAAACCATGGCGTTAAATAATTAAAAATTATTTGAACTGTTTAGAAGGTCAACCACTCCAAAGTTTTTCACGGAAGCTGCTTTAGAAGAACATGATAGCTTATACGGAAATATTGAGAGAAGCGAAATTATAAAAAATAATTTTTATCTAATATATGCAAATATTAAGGCAAAATGGGTGAAATCTAATCGAACCATTCAGAACTTCTACTCCAAATATGAGGACTGGCTTAATGAAGACACCATCCTGGATATAATGGCAGTAGATAAACCCACTACATCAACCAGAGGAGCAAAAGGAAGGCCAAAAAAAGTATTGATGAGTGTTCAATTTTCACAAGAAAGAGGAAACTTGCCGATGCCACCAATGACTTGACCACGAAATATTTATCGGACACGCTGTCTATTAAATATACAAATGATAGTGAAAAAGTTAGGTCGCCGGTTACAAAATCTGTTGCTGATGTAAGCCCACTGCGACTAAAAAGATTAAGGAAGGCATTCCCACGCCCACAAACGCACACATTAAAAAGTATGGTTCCGAAGAAGCCTTGGCCTTGTTTATGGACTTACAACTTTCCAAAAAAAAAAAATATGAGATACTACGGGCATCATTGATGCGACACGGGGCTGACGTTTTACCAGGATACAAGCATATTACGCAAGTCAAAATAAATTCACGACCACTCCATGCGGAGTTTACGGAAGTCTCTTTGAAAGCCATTCTGCAGGATCTCATGTACCATACAGCAAAATGGTTATTGGAGAGTCTTCCTGAAAATGAATTGAAAATTCTTCCTGAGAAACTGATATTGATCAGAAAATGGGGCTGCGATGGATCATCCGGACAAAGCGTTTATAAGCAAAGGATATCTTCCGATGACGCTACAATATCGGACTGAAATATGTTTATGGCATCTGGTGTTCCTTTGCGGCTAAAATCTGATATTTCTTTACACTGGAAAAATCCACGTCCGTCATCAGTGCATTATTGCAGACCAATAATATTTCAGTTTGCAAGGGAATCGGCAGAACTCATAAGGACCACGGTGAAGGACATTGAAGAACAAATAAGCAAGATTAAGCCTACAAAGCTGCAAATTGGAGAAGGAAAATATATTGAATGTAATTACGAGTTCCACCTGACCATGGTTGACGGAAAAGTCGTAAACGAACTGACAGGAACAACCTCAACATTGTCATGCCCGATTTGCAAAAAAGAGTCAGAAGAACTTTGGTAATTTAAACGATTCTACAAACGAGGAGAATTACGAATATGGAATGTCGCCATTGCCCGCAAGGATAAGGTGTATGGATTTCTTGCTAAAACTGGCGTATACCCTACCACAAGAGGAGGAAAACTTCGATGAAAATACATCAATAAAGGATAAGGAAAAGATCAGAAAGAAGCAAATACAGGATGCTTTTTTTAAACAAGTTGGACTAAAAGTAGACTGTCCCAAGCACGGATACGGTAACTCAAACGATGGAAACACTTCTAGGAGATTTTTGAAAATGATGAGGCAGTAACTAGAATCACTGGAATTGACAATCAAATCGTGAAAAGATAGGGGATGGTCTTGAATGTTTTAAACTGCAAAGAAAATGTCAATTCTACAAAATATGGAGAATATGCATTGAAAACTCTCTTTTAGCAGAAATGTATCCACAGAAGAAGTTGACCGTACCAGTCTTTGCCAATTGGAGAGCTTTCTGAAGAAGCACAGGAGTCTCTTAACAAATTTTATAAAAAATATAGATTGCAGAACACATTCGAAGCATCAAGGGTAAGGCAAAATGAGGACCTCTTCAACATGTTGGCAGCATCTTCCGATCCACTTATTTCTTCCCTGCTTCATGTGAAGTCACGAATAGAGTTAGAAAATAATTATAGTTTAGAAATGATCAGTCTTTTAGATATACCTTCTCTTACGAATTGTGATGAATATTTTACAGAAAATTGAAAAATAACTTTAAAAAAGAAGTAATTTTTTCTTAATTTGTTGGGTAATAATTTAAAACATAAAACCCTAAAGAAAAAAAAAAATAAAAACAATCTAAAAATGTAAAAATAATTTTTTTAGTTACCATAAAATTAATTTTTCTACAAATTTTAGCTTTGATAAGTAGGCTGCTACAAAGCATAGCACCCTTTCCAAACGCTCATTTCATAGGCTGGACAGCTATCTATCATATGCTGTTTAAACTGTTCAATTATGTTATTCGGTTCAAAAGATATGATTTTTGCAACGAAAAAACTCAAATGGCGCCACTGTGCGACGTGTTTTTATATATAGACAGTCATTTTTTTTTTATCCATATGTAATTCCGTATGTATGTCAAAATTGTCGTTTAACATATTAACATAACCTGTTAATATAAACAACAGTTGATCTTTTAATGGGTGTAAATTGTTAAAATTATAAAGTCGTTTCAAAAGTGAAATGGACTTAACAACTAATAATTGTAGTGTGCAGCATTATTCCAATACAAGCTGAAATAAAAATAAAAAAAAAAGAGCAAAGAAATAAATTAAAAAAGAATCGGTATTTATGCAGTCATAAGTGGCTGTTTCCAAGGAAGACCGAAGGGCATTTACATTTTGCGAGAATATCGCACACGTCCTTCTCCGAGTTTTTTGGGAAAAGTGTCTGCCTTAATCTCTAAGCAAAACACTATAATGCATGAAGCTGTTTCTGGTACTGAAAGAAATGTTATATAACCAAGTAATTGTAGGATTTACTGACCATATTTAATAATTTTTTTTTATTCAGGTTGTTTTTGATTGAAGGAAAACATACAAGTTTAACATAAGGATTTCGTATTTCGCAGGCAGATATTTCCATAGTCATAACGGAAACGATTGATGCTGTGTCCTCGGTTTTAGATGATGATTTTTTATAAGATATTTATAAATTTGGAAATTTTAACTTAAACTGTATAGCTGAGCAAACAAAAGACTTTCTAAGGTTTTCGCAATGCAAATGAATGGAAGTGAATTTCAGATGATTTTGAGCGGAAATTGAATTTTCCCTTTTGTTTGGGTGCCATAGGTAATAATCTTATAAATGATTTTTACACATATGTTATTTTAATAATTTTTCAACATTCTCTTTTAATATGGAAAACATATTGCGATCAAGAGAGATATTTACTATGGATCATTCTATTACAATTATAAAGGAATCCAAGGCCTAATACTGTTGGCCGGTGTGAACGCAACCAAATTATTTTTTTTTTTTTAATGATTTTATTTCGAACTATTTTTATATTTTTCAAAAACAACTATTTTGTTTATGTTTGTCATATGTATCAGTCGAAGTGTACAGCTTTTTACTCGTATGATGGCACCAAAAGAAAGTTCTTTCGAATCTGAAGATTTTGTATTTTGAAGTATGAAGCAGGTAAAATTCCCGATAAATCATTTCATAACCAATTTGATGGTGAGTTGAGACTTAATTGACTATTATTAAATTTTTGATGCATTTTAATGAATTTTCATTAATTTGGATATTACAACGCCGGCTGCGTTGGACCATTTGACGAGAAGGCGGTCAAAAATCTATAACTTTTGATTGGATTGGAATTTTGATATGCGGTTTACGGACTTTAGCCTTTAAGTTTTGCTATAAAACGTAATTCTCGACCGAAAATAAAAAAGTTACGGAGGGTTTAAAATACATTTTCATTTGTAGTTGAATTTTAGTACAAAAGTGAAGTGTTATTTTTCAGTTAATTTTACAACTAATACTTTTTAAAAATTTTTTAAGTCAATTTTTTCAGAAAATGCCAAACTTTGGCCCCCGTAAACCTTTTAGTTCTAATATGCACAAGGGGCAAAGGTTGTTTTTTTTTTTTGAAAGATCCCGAGTTAAAATATAATTTATTAAGCAGCGAACGTAAAAGTTACTTTATATTGGTTCAAGATAGAGGAGTTTCAATGAAAAACTCGTATGTTTTTACTTTTGTTAAATTTTTTTTATTGTCTTTTTAAATATTTCTATATCAATTTTTATGGTAAATTTATGAAATATAGCAATTTTTATTGTAAATTTACAAAATATATAAATTTTTAAATCAAGAAATTTTTTTAACTATATAAAAAAAAGTGTAACTTATTGTTAGTGTAATGAAAAAGTACTTTAAATCAACCAATTTTAGTAAAAATTTCTTCTAAATAGCCTTGATTTTCATCTTCTAGAAGTTGTTTAACTTCTTCGTCTAATTCAATAGAGGTAGTTTTCCATTTTTGACGAATGTTGGACATATATGGATCTGAAGTGCACAACAAAATAGTGATAAGGTCTTCATTAGTACAACATCTGGACATTTTCCTTGTGTTGTGCTCGCGAAAGAATCTTTGTTAATTTTTTCTTTCGCTTCTTCAGATAGATCTCCTATTGGTAGCATATTGTTTTGAATTATTTGTTCCCCATGGCACAAAATTTTATGAGCTGTGGATGGCATATATCTCCAAGAGTATTTTTCATTATAAAGTATAGCTGTTTTATTGGCGTACTCTCCAAATTTTTTTGCATTTATCTTTCTGCTGCATGCTAGATCTTGTTATATGATTTTGAATATTCTTATTAATTCATGATCTCGACCTACGATAGATGCTGCAGTTTTCGGAAAAAAATCTCCTTGCAGTATTTCCATCATTTGTGTTTCCTTCCCCTTGTTTTGGTTGGTCGATTACGAGGCCTAGCTGTAGATATATTTGTTGAATTTGTTTTTTTTGCTTTCTTTTTTCTTCATTTTCTTTTTTTTTCTCACTGTTTCGCCTAACGGACCAAATTCCAAATCATAACCCAATTTAAGAATATGCTCCATGAAACGTATTCTAGCATGAAGAGGGGACATTCGAAATTCATAGGCTTCCTTAAAACTATCGTCTTCTGGTGGGGGTTGGCTTAATTGACTTGATGTCTTTTGACATATAATGTAGCTTGACATTGACTTTGTTCCAGTTAAAGCTTGTGCAACTTTTCCATCAATCATTGTGAGACACATTTTAAAATGTACTTCAATGTCTTGGCCATCAAATTTAAATATTACTGGTTGAAGTTCCTTAATTTGATTTTTTATTTTTTAACTTCTTCAGTTATGACATCTTTGGTTTCCTTTTTGAATGCAAATTTTATTGGTCTGCAATAATTTGTTGAAGAAGGAATTTCATTTTAACATATACTAATTTCTGTTGCTCTACTAGTTGACGGCTCTAAGACGCTATACCTTTTTGTTAAGCGCAATGGAAAGAAAGATACCGTAAATAAATTAGCATTTGATGAATTTTCGGCATTAAATTGCTTGTACTGTTTCTGACCAGAGGATTCATCACATCCCCATTTAGAAATTAAAGTAATGCTGCCATTACCAATTTTTTTTTAAATTATCAGTATCAAGCATATTTAGCAATCGTTCTGCAGTATGTTCAAGGCGATCTTGCAATTTTATTTCTGCTGATATTGACGTGACACTAATAGCAGATTGTGAAGGTAAGCATTCTTTTTTGGCAGAAACTAAATCTCGATATTCTGGAAAAATCCCACAATTCTTTTCATTGGTTCACTTCCTTATATTGATTTTTGGTCAATTTCAAATCCAAAAATAGGGCGAACGCTCTTCCGGTGTAAATTTCTTATCTTCAATTGGTGTAGGAATGCTTCTCAAAATACCTCTTTGTGCGCCTGGGGCTCACTTCTACTATTGTTTCAATTATTTCAATTTTATTTTTTTTATTTTGAGTTGGTTGAATTTGGTGCAAAAATTAATCCTTAATAATTCTTTGAGAAATTTCTTCATTGATATTCTCCAGCTTGCGCCTTCGAGATCTTTCACTACATCCATCAATTGGTTTTGCTGGTCGACCTTTTTTCCACTTTCGTTGGCAGTTGTAGATGCACTCTCAAAAATAAGTTCCTTTATTAACCAGGCTTGGTAACGTTTGTACATCTTTGCTTTGCTATGAGACCATTCAATGTACCGTCTTTTCAAATTCGATGCAAAATTAGTAATGTTTCCTTTGTGCATTTCAATGTCTTCTAGGTTACAATTCTTAAAGAAGTCGTTGCTCACTATGTGCAAAATTACATCGTCTACATCATTTCGTTGAAAATAAATATCTGCCAGATCTCTGTAACAGTACTTAGCCATTGCACAAATTGTAATGAATAATAATTCTGGAAATATTATTATAAATACTCTTTCTTGCAATTATGTAAAATAAAATTTTTTATCTTTTATTACCACTTTTAGAAGCATAAAAAACCTACACCCTAACCCCTTTTAAAAGGTGAAGCATACCTGCTCATATCTTAAAGGGCTATGTTGCAATAGTTTTTTTTTACCATTTACCTTTTATTTAAATTGTTCCCCATTTTGTCAGATATTTAAACTATATAACTATAATTCAGACTATTAATGTTTTTGAAAGATACCTATGTAAATGTACTTGTAACAGATAAGCGGATTATATATCAACCCTTTTTTATAAGTATATAACAACTCCTGACAACTCTACCGATATGCAAAAAATACACCGCGGTGCACCGGTACGACCAACTTTTGTATTCATAACACTCAGACGGACGGACGGACATCGTTTAATCGACTCAGAAAGTGTTTTTGAGTCGATCTGTATAATAAAAGATGGATAAAGGTCCAATATTTTTGGCCGTTACAAACATCACCTCAACTTAATATATCCTAACCACATAGTGGACAACTTTTGTATTCATAAATTTTGCAGAATATATCTAACCTTGGGTCAGAAAAATTGTTCTGGTGCACACGGGCGGAAACTGGCGTGTGTATAATGGGGTATAGGAGTATAGGGGAGGGTTCGAGCTATAGAAGAGTGCAAGACCTTTTTCTGACTGCTTTTGACTGGCTGGAGTTATGCTCTATTAAGTAGGAGATTTTCGGAAAATTTGGACCTTTTTTAATAATATTTTTTTTTTAAATTTCGGAATGACTCAATGATTTTACATTCTTAGCATTAATAGCATGGAAGCCGCGAAATTATACAAAATTTATTTCACTTCAAAATCTTTTAAATCGAAAAAGTTACAGTTATTCAAAAATAAAAATTTACAAAGAAATTTTTAATTTTAGCAAAATACTGAGAAAGCCCATTTTCGAAGACTCTGTTCGCTGTGATATAGTTGAGATACAGTCGCAAATTTTTGGCTCCTGAGGTGCACTGGTATTTACTTTCAAATGAATAACATAACTTTAAAATCGGTAACAAAAAAAAAATGATTTTTGTCCGCCTTCTCAAAATATGGTCCACTGTGCCGGCTGCGTTAAATAATAAATTTCATTGGTAACTATTCCATGAACTACTTAGGGAACTTATTGGTTTTCTACTGTAGTAAAAGAACAATAATGCAATATTTCTATGCGAGATACGATCATTGTTTTTTGCAACAAGATATTGTGATAGGAACAGTCTTAAAACCCTTTCTTGTTTTATTTAATTTTTGATGTTTTTTAAAAATTGAAAAAACAAACACGGTGTGCTTGAAAGGTTTTAAATATAAATTTTTACCAGGTTGAAATTTTTTGATGTAATCGATGAATAACCTCATTTTGATGAATTCTGGTTAGTTTTAAAAAAATCGGTAGAGCCGTTTTGTTAAAAAATTTTAAAATGTAATTGTGGCGATTTTTAGTAAATGTTGTGATAAAAAAACGCTTGTTTGAGACTGACTCACATGATATTACTTTCAAAATCCGACTTACACCATTTCGAAATTAAGTATACATAATTCAATAGTTACAAATTAATTTTCATTTGTGCCATGAGTTTCTTACAAAGTACTTTGCATAAGAGCCAGCTGTGTATGTTTAATGTACAAAAATTCATGTAAGACTTAAAGAAAGAGTAAGATGTGTACAGATAACATATAATTATATATGTATTATAATAAACGAAAATTAAAGTTAAACTTTCGAGTACGTTTGTTACACAATTTTTGGAAAATGGTATTTATATAAATGTTGACTGTTGTATTCCTGAACGGCTCTCAGTAGATTATTAGCATAATTAGAATTCGTTGGTTTCACCTTATATTTGGACCATGAAAACTTGAAATCAGAGTGAACAGACTCCATAGCTTGTTCACTGTAATATCCGAGTCCTGTTTGCATTTTTTTTTTTTACAGAAATAAGGCACATGAAAAAGTACTGCATGTACTTTTGGAGTAATGCAGATGTTAAGTCAGTGTAGCTCTAGTGAAAATTGTCAGTATAAGTTTCAAAGTGATGATATAATTTCAAAGCGAAGCATGAATCTACCTCGTAGCAAAAGTTATCGAAGCATTTTGCATACTTCAAACAATCAATATTTTTATTGGCTCTTAAGTAATATACTTTATTTAATAGAGTTTTGCAGGCATTACCAGCAAATGAGGGACAACCGTTGAATATGTCTCTGGAAACATTACATTTTTTTGTCCAATCCAAACTTTCAGTTTAACATACTTTTGGCATATGTGTGAAAATGTGATTAACAATCACATTAAGTACAGCTCCGGAGGAGGTATAATATTAATGATTTCTTCATTATCACTCAGTGAACAAATTGGATGTTGAATGCAGCAATCATATTTTTTCCATAATTTTTATTTCTGCCACTTTTAGACCACATTTCACACTTCAGCCGACAATCACTAATAGTTCTGATCTGACCACAGGAATTTAAATTATCTTTTTTTGCATTACACCATGTGCAGGTGTAGGAATTTGAGTGACTCATCAATCCAACTAGTACATTTGCCAACTTTAAGTCGGTGGCAATAGTCGCAGACGTAAAACTCGTTATATCAAGGATCGACCATATGTTTCTAACATTTGCGTAATTTTCTTCAACATTTGCAACTAATCCTATAATAAAAAGTTTCTTAGCACCTGAATCTTTGAAAGGTTTTGCGGCAATACCATCACTGTAAGTCTGTCGAACTGCATTACTGGTGCTATCAATACTTATGTTCTTTGACTGAAGACATAAGCATATCTTCAGAAAACTATCACCGCCATCAATGAAAAACTTAAGATGAATATCGTCGTTGAGATCTCAATGTTTTTTTATTTCTTTAATGAAACCAATCAATTTATTACAGAAAACTAAATACTGATCAATGTTTTCTGTTTTGCCCTTCATATTTTTAACAAAAGTGCTGGATTGAACGCTGAAATATTTATCTAACTTGTGATTTATATTTCTCAATTTTTCTTGCAAATGAGGTTCGAATAATTTTCTGTTGTTAGTTGCAACACTCAATCCGGAAGTAAGGCCATTAACTGCTCTCATTGATAATGAAAAATTGCATTACAAGTTGCTTATGTCTTCAGCTGATATCGGCAACCGACGTTTGGTATTTTTACCCAATTCTTGGTAATCAGGAACAGCTACAGTTAAGGGTTTACCTCGGCTTTGAGATAGAGCTAATTCACTTTCCTTGCAGTCGTTTCTTGAATCTTTAACGTCCTTAATGAGTTCACAAATAAGGTGCTCCTTATGATTTTCCGTAAATACTTCATCAATATGTTCCTTAATGGTTTTGGAAAACGAAGAGAAATTGCACTCGTTGCTACTACCTCTCTTCAAAACAGACAAACATTTGGAGCATATGTTTTTTTTATCAACGCTTTTCACATTCGTCGACTTAGCTGTAGAATTACAGTTTCCTGGCGACCGAGCAATTTCACATAGTACAGTTACAATTTTCATTGGAATTTGATCTTAACGATTATGGAAAATTCCATGTTAAAGCAAAGGAAACAAATTTTAGACCGATTTTCTGAATGCGTAAACTTGTGATCTTCACTAAAATTTAATTTACTCATTGTATCAAAAATGTTATGTTCGACACTTCTAAATGCATAAAATACACATGTGCCGATACCGTGTAAAATGCGTGCGGTTAGGTCAGAAGTAAAAACCGTAAGAGGATGAAAATATTTTTTATTTCATTTCATTTACATTCTTGGAATGGTTTAACAAAAAAAAAAAACGGCTCTACCGATTTTTTAAAACTCACCAGAATTTATCAAAATAAGGTTATTCATCGATTGCATCAAAAAATTTCAACCTGGTAAAAATTTCTATTTAAAACATTTCAAGCACACCGTGCAAAACAATGTTAGAAAATATCGCGTAATCAAAACCCTTATATTCTATTACCCTGCACGCCACTGTTTAGAATGTATATATCAGTTTGTCAATCCATTTGAAACTCATTGAAGTAGATACAAGATACTTCATAAGCTATATGTATTATAAATACCCATAAAAGGAGAAAGCGATCTAGCGATTTCCAGTTATCTGTGAGTCTGTTGAAAATATTCCCCAGTTAAAAATAAGTTGAGTGAGTCCCACTACTTACGCTTCAAATATTTCTCGTATTCTGCAGTAGTTTTTTACTGAATTTAGAAGCTCTGGACCAAATAGATGAGGAATAATATATGAAAACGTAGAGAGAGATACAGAACATGTGCATAAAAATATTTATCAGCGTAAGTACACAATTTGTTTTGCTTATTAATTATACCCTATACCACCATGTGGTTTGATGACTTTATGATGGTGTTTGTAACTACCAAATATATTTGACCTAGACCCATCTTTTATTATACCGAACTCAGAATCAGAATCACTTCTTGAGTCGATTTAGTGATGTCCGTCCGTCTGTCCGTCTGTTCGTCTGTGCGTTCATGTAAAGCTTGTAATCAAACTACAGGTCGCAAATATTAATATATGTATTTTGATGAAATTTGGTATAAAAGCTTTTATCGGCCATATTATTGAATCTGGTGAAATGCTGAAATGCGGTCCAAGTTCAGTCGTAGTCCCCATTCAAATGACCCTTATGAAATCGACATAAATTGCCATAAGATCCAAATTATCATACAGATCTTAGCCAAATTGGTTTGTATGTGTTTATAAAAACTAACATACAAAACATACGGTCCAATGCAATTGTGATAAATCTGTTAAGATTTCACATGCCATTACAGTTACCATCTATGGGACGGTTGGCAAAACAAAAGAGCTTTCTTCACATTACGAGATTTGTAATTGATGAAAGCGATGTTAATGTAGAGAAAGCTATAAATTGGGAAAAAAACTCTGCTTGTTCGTTCTAACTCTCGTATGAAAAGAAAGAAAAAACATTTCTCATGTTCTTTTCTTTCTAATGTTGAGTTAAATAGTTGATTAAGCATGAGTTGAAGTAATAGGCAGAAGGATGCTGAAGATGAACAAGTCGCTTTGTTCGAAAGTAGCTACTCCATCTAGCGCTGTCTTCAATCTTTTCCAAATTTCTCTTACATTGCATAAAGTATTATCTTTTCTAGTATTAGAAAATGTATACATGATCTCGAACCGAACTATAAATAACTAATTATTGTGTTTATTATATTTATTAATCAGTAGTCCAAAACTAATCCACATATGATAATTCTTAGTCATAGCACCCTTATAAAGCTGCTCCCCGATCTTCACTTAAATCTATCTAAAAACTAAAATATTGCACAGACTTTTCTCGAATTTGGTTTGTATTTGTATTTATTTATTAAAACTGATTTTCCATTATAACATGACACAGTATCTTAATTGTATTTATTCATAATACAAGTGAGTTTATTAGATACGGTCAGGGTCGGGCCATATTTTGACCTAGTCCCCATATAAATATAGCATCCGATATGACCGATATAAACTTTTTTCGTATCTGCATCCAAAAAAAAAAATTAAAAACAATGCCACTCAAATTTGGTTTATGCTTTTTTTCTATATCGAATTAGTTGGACCGAAGATAAAGGGTCACGAAACCATGGTATAGGGTATCGCATAGTCGATCTAGACCGACTATAATTTCTAACTTGTTTTTTCGTTATTATTTTGTGCATGCAATATATATGCGTTGCTGATAAACAAACAGACATGTATATGTAGCAGGTAATTGTATGTATGTAATTACATTTATGCTGATTGCAATTAGTAATTGGTTTAAATTAAATGTTTTTTAAATTTTCTTATTAATTTTAAGCATCATTGCAAAAATTCAATGCATTATAATTTTATATCCAGCTTTTTTGTATCTTAGGGTTAACAACCTTGGTTATAATAATGTATTCAGAAAACGGGTGGATGGTATCAAAGATTCGCCAATAAATATTTGGAAATCTAATTTACACTTGCATACGTAATGGCGACCATTGCAAAACTGACTCTGAGTCGAACTATAAATAAGTTATATTGAAAGCATCATCAGCCACAATTCATTGCACACTCCCAGAAAGCTAAATAATAAATGTTTAGTTTAAACCCAACTTCAATAAATCTGAATATTGAAGTATCACAAGAAAAGTGCACTCAATAAAGTTCTACATTTATAAAAAAAATGCAATAAAACAAATACATACTGATGAATTGATTTGAAATAAGTTAAACTACGGGTGGTACATTTACGTACTCAAAATGATTTGCACACATATTGTTTGCACTAGATCGTCCACTAAAATAAATTAGAAACGTAGTTCGTGTTAAATGCAACCACATCAATTAAAATGAGTTGCAAAGCTCTTCGAGGAATTAATTGATTTGAAAAACAGTAGAATTCACTAAGGCAAATAAATAGCACAGCATAAATGCTTTTCAAGTACTAAGAAGCATATAGGTCATTTCACTTTTAAGACGCAAGGGTGGAGAACTATACTAATTTGAAGCATCTTGCAGAACAAAGTAGTGATTTCTATATTCAATTGGCTGGTCGCATCGTCATCTTTTTTAACAAAGTAACAACCATCGAGCATAAGAGGTGTCTTCGAGAAAAATAGGCTACAACAAAAACTAGCTGCTGTAGTTTTGGTTAAAAACTCATATGTACGGTTACTAACGAAATGGGGATTAAAAGGGAAAAATCTGAAAAAAAGACGGCAAATGTAACTGCTTTTCGTATCTTTTTTTCACCACCTAAGTATGAGATTGGGCAGCCAAAAAAAATTCAGTTCACTTATTTTTGTGTGTTCTACAACAAATACTTGTTAGTCAATTTTTATTGAAATGTGAAGAATCAGCTGGCCTATCCTAATTACCTTTAGCTATGAAGATGAAATTTTGGGCCGTAGTCAGTAACGTGGTGGTAAATTTAACTAAAAAAATGTTACTAATAAGCATTTCCTTATAATTGTTATTATTTGAAATTACGCTTAGTAGGTAGTGTTAACCCAATCGTTGCGACGGTACCATACGGAACCACTTTTAGTCTTTTGCGCCTCAACAGAAAAAAAACACACACATACAACATTGTGATATAAATAAGATTTTTTCTAACGGTAAATGCATGCCGCTAAACATGTGTGTCTTTTGTTTTTGTCATACGAGTGTCATTTGCCGTTCTTAAAGCACGTACAAAGTGAACAAAAATTAATTCTACACAAAAGTGACAAAAATGAGTTCTCGCCAGACGTAAGTGCAAATTAAATATATTCCTCAATTTATTTTCGGTGAAACTTTAATATATAATGAAAGTAGAAGAAATAAGCTACAAAGTGGAACATTCTTTTATGTTATAAAATGTGTTGTTGTTGTTCAAAACGTATATTGAAAAAAAGCGGTACCATATGGTACCGCCGCAGTGATTCATTAAAAAATTACGAAAACAATATTATTCGGTTTTTTCGCGTCTTATGTACATGAAACGCGTTGCTTACACCGTATTTTTTCATTTCTGTACGTTTTCAAGGTTTTAGCATTTTTTATTTATCGTGTTTTATTTTTAGTATGAAACTGCATGAAATACAAGACTATTTACAGTCTTTGCTTGACGATGATTCAGGAGAAGAAGAAATTGCTGCTGTTTATATGCAGCCACCGGATCCAGCTTATGATTCAGCTGAAGATGATGCAGATGAAAATGAAGGTGGAACCATTCTTGATTTACACCACAATCAGTTGTGCCAGGTGGCGGAAATTGAATTTGTTGGCGGATCGAATGACGATGGTGTTTTATTTGAAGAGGGAATAGAAATATCAAACGATGAAGAAGTTCCCGAAGTCGAGAATCCGAACATCTCACGAGTTCCATCGATGATTTCGGTTCCATGGCGCTACGTTGGTCCAGAAATAGAAATTCCGTCGTCTGTGCCGCATTTGAAAGACAAATTTAAGTGGTCTAAGTCTGCATTTCATGCTAAAAGGCCGATTTTTCCAGCACCAAATTATTTGGATTGCGCCAAGGAAGCTCATGCTTTGTTCGAACAATTCTTTGACGATGATATTTTGCAAATGATTTGCGATCAAAGTAACGAATATGGAGTGCTTATTTCGCAAAAAAATCCAAATATTTCAAAAGAGGAACTGAAAATTTTCATTGGCGTATTGATTGTTACAGGCTACAATAATGTTCCATGCAAACAATCCTACTGGAGTCGTGATAGCGATCTTTTTAACGAAATGATCTCGATGGCTATGTCTCGCGATCGATTTCTTCAAATTGAACGTTGCATTCATTTCGCTTCGAAAACAGGATTTGATTCGAACGATAAAATGTGGAAATTACGACCACTTACAGACAAACTTAAACAAAATTATATGAAAAATTTTCACCCAGAAGAAAATTTGTCGTACGATGAATCCATGATCAAATATTTTGGTCGACACAGTTGCAAACAATTTATCAAAGGAAAACCGTTGCGCTTCGGCTATAAGGTGTGGTGTTTAAATTCACCTGATGGGTATTTGGTCAATTTCGAAATCTACCAAGGTAGAAATCCCCGTATCAATCCAGGACTCGAGAAAAACTATGGAAAATGTGTCGCGCCATTACTTCAAATGATTCAGGAGTTTCCCAGCCACATGAACAACTTGAGTTTTTCGTTTTACTTCGATAATCTTTTCACTGGTATTTCTGTGCTTGATTATTTGAAGAAAATAGGTCATTCTGCCACAGGCACTATTAGAGAAATGCGTATTCCCCACAATTGCCCGTTATCGAGCAATCAAGATCTAAACAAAGGTGAACGAGGCAAAATTGAAAGCATAGTTCTAAAGGATCACAACATCTCTATTACCAAGTGGCGCGATAATAAATGTGTTTGTGTTGCCTCCACATTGTATGGTAAAGATCCTGTGTGTAAGGCTACGCGATTCAACCGAGAGGTGAGACAACGGGTGCAGTTAGATCGACCATATTCAGTTGAAATGTATAACAAAAATATGGGTGGTACAGATCGAATGGACCAAAACATTGCAAGTTACAGATGTGGTAAGTTGTTATTTCTCAGCAATCACAAGTTTAATAAAAAAATAATAAAAACTTCATTTATTTTTCCAGGCATACGGAAAAATAAATGGTGGTGGTCTATATTCACATGGCTGTTGGATGTATCAGTGCAAAATGCTTGGTTGCTACAAAGAAAAGCTGGTTATCATGTAACACACCTGCAGTTTCGAAGAAACATTGCCATGCATTACTGCAATTCTACATCGATTCGGGTGTCAAATACAATTGTCCCCCGTCAAAACATTCCATTATGTGATCGCTTCGATGGAGAAGAGCATTATCCATGCGAAAGCACCAAAAGGCGATGCCAAGGATTAAATTGCAGTAGTCGATCCCGTGTAAAGTGTGAAAAATGCGATGTGGCTTTATGCATTTATCCATGTTTCAAAACATATCACATTTTCAATCAAAAAAAGTGATTGAGAATCGTACAATTCCTAATTTTTTGTCATATTTCCATTCTTTCCATTGTTTTTATTAATTTTTTATATTCTTGAACTCACAGAACTAAGAACACATGTCTTAACTTACATAATGTCCTGAAATAAATACCAAATAAAGGTAAATTTGATTACATTTATTTTATAAGGTGTCACTGCGACGGTACCATATGGTACCATCTAATAACAGGTAAACGGTTCATCGTACAACATTTTTATTGTCATTTTTGGATTCAGGTGGTCAAATTTAGTCTATGTGAGAGTTTTCAAGAAAAAATTCGAAAACAAATGCCTCCGCAGCGATTGGGTTAATGTAAAAAAATAAAAAAATTTAAATTTTTGTTTTATTAATTTCAACATAGCAGCCACTTTATTTCGCAACCCTTTTTTGTACAAAAACTGAAAAGAGAGGCTAAAATTTATCACCACTTCCACAGTTAAAGGCTAAGACACAGAATCTGTTTTACGAAAAAAACTTTTGCATATATAAATGATAAAATAAGACTATTTTATAAAGCTAAGAATAAAGAAAAGAGAATATTAAATATTAAAAATAAAATAAATTTTATTATAGTTCACGAATAATTACGCTAAGGCATGATAATTGTTACTTATAATTTGGCTTTACATAATACATGCATATATAATTACAAAAATACAGAAAATATTTAAGGAGAAAAAAATTATAATACAAGATTACATAAAAAATGCAAGTTAAAAGTAAATTTAATAAGTTAGTAAAATTATTACGCAAATTATTTATTTTTATTTATATATTTATTATTTATTTTTTTCATGGGCCGCATATGAAACTTAGTATAAGACAACAAGTTTATAAATGAGGTCATTATTTATATAATTCATATAAAATACATATTTGCTTAAAGAATAACTTCCCCCCATAAATACTCTCTATACATACACAACACAATACAATAAAGACAACAATTTGAACTGCAGCAATAATTATAATTTAAAGGTTTGTCTCAAATATATTTTCAAAATGTGCCACGGTTCCACTAAATTTCCTTTCTACATACGGTATCACTGAATTTACTAACCTCGCCACCTTAACCACAAATGACCTGTCCATAATAAGTGTTGAAATCCTTGGGTAAAGAATTAGATCTGCCAGAATTTTCAAATCTATCCGCCGGATATGCAGGGCAATAATATTTAATAATTTTATGACACAAAATAATCTGACGGGAGCTAATATAATCCTCAAAATCATACCCCAGCAGCTGCAGGAGAAATCCAAATACGTGCGATCTTATTTTTAGGCAAAAATGGTCCCTTATTAACCTATTAAAACATAATTTAAGTGTGTTAAAGATATCCCTTGCAGTGCAAGTATACAACTCTGCACCATATAAGAATAAGAGAATGCTTAATGCGACTCCAACTCGTTTTTTAACCGAAATGAAAGTACGTACTCATGCTATACAATCTACGTAATGTCCAAGATACTTTGGACATAACTGAGTTAATATGACGATCAAAATTCAACTTGGTATCAATGTAGAAGCTAAGTGACTTGTTCGTATTAACCAATTCAATCCGTTTTCCGTTTAAGAAAACATCTAGATGACAGTCTAAGTTACCAGAAAACACCATCATTTTACATTTAGTGGTATTAAGATCCAAGAATTTTTCTTTGGACTAATCAAAAACTCTGACGCTAAGTTAATTTGCCTCTCGAATATTTCTAAGTTGCAATATTCTGAACTTCCTAATAACTGAATACCATCTGCGTAAGTGTAAGACTTGAAAAAATAAAAATTATGAAATATGTCGTTGATGTAAAGGGTGATCCATTTCGATGTTCCCTACCGTTTTAAAGAAAACAAGTAAGAAAATTATAGTCGGTCTAGACCGACTATACGATACCCTATTCCATGCGTTTAGAGACCCTATCTCTCAGGCCCAACTAACTGGCTATAGAAAATAAGCATAAACCAAATTTGAGTGGGATTTTTATTAATTTTTTCGGCTGCAGATATGAAGAAGTTCATATCGGATGCTATATCTATACGGGGACTAGGCCCAAAAATGGACCGATCCTGACCATGTTTGGAAAAGTCTCTTGTATTTTGCAAAAATATATACAAACAAAATTTGAGAAGAATTAGTTTAATAATTTTGTTTTTTGATAGATTTAAGTGAAGATCGGGAAGCAGCTCTATATGGGGCCCATGACTAAGAGTTGTCCAATAGGGATCATTTTTGGACTACTGCTTTGTGGATGTAATATATACATACAAACCCAAGTTGACTAAGATTTGTATGATAATTTGGATCTTATGGCAATATATGTTGATTTCATAGGGGTCATTTGTATGGGGGCTAGGTCTGAACATAGACCGGTTCTCACCAATTGAAATAGCGTTCATTCCATGGTCGATAAAAGATTAAATACCAAATTTCATCAAAATATATTAATATTTGCGACCTGCAGTTTGATTACAAGCTTTACATGGACACACAGACGGACGGACGGTTAAATCGAATCAGATGGTGATTCTGATTCGATCGGTATAATTAAAGATGGGTGTAGGTCAAATATTTTTGGTTGTTACAAACAGCAGCACAACGTCATTATACCCAAACCACATAGTGGTATAGGGTATATAAAAAACACAGAAAGTTCGAATTTAATGGGGAATGTTTATTATTATTTGAAAGAACATTCTTTGGAATTTATTTTTTGAAGATTATGTCTATCAAATGTTGGCCGGGGTTACGTCTCGGATGGTCCACCCGTTGAGTCCAATTTTTGATGACTCGTTCGAGCATTTTGACTGGTAACTGGCGAATGACACGAGTGATGTTTTGATCTAAGGCCTGAATCGAAACGGGATTGTCTGCATAAGATTTAGACTTTACATATCCCCACAGGAAAAAGTCTAGCGATGTGATATCACACGATCTTGGTAGCAAATCGACCGGCCCAAAACGTGAAATTATCTGCTCATCGAAGTGTTCTCTCAATAAATCGATTGATTGATGCGCTGTGTGGGAAGTGGCGCCGTCTTGTTGAAACGAAATGTCGCCGAGATCACGAGCTTCAATTTCAGGCATCATATAGTCGGTTATCATGGCACGATAAGGGTCGCCATTGACGGTTACGTTCTCACCGGCATAATTTTTGAAGAAATATGGACCGATGAATCCACCGGCCCACAAA
Source organism: Cordilura impudica (assembly GCA_963682025.1). Classification (NCBI taxonomy): domain Eukaryota; kingdom Metazoa; phylum Arthropoda; class Insecta; order Diptera; family Scathophagidae; genus Cordilura; species Cordilura impudica. The sequence goes on along the minus strand of OY821517.1, from coordinate 281,057,027 downwards.
CCACACCAAACCGTTGTTTTTTTTTGGATGAAGTGGCAGCTCTTGAATCTCTTCAGGTTGCTCTTCATCCCAAATGTGGTAATTTTGCTTGAGCCAGAAATGGGCCTCATCGCTGAACAAAATTTGGCTTGAAAACGTCGTATCTTCTTGGAACTTTTCAAGAGCCTATAGAGCGAAGCGATGACGCTTGGGAAGGTCGGACGTCTTCAGTTCTTGCACAAGTTGTATTTTGTACGCTTTCAATTTAATATCTCGAGGTAAAATGCGCCAAGTCGTTCCACACGTCAGTCGAGTTGCTGCGAACGGTACCTAATCGACTCTCCACTGTTTTCGTGTACATTCTCAGCTACGGCCGCTATATTTTCTTCACTGCATGCTGGACCTGGTCTATTCGGCCGAATATTATCCAATAATGAATGCTGGGTCTCAAGATTGGTGAAGGTGTTGCGAATAGTATGCTCAGTAGGCCGATTATGTTGACCATCTGTTGAGCGAAGTGCATGAAACAAGTTCTTCACAGAACGTGAATTTTATTAATAAAGTTGAACGCTTTGTAAACGTTGTTCAGGTCTTTCGACGATGAAATGCCAAACAACACTAAACAAAAATAGCATGAGAGAATAACACGACTCACACGTGATCTGTCAAGAAAAGGCTATTGAAAAAGTATATCTACTTGGATCACCCGCTATATAGATCTAGTAAGCTCGAATACTGACCCCATATTTGGAAAAATTGATAACGGTTGCTTAAAAATTAAAACACATGTTTACTCGACAGCGGAATAAAATTTTATTGTTTTGTTAGTTTGTTTGCTAATAAATTATGGCTCAACGAGTCAAACGCCTTCCCGAAATCCAAAAATGTTAATACATTTGTCAGATGTTTCTCTACGTGTGAACAAGTGGATTTAACAATAAAGAAATTTTTAAAAATTTTAAACGTTTCTGTTTAGTTGCTGATGTTGTGGGAGCATATTCCAAAGACGTATATCCCTGACGAAGAAATGTCATTAAGTTACCATATAATGATCACGAGGTGCAATTCATTTTTTCCCCGGTTTGATTTGGCGAACCGGATATTTTCATAAAGGTGAAGTGGTGTTGATTTTCAAGTGCTACGCCGAAAAGCTTACTCGTGAAGCCAGAAGTTCCAGCAAACCTTTACTTTACTCATGTCAAATGCCGGAAATTAAATACTTTTTGGCTAAAAGCATTCATGTACTTAAGGGAGTGAAACATAAAATATGCCATATAGTTCTCATGTAAGTTTGAACAACAGTCGTGTTAATGTAGTTCGACAACAGACATTTGGATTTGCTAAGATTAATGCATTTACCATTAGCTGACGCCCATCGGTACATTTGACTAAGGTCATAGTTAAATTTGTCTTTATTTTCATCTATCGACTTATTTGAGGTGAAATGAAATATACATTTTAAATTCAACATTATGAAGATTCCAAAAAATCTTTGGCTCTAGCGATAACTGCCAGTGGGCTGGACCCTTTTGACAATCCTCCTACTTTCAATTTTTTCAAAGACAAATATAACTTAAAATGTCTAGCACCTAGTGCACATAAAAATCACATCTTGTATGAACTTAAACGTAACTAAAGGCAACAAAATAACAACTAAAATTTGGTTAAGAATTAGGAAAGGTTGTGATCTGGTAATTTATGGTCAATGCGACCCAACAATTTTATCACCAAAGTCTGTATAATGGAAATCGACTTTAATCATGAAATCAATATTTCTCTCTTATTTTTTAGTACTAGTATTTCAATACTATTAAGCTAAATTTGCTTTTTAATAAAATACAATATATTTAGGAAAATGATTTTAATTTTGTTTTACAGCACAGCAAGGTAGCAAGGTTGTTTCATTTATTTCAAACTTGTTCTCAATAAAAAAAAAATATATATAGATAAAAATTTAATTTAAGATTTAAATATACACAGCGAGGCAGCGTTTTCTTCGAGTTGTAATATGCAAGTGATTTTTTATTAATGTACAATGCCATAATATAATCTTTAGATGTAACCTTTAAATGTAAAACCAATTTCAACAAGTTACAAGTACAGCTAAAGATAAAAACAGGGTTTTTTTGGTACACATATATAAAAAAGAAATTACATCAAAGTAATAAAATATTTAATGTGCAAAGCAAAAAAAGAGGAACAAAATGTGTACACTTTGTAGCATAATTATACTGACAATTCGAGAAATACACATATGACCAATGAAATAGGGACGCAGCATTTATTTGTTGAGATTCATGTGGCGTTTTTTTATGTTGATGTAATACTGCGTACTTTTGATGTTTTTCGACTGGCAATACTGTCTGCTTATGGAATTCAAATGAACAGTTATCTTTGTTTGTTTTGATAATTAAGCAGCGTGGTTATTTTATTCTATTGGCAAATTTTAGTGGTCACTAAAATAGGTACTTCGCGATAGATTGTGATATTTCATAAATTTTTTTGAAAAAAAATAATCAAAAGGTATGTTCTAGTATCGGAGATATAATATTGGTAAAAAATAATACAATTTTAATGACATATGGGCCGTCGACAACATTGTACAGCTGAAGAGAGAAGACTTATTCAAAACCTTCGGAAGCAAAACCATTCATACGGTTTCATTGCTAAATCACTAGGAAGGTAGAAAAATTTTGTCGCTAATGCCCTGAAGCCCCGAGAATTAATAGAAAAACGAGGTGGTGTAAAGAAAACATCTAGTGTCACCGACGCTTACATTGCAACGTTGGCCAAACGAGATTCTCTCATGTCATCAAGAGCAATTGCAGCGGAAATAAACAACAAAATATCAGCTAGGACTGTACGTCGCCGATTATATAACATGAAATTACCAAGTCGGATAGCGCGTCAGGTTCCGCTACTCAGAAAAGCAAACTTGCAAAAGAGAAAAAATTTTGCACTTGCACATAAAACGTGGTGTGGTTCAGATGGTACAAACAAATGGCATAATATACTTTGGAGCGATGAAACAAAAATCAACTTGTCTGGTAATGACTCAGAACGAAATGTTAGACGTCCAAAAGAGCAAGAATTTAACCCACGTTATACAAAAAAAAAACAATTAAGCATGGTGGCGGAAATCTGATGGTTTGGGGTTGTTTCTCTTGGAATGGAGTAGGTCCCATCCATCTTATAAATGATACTATGACAAAAGAACGCTATAGAAACATACTAGAGGAGGTCATGTTACCATTTGCTGAAGAAAATATGCCACTTCGGTGGCTTTTTCAGCAAGATAAAGACCCTAAGCACTCATCAAAATTGGTAAGTGAGTGGTTTATAGGAAAAGGTGTTAAAGTTTTGGAATGGCCAAGCCAATCATCAGATCTTAACCCCATAGAAAACCTTTGGGGATATCTCAGAAACCAAATTGGGAAAGAAGCTTGCCGAAATAAGGCTGAATTATGGCAAAAAATACAAGATGTTTGGTATACCACTCCTATAGAGACTTGTCGTAAATTAGTCGATTCTACGCCCCATAGAATAGAAAAATTAATACAAAATAGGGGAAAGCACAGTGGATATTAGTCCTATATAATATTAAAAACACAATTTGTATTCTTATTTGCTGTCATATTTTTTAAAAAATTTTTTCATACTTTCGTACCCATTTCAATGGCCATGTGAATTTTGAACTTCTCTGAATATAAGTATAATTTAATGTTTTTAGTTATGTTTATTTTAATATTTTTGTTTAGCCATTTGATAACATACCAATTAAATAAATAAAATTGAATTAAAAGAAAAAACTTTTGCGAAAAATTTGTATATTCTAAAAATTCTACGGAGTACCTATTTTAGTGGCCATATGTGTCAATTACTTTATATGATGCGCATCAACACTTATTGTTTAGGTACCTATTACTAAGCTAAATAAAGGAATATTATATAAATTTGAATAATGGATTGATACTTTTTAGAAAATGTTAATGAAAAAACAAGTAAGAAAATTAAAGTCGGTCTAGACCGACTACACGACACCCTTTACCATGGTTTAGAGATCCAATTTATTGGATATAGAAAATAAGCATAAACCATATTTGAGTGGCATCGTTATCAATAGTTTTTTTGGCTGCTGAAAAGAAAAAGTTTATATCGGGTGCTATATTTATGTTGGGACTGCGTCGACACATGGACCGATCCTGACTACCTTTGGTAAAGTCACATATTTTTGAAAAAATATATACAAATCAAATTTGAGAAAAATCTGTGCAATATTTTTCCTTTTTGGTAGATTTAAGTGAAGCAGCTCTATATGCGGCGTATGACTAAGAATTGTCCTATATTTTGAACTACTGATTAATGGATGTAATAAACCTACACAAATCCAATTTAACCGTGATCTATATCTGGATCATATAACAATTTAAGTCGATTTCATAGGGTTCATTTTTAAGGGGACTAGGTCTTAACATGAACCGATTTTCATCAATTTTAATAGCGTTCATGCTATGGTCCGTAGAAGCTTATATTCCAAACTTCATCAACATACATTTATATTTTCGACCTGTAGTTCGATTAAAATGTTTACAAGAACACACAGATAGACGGACGGGCGAACGGATGGACAGAAAATTATTCTGAAAGTGATTTTGATCGGCATAATAGGTCAAATATTTTTGGTAGTTACAAACATCAGCACAAAGTAATTATATTTTTTATAAATTTAAAATAACAAATAGTTAAAGACTTTCATAAATTTCAAAAAAAATAAATGTGACCGAATCAATTTAAACCTTTACATGGATTAATTCTCGATCTTAAACAGTAAACTATAATGGGCTTAATTCACTTTAATTCACAAAATCCTAAAAAAATTCATAAAATCTATCTTAATTTTTTTCATCGTATGAAAGTATGAATAAAAGAAGGAAATATTATTTGTTTTTATTTAAAACCTTAGAAAATTTTTATGTTCGTTTTAATCAAATAAATTTGATATATACAACTTTTTGTTTTAGATAAACAACAGAAGAAAACTTGAAATTTGTATAACCCCATGTAATTTATATGAACGTGAATACGGCTACCACAATTTTAAATATTATTTGGATTTGGAATGATTGTGACCTAAAAATATTTTTTTTAGAACATGTAAGACTTATTAGAAATTCTATAAAAAGCATCCATTTTTCCAATATCAAACTTTTTCGAAAGCACCACATAGAAAAGTAAATAGCATTTTTCAACTACTAGAGCATAACAAATGTACAATGTGAAATGCACTTCGTAATATGTTCAGCCATTTCAGTTATAAGACACAATGCATTTGTTTTCCAATAAGAAATGTTGAATTAGTATTCTTTAAGCCAAAGGTTAATAATATATTATTTTTCAATTTTGCCATAAAATATCGACTTTGTAAAACTTAGCGGAAAACCTCTGACATATGTGCAAATATTACCTTTAAAAAGTATGAATACTAAAGATAGTTTAGACTGACAGTCAACTCCTTAATCCATACGTTTCGACAGCTAATACTATATCCAACTTTGCTGAGGAAATAACTGGATATAGAAAATAAGTATAACACAAAATTTAAATAATAATATTGTTATCAATGATGTGCGGTAGAGAAGAAGAAAGCATATGTTTTAAAAATTCATAACTACACTGTATTCTTAATCGGACCGGTTTCTGGCATTTCAGCCTTCACCAGCGATTTATTAAACATTCGTGTACAAACAATCTATTCAGCTATAACATAACAATTATCACAATGTTCAATAAATCGCTGATGAAGGTTAAAATGCCACAAACCGGTCCGATTAAGAATACAGTGTAGTTATGAATTTTAGAAATATATGCTGTATAACTTGTGACGATTCCTTCAAGCAAAGGCCCTATCTTTTTTGGAAACCTCTCCTTCGAGGTAGGTTGAGAGTCGAAAGCAAAAAAAAGTAGCTAAATAGTGGGCAAATTATGTTTAGACATTTCTTTTCCAAAATGTCTTTGAACCGTAAACAAAAAAATACGTTCTTATACTCAATTCTTTAAAAGAGTTAAAAAACCAAAAATACAAATTGAAGAAGAACAAAATAAAAGAAAAAGCACGAGATTTTGGGAGAATCATTTTTTAGAATGAAACTAATCATTTTCTTTTATTTAAAGTGAAAATCGAATGAAACTTAAAATTATTGGCCAAGTTGTTGTCAGAAAGTCTGTCAAGGCAAAAATTTGGATTTTTTAGTCATGACATGCCTTGAATATTGCCATGAATTATGGCTAGTCGAGACACCATGTAAGGATACAAAACAAATTATATGATTGTCATGTTTGCAATTACATCAAATTTTAAATCCATAATGAAATAGAATCAAAACAAATCATTTTGGCATTCGGATAAGTGGGCATGGTACCTCCCATACAAGTAATAGTTCAATATTATATATCTCGAGTAATGTGATAGAGAGGGCTTTTAAAATTTTTTGATGTCACCTATTATTAACGTGAGTAGTCGGATGCAAAATGGGCAGTGTCAGACCAATAGACGTGGCACCTGCCATACAAAGTAAATATAAAATGCCATATATCTGGAGTACTGTAATAGTGAGAGTCTTGGGACTTTGTGTGAGCCCATAAGTTATTCATTTGATTAGTTAGACAAAAAATAGCCGTGATCGGAGCTGTGGGCGTGACACCGCCCATACAAAGTATATATATGATATCGTATAACTGGTGTGCTAAAAAAGAAGCTTTGACACTTTGCACGAGCCTATCAGATCTTAGTATGAGTAGTCGAACAAAAAATTGGCGGGTTCACACCAATGGGCGTGGCACTCCCCATGCAAAGTAACTATTTAATGTCCTATATCTGAAGTACTATAAAACAGAGAGCTCTGTGGCTTTGCGTGAGCCCATAGGTTCTTTGTGTGATTAGATATAACTGGTGTACTATAAAAGGGAAAGACTTGACATTTTGCATGAGTCCATCAGATATTAAAGTGAGTAGCCCAATAAAAATTGGGCGGGATGGGATTAGTGGGCGTGGCACCTCCCCTATGCAAAAAATATGAAGCACTACGAAAGTGACAGTCTTTTAACAAGTTCATTCGTTATCAATGTGATTTGTTTGGAAATTATATCGCCAAACCCAAAAATCGCGAAAAAAAAATCACCCAAAGAACAAAAATCTTCAAAATCAAAAATGGGCAAAACAGAAATCGCCACATCGAATATGGATAATCCATCTTCTTCTCATGGGCAGCTACATGTACCTTGCTCCAGGGTAGGAACGCCGAAAAATCTCATAATTGTTGTACCGAATGAAAAAACAAAAAACATTGTAACGGGTGATTTTTTAAGAGCTTGATAACTTTTTTTAAAAAAAAAACGCATAAAATTTGCAAAATCTCATCGGTTCTTTATTTGAAACGTTAGATTGGTCCATGACATTTACTTTTTGAAGATAATTTCATTTAAATGTTGACCGCGGCTGCGTCTTAGGTGGTCCATTCGGAAAGTCCAATTTTGGGCAACTTTTTCGAGCATTTCGGCCGGAATAGCCCGAATTTCTTCGGAAATGTTGTCTTCCAAAGCTGGAATAGTTGCTGGCTTATTTCTGTAGACTTTAGACTTGACGTAGCCCCACAAAAAATAGTCTAAAGGCGTCAAATCGCATGATCTTGGTGGCCAACTTACCGGTCCATTTCTTGAGATGAATTGTTCTCCGAAGTTTTCCCTCAAAATGGCCATAGAATCGCGAGCTGTGTGGCATGTAGCGCCATCTTGTTGAAACCACATGTCAACCAAGTTCAGTTCTTCCATTTTTGGCAACAAAAAGTTTGTTAGCATCGAACGATAGCGATCGCCATTCACCGTAACGTTGCGTCCAACAGCATCTTTGAAAAAATACGGTCCAATGATTCCACCAGCGTACAAACCACACCAAACAGTGCATTTTTCGGGATGCATGGGCAGTTCTTGAACGGCTTCTGGTTGCTCTTCACTCCAAATACGGCAATTTTGCTTATTTACGAAGCCATTCAACCAGAAATGAGCCTCATCGCTGAACAAAATTTGTCGATAAAAAAGCGGATTTTCTGCCAACTTTTCTAGGGCCCATTCACTGAAAATTAGACGTTGTGGCAGATCGTTCGGCTTCAGTTCTTGCACGAGCTGTATTTTATACAGTTTTACACCAAGATCTTTGCGTAAAATCTTCCATGTGGTCGAATAACACAAACCCAATTGCTGCGAACGGCGACGAATCGACATTTCACGGTCTTCAGTAACACTCTCAGAAACAGACGCAATATTCTCTTCTGTACGCACTGTACGCATTCGTGTGGTTGGTTTAATGTCCAATAAAGTAAACTGAGTGCGAAACTTGGTCACAATCGCATTAATTGTTTGCTCACTTGGTCGATTATGTAGACCATAAATCGGACGTAAAGCGCGAAACACATTTCGAACCGAACACTGATTTTGGTAATAAAATTCAATGATTTGCAAGCGTTGCTCGTTAGTAAGTCTATTCATGATGAAATGTCAAAGCATACTGAGCATCTTTCTCTTTGACACCATGTCTGAAATCCCACGTGATCTGTCAAATACTAATGCATGAAAATCCTAACCTCAAAAAAATCACCCGTTATATCAGCATCAGCATTGAAATAAAAAAATCTATACTAAAAATCTATGCTAACATAATAAAGAGGAAATATTTGTTTGTTTATTTGTAGGAGGTAATCTCCGTAACTCCTCATCTGGTCTTCCTGAAATTTTCACATAGTCTTACTGCAGATATGGACAGGCTTTAATTTTTTTTAAATGTTTTTAGTGGGCGTGGCACCTCCCATAAAAAGTAAATTTTTAATATCATATATATTGAGTACTATGATAGGGAGAGCTTTGCAAATTTGTCTCAGGTCATCTATTATTAACGTGAGTAGTCAGACAAAAAAATGGGCGGGATTAGGCAAATCCGCGTGGCACACCCACACAAACCTAATATTAAATGTGTAGCGGTCAATTATTTATTTCTTTATATTTTGATACTAATTATTATATTTTTACTCATTTATTACTTAATTGCTTGTATAGATTATTGTTTTTCTCTTTTGTTATTTTGCTCTTATTAATTTCTAAATCTATTTCACTCAATTTTTACATTTAACTTAACTTATATTACATATGCAGTTACATTTTTGATTTGTTTATTAGCTTACTACTAAAGAGAGATTAACTCAACTCTCACTTGTCTAATAACATAAAGAGTTTATCTTGTCTTTTTTTGCTCTTTATGTAAAGTCATAATATAATCTTAGCTTAAGAAATAATTATTGTCATTCCTGTAACAGAACTTGCAGAATAAGCAACTAAATAAAATAAACACGGATGTTTTCACTTGTTCTTATGAATTAAAATATAAAAATAAAATAATAAAATACGATTGTGAACGAGAGTGGACGTGATCGTCTGTCTCGACTCCAATCAAATAATTTTAATATAAAGAAACGTTGACCGTCTTGGACGATACCGTCTGGACAAGGTTGCGTCTTTCACTTAAAAAACTTCCCTAGAACACGTTTTCGTATTTGAACTTTGGTCTAAAACCACCATCCCTATAAGTGGCGCCCAACGTGGGGCAGATAAAAAATTTCGGGGGTACAGAGAAGGCTCAGAAGTACTTGTGTTAACTGATCATCAACCTTTGATCATCAACCTTTAGTCTTAAAAGTCCTACAGGTCGACTTGCCAGGTGGGCCCTTCAATTGCAAATGTATAATATTCAGTTTGGTTAGTCTCCTGGTCGACAAAATACCGTAGCTGATATGCTTTCAAGGCCCATTTGTCCAATTGAAACACATAATGATGTGCGCTGTGAATGCTTCTCAACCCATATCGATTTTCCAAGAAAAGGCGCAGAAGAATTCAGAAAGGCTCAGCTTGAAGATCCAGATCTTAAAATTATTATTAATTCGTTCGAAAACGACGACGAAAATATTATTCGCCACACTAATAGAGGTTATTTGATGTTAGATGGAGTGCTATACAGATTTTGTTCCGAAGAAGATACCGAAAATGGTCAATTGGTTGTACCAAAATCAATGCGAAGCCAAATCCTATTTAAATATCATGATGATCCAACAGCAGAGCATTATGGGATCGATAGAACTATTCATCGAATAACTCCAAATTATTATTGGCCCAGAATGAGAGCTGAAATTGTAGATTATGTAAAATCTTGCATAGAATGTAAAAGATACAAACCATCTAATATGAAACCATTTGGTTTATTTCAGACAGTATCCAGTAATCGCAGGTTTGAGATAATCGCCACAGATTTATTTGGTCCTTTACCAAGGACATCTCAAGGAAATCAGTGGATTCTGATAGTTGAAGATTTGTGCAGTCGGTGGACTGAATTATTCGGTTTAGCCGAAGCATCGGCAGAAAATTGTGCTATGATTATTCTAAATGAAATACTTTTAAGATATGGAATTCCAAGAAGAGTTCATTCTGATAATGGAACTCAATTTATATCCGCGATAATGCAAAAACTTACGTTTTGCCTAAAAATTGAACAAACTTTTACTCCAGTATACCACCCCGGAGCAAACCCGGTCGAAAGGAAAATCAGAGATTTAAAAGTTCAACTTTCTATATGTGTTGGACAAGATCACAGTGTATGGGATCAGAAGTTACCTGCAATCCGTTTCGCAATGAACACTGCAAAATGCTCAACAACAACTTATACTGCAGCGTTTTTAACTTTTGGAAGAGAATTAAGGGCTCCTTTCGAAGTGCAAAATGATCTCCGAACTATAGTCAATGCTGAAAATTTTATTCCACAAATAACCCCACATTTATTGCGTCTGGCAAATACTTTAAAGCTGGTGAAAGAAACTGAAGAGAAAATGCAAGACAAAAATAAGTTTTATGTTGATTTAAAAAGAAAACCGCAACAGAAAATAGAATTTGGTGATCGTGTCTTAATATCCACTTACATTTTAAGTAAAAAGTATAAAGGGTTAACGTCGAAATTTATACCACGTCGTGATGGCCCGTATATAGTGTTGGCGAAAAAGGGATCTGCATGTTATACGGTTGCATCGCAAGAAAACCCTCAAGAACCTATGGCAACATATCACGCATCCGATCTTTTATTATACGAGGGCCGTCAAGAAAATCCAGTATATCCATTAAGAAAGAGAGGAAGTCCGAAAGTTGTATATAATCAGTCAATAAACGAAGCTAATAACAACGATTCAACAACAAATTCAGAAACAACAAATAATCATTTTAAAAAGAAAGCAATGACCATCATAAACACAACAACACCTCAACAGCAAGTTGCAACAACATCCCAACAACAACTGGAAACAACAACACTACAAACAACTGACAAAAACTCAACAAACAATATTAATTATGACCAGTGAATTAATACCAAAATTTACGTTCCGATAACACTAGCCAACAAGGTTTTGGACTCGAGTAACCAACATCTTTCCTAGGTTAGTTTGATGCGCTGAAATCGAATATGTAATGGGATTTTCTCTATCGCCAGATTTTCGAGATGTTTATTTAGTTTGTTTAAAAATCAATGAATTTTTGAAGGTGAGTGGCGTTATTTGAACGTCGTTTGTATTTTGTTGGTTCTGTTTAACGTAATATAGTCCAGCAATAGTATCCCAGCATACTTTTGTCCCAAACTCCTTGACAATTTCTTTTCTTTAAATCTTGGTGACCACGCTCCCCTTCTTCGTCGCCCACCGCAACTAGGTTTTGTGGAAATTAAATGAAAATGCGAATGAAGAAAATCCATTTTGAGTGACATTCATCAACCTAATTCGTGATAATTTTTCATTAATTGAGCAACAATTTATATGTAGTTTTCACTCTTATTATTTCCAAGAAAACTGTTCACGATTCTCTTGAATGATTTCCAGACTGCATATTATTTCTCCAATAAACTTCGTAAAAAACTGTCATCATTCAATAGCTTCGTGATATGAGGGCTAACAAATATGCCTTCTTTGATTTTAGCATATGAAATTTTAGGAAAAATCGCTAACAAATATTTAAACGCTGCACCATCTTTGCACAGAGCCTTGACAAAGTTCTTCAAATGGCCCAATTTTATGTGCAGTGGCAGAAAAAGAACGTCATTTGGATCAATTAATGGTTTATTTGAAATGCATTGTTTTGCATACTCAGTTCTTTTTGGCCACTCTGTAATGACGTAATGATGACATGTAGCGCGGCTATCCCATAGACATATGAAACAACAATATTTTGTGAAACCTCCTTGCATACCAGTAAACACACCAATGACCTGAAAAAGATTAATTTACAGTTACTTACGATGTTATGTACTATATATAAGAACAGATCGATATAAAAATCGCCAAGTGACAAGGTATTCTAGGGATCAAAATAAGAAACTTTGCCCGAGAACCATATCTCTAAAACGAATTCTGAGGTCCCTACTTTTGACCAGTCTGTTTCACTTTGACCCATTTAGAGCGCCCCAATCGAGTCCAAATGTATAATCGGCCCCACTAACTTTGGAGGGCCGACCCACCCTTGCCAATGGCACACCCCCTGGAACGCCCTGGGGGGCCCCCATAAAAACACTTAAAAATATCAACATTTTTTGTTTAGAATTGGGCTGACTATGTTTGATTTAATATTGAAACAAGTAAGAAAATTATAGTTGGTCGAGACCGACTATATGATACCCTATACCATGCGTTTAGAGACCCTATCTCTCAGGCCCAACTAACTGGATATAGAAAATAAGCATAAACCTAATTTGAGTGGGATTTTTATTTATTTTTTTTGGCTGCAGATATGAAAAAGTTCATATCGGATGCTATATCTGTATGGGGACTAAGCCCAAAAATGGAACGATCCTGACTATGTTTGGTAAAGTCTCTTGTATTTTGCAAAAATATATACAAATAACATTTGAGAAGAATCAGTGCAATATTTTAGCTTTTTGATAGATTTAAGTGAAGATCGGGAAGCAGCTCTATATGGGGCCTATGACTAAGAGTTGTCCCAGGTATCATTTTTAGACTACGCATTAATGGATATAATAAACGCATATAAACCCAATTTGAGTAAGATCTATATGACAATTTGGATCTTATGACAATTTATGTCGATTTCATAGGTGTCATTTGTACGGGGGCTAGGTCTGAACATGGACAAATTCTCACCAATTTCAATAGCGTTTATTCTATGGCCAAGAGAAGCTTACATACCAAATTTCATAAAAATATATGCAAATTTGCGACCTACAGTTTGATTACAAGGTTTACATGGACACATAGACGGACGGACGGACGGACGGACATCGTTAAATCGAATCAGTTAGTGATTCTGATTTGATAAGTATAATTAAAGATGGGTCTAGGTCAAATATTTTTGGTAGTTACAAACAGCAGCACAAAGTCATTATACCCAAGCCACATAGTGCTATGGGGTATAATTAACACCCATACGTATACGTATCTTCTACTCTGCTAATAAATGATAATCATACGCCCTGTATATGTTATGTTATTCAAAAAGATAAATCGGATGAGGGTAAATGACTTTTAGGTCACTCCGTGACTATGCGTGACTCTGCGTGACTACCCCAAAATTAATCTGTAGTCACAACAAGATTATGGGCCAAGTTTCAGTTCAATGGGGAATGGGGTTGCCCCATGGCAGACAGACAGAGAGGTCAAAAGTCGGGACATCAGAATTCGTTTTCGTGGTATACCCGTGCTGCCACGCAGTTGTCGTCAAAATATTTTAATCGGCAAACATAATTTTTACATCATTGCGATATTTTAACTGAGCTGTGTTCGCGATCGCGTCACGTCCGCGCACCGCTCACGCGCGTTTGGCACCCACACAAGTGCCGCCGCGCAGTTGTTGTCAACTTATTTTAATTGCCAAATTATATTTTTCACATCACTCCGATATTTTAGCTAAGTTGCGTTCCGCGAGCGCATTGCATCGCGTCGCATCTGCGCGCCGCACAGTGGACTATATTTTGAGGCGGCCAAAAATCATTTTTTTTTTTACCGATTCTAAAGTTATGTTATTCATTTGAAAGTAAATACTAGTAGTCCTCGGGAGCCAAAAAATTGCGGCTCAATCTCAACTTTATCACAGCGAACAGGGTCTTCCAAATTGGGCTTTCTCAGTATTTTGCTAAAATTCAATATTTCTTTGTAAATTTTTATATTTGAATGACTGTAACTTTTTTGATTTAAAAGAGTTTGAGGTACGGTGAATTTTGTATAATTTTGCGGCTTACATAATACTAATGTTAAAAATGTAAAATCCCTGTGTCGTTCCGAAATTAAAAAAAAAATTTTAAAAAAGCTCCAAATTTTCCGAAAATCTCCTACCTAATAGAGCATAACTCCTGCCAGTAAAAAGCAGTCAGAAAAAATCTTGCACTCTTCCATAGTCCGAACCCTCCCTTATACTCCAATACCCCATTATATACCTGCCAGTTTCCACCCGTGTGCACCAGAATAATTTTTCTGGCCCAAGGTTAGATATTTTTGCAAAATTTATGAATACAAAAGTTGTCCACTATGTGGTTAGGATATATTAAGTTTGAGGTGATGTTTGTAACTGCCAAAAATATTGGACCTTTATCCATCTTTTATTATACGGATCGACTCAAAAACACTTTCTGAGTCGATCAAACGATGTCCGTCCGTCCGTCTGAGTGTTATGAATACAAAAGTTGATCGTACCGGTGCACCGCGGTGTGTTTTTTGCGTGTCGGTAGAGTTGTCAGGAGTTGTTATATAATTATAAAAAGGGGTTGAGATATAATGCGCTTAATTGTTACAGGTACATTTACATAGCTATCTTTCAAAAACACTAATAGTCTGAATTAGAGTTATATAGTTCAAATACCTGACAAAATGGGAAACAATTTAAATAATATGTAAATGGTAAAAAAAAACTATTGCTACATAGCCCTTTAAAATAATAGCAGGTATGCTTCACCTTTTAAAAGAGGTTAGCGTGTGCGTTTTTTATGCTTCTAAAAGTGGTAATAAAAGATAAAAATTTGTAAATGGTAAAAAAACGATTGCGAGATAGCCCTTCAAGATATGAGCAGGTATGCTTCACATTTCAAAAGGGGTTAGGGTGTGGTGTGTGACTCATTTGGGTCCCAGGGCACAGGAATATACCGGTAAACTGTAAAGCTGACGAGTTGGCAAGACAGGGCACTACCTTACGGGTTCCAGCGGACTTGGAATGTGTTGGTATACCCCTGGAATCTTGTATGCTGGAACTTCGGCTTCACACCGCCGGCATAACCGACAACAGATGGGCTAATGGATCAACGTGCAGGATCACGAGACAGATCTGGCCGGCTCTAAATCATAAGCGCACTAGCGCGCTACTATCACTCCCCCGTAGGGAGATTTCAACAGTAGTTGCTGTTATCACTGGGCACTGCCTCATAGGGAGACACGCTGAAAGCCTCAGGGTCTCGTCAAATGACTTCTGTCGTAGCTGCATGGATGTGGAGGAGGTGGAGAGCATAGAGCACTTCCTTTGCTATTGCCCGGCGCTCTCCAGAACGAGACTTCGAAAATTGGGATCGCCGTTTCTTCACGATCTCTCTGATCTCTCAAATGTGGACATTTCACATATCAGGGGCTTCATCAGGAGCTCAAACTGGTTCTACGGTGGGGACTGAGGGGAACACCTATTCATCCCGTGGTATCACAATGGACCCCAAAGTCTAAGTGTGCTTTGCCTTTGGTTTAGCAGCCACTTTCAACCTAACCTAACCTAACCTAGGGTGTGGGTTTTTTATGCTTCTAAAAGTGGTAATAAAAGATAAAAATTTGTAAATGGTAAAAAAAACGATTGCGAGATAGCCCTTTAAGGTATGAGCAGGTATGCTTCACCTTGTAAAAGGGGTTAGTGTGTGGGTTTTTATGCTTCTAAAAGTGGTAAAAAAAGATAAAAATTTTTATAGTACATAATTGCAAGAAAGAGTATTTATAATAATCAAGGTTGGTAACCGAAACGAATAGCGGTATCGGTATCGGTATTGGTATCAGTTTTTTTTTTATTTCGGTATAGGTATCGGTAACGGTATTTTTTATAATAACGGTATCGGTATACCGATACCAGAACATGCAAAAATTAAAAATTCAAATTTTAAAGCTTTTTTAATTCATTTAATAACAAAAAAAAAATAAAAAATTATTTGAATTCAACATATAAATAGTTTTACAGGTAATAAGGAACAACAAAAACTATTTATAATAAACAAAAAAATAATTACAAATATTCAATATTTGTATAGAGATCACAAAAATTCGTTAAGTGTACATAAAAAATAAAGTTTTTAAAAAACTAATTCACTTTACAAATCAAAATGCTATGTTTTTAAGCTCTATTGATTAAGTGTTGTTTGCATAAAAATGTATTTTAAAAAAGTACGAAAGTGGTGATTGTTCAAAACAATTCCGTGTTGGATCGAATGATAATAACTGCATTTAAACTATCCTCATCTAACCTATTGCGGTTAGGGTTCATAATAAATTTTACTCCTGAAAATAACCTCTCCACACTAACCTGTGTGGCTGGTACAGCCAACATAACATTTGCAATGGCATATAACTCTGGCTTGGATTTTTTATTTTCTTTCCACCAGCTTAGAACATTATCATTAATAATGTTTCCACAATTATTATTCATTACAATTTGTGCAATGGCTAAGTACTGTTACAGAGATCCGGCAGATATTTATTTTCAACGAAATGATGTAGATGATGTAATTTTGCACATAGTGAACAACGACTTCTTCAAGAATTGTAACCTAGAAGACATTGAAATGCACAAAGGAAAAATTACTAATTTTGCATCGAATTTGAAAAGACGGTACATTGAATGCTCTCATAGCAAGGCAAAGATGTACACACGTTACCAAGACTGGTTAATAAAGGAACTTATTTTTGAGAGTGCATCTACAACTGCCAACGAAAGGGGAAAGAGGGTCGACCAGCAAAACCAATTGATGGATGTAGTGAAAAATCTCGAAGGCGCAAGCTGGAGAATATCAATGAAGAAATTTCTCAAGGTATTAAGGATTCATTTTTGCACCAAATTCAATCAACCCAAAATAAAAAAATTAAAATTGAAATAATTGAAAAAATAGTATAAGCGAGCCCAAAGCGCACAAAGGGGATTTTGAAAAGCATTCCTATACCAATTGAAGATAAGAAATTTACACCCGAAGAAGCGTTCACCCTATTTTTGGATTTAAAATTGACAAAAAATCAATATAAGGAATTGCGAAAGCGAACCAATGAAAAGAATTGTGGGATTTTTCCATAGTATCGAGATTTAGTTTCTGCCAAAAAAGAATGCTTACCTTCACAATTTGCTATTAGTATCACTTCAACATCAGCAGAAATAAAATTGCAAGATCTCCTTGAACATACTGCAAAACGATTGCTAAATACGCTTGATACTGACCATTTAAAAAAAATTGGTAATGGCAGCATTACTTTAATTTCTAAGTGGGGATGTGATGGATCTTCTGGTCAGAATCAATACAAGCAATTTAATGCCGAAAATTCATCAGATGCTAATTTATTTATGGTATCTTTCGTTCCATTGCGCTTAACAAAAAGGTATAGCGTCTTAGAGCCGTCAACTAGTAGAGCAACAGAAATTGATATATGGAAGACTGAAATTCCTTCTTCAACAAAGTATTGCAGACCAATAAAATTTGCATTCAAAAAGGAAAGCAAAGATGTCTTAACTGAAGAAATTCAAAAAATAAAAGATCATATTAAGGAACTTCAACCAGTAATATTTAAATTTGATAACCAAGACATTGAAGTACATTTTAAAATGTGTCTCACAATGATTGATGGAAAAGTTGCACAAGCTTTAACTGGAAAAAAGCCAACGTCAAGCTGCATTATATGCCAAAAGACATCAAGTCAATTATGCCAACCCCCACCACAAGACAATAGTTTTAACGAAGCCTACGAATTTGGAATGTCCCCTCTTCATGCTAGAATACGTTTCATGGAGCATATTCTTAAATTGGGTTATTATTTGGAATTTGGTCCGCTAGGCGAAACAGTGAGAAAAAACAAAGAAAATGAAGAATAAAGAAAGCAAAAAAAAAAACAAATTCAACAAAAATATCTACAGCTAGGCCTCGTAATCGACCAACCAAAAGAAGGGGAAGGAAACAATAATGATGGAAATACTGCAAGGAGATTTTTTTCCGATCCGGAAACTGCAGCATCTATCGCAGGTGTAGACCATGAATTAATAAGACGACTCAAAATCATATTACAAGTTCAAGCGTGCAGTAGAAAGATAAATGCAAAAAAATTTGGAGAGTACGCCAATAAAACAGCTATACTTTATAATGAAAAATACTCTTGGAGATATATGCCATCCAAAGTTCATAAAATTTTGTACCATGGGGAACAAATAATTCAAAACAATATGCTACCAATAGGAGATCTATCTGAAGAAGCGCAAAAAAAAAGGAACAAGGACTACAGATTCTTTCGCGAGCACAACACAAGGAAAATGTCCAGATGTTGTACTAATGAAGACCTTATCACTATTTTGTTGTGCACTTCAGATCCACATATGTCCAACATTCGTCAAAAATGGAAAACTACCTCTATTAAATTAGACGAAGAAGCTAAACAACTTCTAGAAGATGAAAATCAAGGCTATCTATTTAGAAGAAATTTTTACTAAAATTGGTTGATTTAAAGTACTTTTATTATCATTACACTAACAATAAGTTACACTTTTTTTTTATATAGTTAAAAAATTTTCTTGATTTAAAAATTTATATATATTGTAAATTTACAATACAAATTGTTATATTTCATAAATTTACCATAAAAATTGATATAGAAATATTGAGTCGAGCATTTGTTGAGTCGATTCCGGAGTTTCACATTCACTTGACTTAGCTTGTCTTAGCTGCTGGATTTCTAGACGCACTGGAGTAGATTCAGGCATTTTCGCTTCTCTAACAAAGCTTGTCTTGATCTTTGGGCTTCAAGACGTTATTGGGTTATTGGGTTTGCTGAGGTGTTTCAGCATTTCTCGTCTCAGATTGTCTAACTCGTTGTGACTCGATACGAATTTGAGTTTAATCAGGTTCTCTAGATTTCTGTTTAGTCTAAGATTTTTGCATTTGAGGTAGTACGGCCTATATGGTATGCTTTCATGAGCAAGCCACAATTGCAAATAGTTCTTTTTCTACCTTTGCAGCTCATTTATATAGTGAAAAAGTGAAATGGAAATTTCGTAATAGGATGCTTTCCAAAAATGCGAAATGGAAATAAATGAAATATTTTGTTTTCCTTGAAAAAGGCGAGATGGAGATATTTGTACGAATTAACCTCATCGGAGTAATCCTACAATGGTGGCCAACCTGTATCTGTTCACCCATTAAATATATATGCACTAATTTTAGGGTGTTACAACTCATATAATAAAAAAAAAAACAAGACGGGAATATTTGTAGTAGGTGATTTACAATATTCATTTCATAATGATGTCAACTCAAGAGTAGTAAGTAAAGAGTTTTATGCACAAAGCTTTAGGGAAGTCCATTGAAAAATTAATATGTGTTAACAAACACTAAAAGCGTGTATAGAAAATTAAAAAATTGGGCATGGCCGAAACTCGTAAAAAATTTAAAAAAATGTGGGCCTAAAAATAGGCATGGTCGGTGAGAAGCATATGGCGACCATTTCTGGAGTATAGAGATCGTGTATACCAAATTGCAGAGGAATCCGTTGAAAACTTAAAATTTGTATAGGGAACAAATATACCAAAAAACAGAAAATGAATTGTATATAAAAAGTCGGCGTAAAAGAAGGCGTGGCCTGTTAGAAGCATATGGCGACCTTTCGTGGGGCACTGAGAGCCTGTGCGCCAAGTTTCAAACAAACAAGCAAATAAACAAACAAACAGAAAATGAAGTTTATATATATAGATATAGATAGGTACTATGAATAAAAATGGTTTCCAAGTTCTATTTTTTGACTGCTGATTAGTGGTTACAAACATACGCCAAATTTGGTCGATATATATATTTTATAATCTAAATCTTACGGTCATTTTAGTAAAAGTCAGCTAATTAAATTTTTGCCTTTTATTTCTAACAACATTTTTGTCTGAATTAACTTATCATATGTTAATTTAAAAGCATAAAGATAGATTATATATAAAAATTCTATAAAAACAAGTCAGAAGTTTTAGTCGGTTGCAGACTTAATAACAAGATCTACACAAATAGTTTTGGAAAAGCAAAAAGATTTCTGAATAAACAAAAATTCATAATTACATGTCGAGATGAATTTATATTTGCAGACACATAAACAATTTTAAGCATTTGGATGAACATATAACAATTTTTTAATAGCTATCCTATTCCAAAAAAACAAACAAGAGTGTTAAATTCGGCTGTGCCGAATCTTTGATAGCCTCCACCTCGGTTTAAGTATTGATAATAAATGTAAACAAAATATTGGAAAAATATGCATGCGTTTCCTTTATGCATGCGTTTCCGGTTATATGACATAACTTCTCGTTTAATTTAGTTTTTGCTAATTAAATAGCTTGCCCTAACCTCCATTACAAAGGTAATGGTTGTGTATGGTGGCTATATGCATTAAATCGTGCTAATTGGAGATGGCTGTATAGTTTCTTTTAACTGGCGAAATATTTTTTCATTGCGGCCATATAGGTCGGATGGAGTAACAAAATAATAACCAAAAAAAGCTCTCTCAACTTTTTTATTAAAATATTGCCATATTTTGAAAACATAGAGAACAAATTTATAATAATAAATAATTAAAGTAGTGATGCCCAACGCAAAAAACCAAATGTCCCAAACATTTTAAATAAAATTATTTGTTATCTTTGTTTTCTGAAAAACTTCAAATTTTCATCCAAAAAAAATTATGAATATATATATATAAATAACATTCTCATCAAATTGCGTTTATTTATGTAACAATTTTTATGTTCGCAATTCTTAAGCATCATTTGAGATTTTCTAATTCATTGAATTTAAATTAATGTTTTCTGCAGTCCGATTCTGTAAATTTCAACGATCCGACAATTGCAAAATATATCGACAGCTATTGTTGCTTGCACTAAGGATTAAGTGATTTACTAAGTACACACATCTTAATTGTAAACGAGTGGCATCTCTGTCAAAATAAGCGAGAAACACAAAAAAGAATAGAAAAAAAAAATTACTTCGTGTTTGACAGGATGATTTTATGTTTATGTTTAATGTCTCTATTTTTTTTACTAATATTTCTGTTTATTTATCTGAAAATGAAATAATGAATTGAATATGCTATTTAATTTTTTTATTTATATAAAAAAGTTTTTTGATAGACGCAAAATATTTTCACTATTTTATGATTTTTATTTATGTATGACGACATTTCAACCTAAAAATTTAAGTTTTTCTCGATTGAATAAACCACACAAAAATGATTGTCGTTAAGCTGATTTTAAAAATAGCGAAAATTGTTTAAAAATTTTACTGATAGTTTTACTTTTCGTTTTTTAACGATTCGACTATCGTTAAAAGAAGTTACTGAAAAGCTATTAACTGCTCCTGAATGCCAATATTTTTTTTAAATGTAAACATTTTTTAATTGTAAATATATTTGTTGTTTTTTTTTTTTTGGAATTTGATGCAATTGATGTCTTCAAAATTTCAAGTTAATATATCTGACGTTTTAATATGATTTTCTGAAATTCAATTCATATTTTCTATTTTCTAATTTATAATTTGAAATCTGAATTCCAATTTTAAGAATTGATTTTCAATTTCAATTTCATTTTATTGATCCCAAAAATATTCTTATAAAAATTAACAATAAAATAAAAAAACTTAAAAGATAACAGAATTCCTTACATACAAAGTGTATTTATCAAGGATTATTATGCGTTAAGAAAAGAAAAAATTTTAAACATTTATAACAAATAACATGTTTATGTAAATAAATACTTAAGAAAAAATTCATCAAGAAAGGGGAAAAAAATGTATCATTATTATAATTAGTTTTGTACAAAAAGGAAATCTTACAAACTAAGGAGAGAAAACAAAAAAAAAACAAAATAAATAATAATAATAATAAATTAAATAGAATGTATCAACTAACATTAGGTGTAAATTGCGATGTACTATAAACTGTGTTACTTATATCTAGCGAACTAAATCTTCTGTGATATAATAAAGAATTTGAATTATTAAAAACTACGTTATTGTCATCTAAAAATTTTAAGTGTAGTGGAGAATAATATCTTTCAACTAGAGGAAATGTAAAGGTATTAATCTTTTCCATATATTTAGAAATAAGAATATTCTCAATATTATTACAGCAATCTAAAAACCTAAGACCAAAGTTGATCAAAAAGTTGTCAATCCTTTTCATTTTGCATTTTTTATAAATGTTTCTATTAGAAACTTTTTTAATAGAACCATCGCATAGCTTTATATTTTTTAGTCCGGAACACATTTTTAAAATTTTGCGTTCAAAAATTCTTAATCTTTCCATTTGGTGAGACGAAACTGAGAACCAAATTGGATAAGCATATGATAAAATAGGACGTGTAATTTGTTTATAGCAATTTAATTTTATGTTAGTCTTGACCATTTTATTTCGCCTAAGAAAATTACAATAAGAAAAAAATGCATTTTGTGCTTTCTTCAATATATAGTCAATATGTCTATAAAAAGAAAACGATTCTTAAAAAAAAACTCCTAAATATTTAAATTTATCAAAATAGGAAACTAATTCATTTTTAATTTTAATACTCGGAATAAATTTCCTAGCATTTGGAAACAAATATTTTTTTTTACCCTTAATAATTGAACATAAGCATTTATTGATATCTAATTTTAATTTCCATTTGTCAAAATACTGTGTTAGTTCAACAGTGTAAGAATTTATCAATATATTCGCTCGTTTAATCTTCGAATTGGAAGCAGCAATTAAAATGTCATCCGCATATATTAGAGATATAATATTTTCTCCCTCAGGAGGTTCAGGGATGTCTGCTAAATAAATATTGTATAAAATTGGCCCTAAAAGAAAACCCTGAGGAACTCCAGCCAACACATCTCTACTATCAGAATTAAAGTTATCAAAATTAATATAAAAATTTCTACTAGATCAATAATGAAAAATGAACCTGCAAACATTTTTATTAAACCTAAAAGTTTTAAACATCTTATAAACAATTCCCTCCTGCCAGACAGTATCAAAAGGTTTTTCAAAATCTAAACTAAGAATTATTGAAGCACTTCTATTATTAAGATTAGTATAAACAAGTAAGAGTGTTAAATTCGGCTGTGCCGAATCTTTGATACCCTCCACCTCGGTTTGAGTCTTGATAATAAATGTAAATGAAAAAGTAAACAATTTGTTAAACTTAATACCAAATTATTTCAGCAAATTCTTTGGGTTGGTTTTCTTCTTTTCTATTTATTTCGGTGTTTGCTTTTTGGTCATCGTGGTTGCTGATCGGCATGCATTTTGATTATATACCTATATGCATGCGTTTCCGGTTATATGACATAACTTCTCGTTTAATTTAGTTTTTGCTAATTAAATAGCTCGCCCTAACCTCCATTGCAAAGGTAATGGTTGTGTAGAGTGGCTATATGCATTAAATTGTGCTAATTGGAGATGGCTGTATAGTTTCTTCTAACTGGCCAAATATTTCTTCATTGTGGCCATATAGGTCGGATGGAGTAACAAAATAATAACCAAAAAAAAAAGCTCTCTCAACTTTTTTTTAAAATATTGCCATATTTTGAAAACATAGAGAATAAATTTATAATAATAAATAATCAAATTAGGGATGAAAAACGCAAAAAACGAAAAGTCCCAAACATTTTAAATAAAATAATTTAATGTTATCTTTATTTTCTGAAAAACTTCAAATTTTCATCCAAAAAAAATTGTGAAAATTTATATATAAAAAATAACATTCTCATAAAATTACGTTTACTTATGTAACAATTTTTATGTTAGCAATTCTTAAATATCATTTGAGGTTTTCTTAAATTCATTGAATTTAAATTAATATCGACAAATCTGTTTTTCTATTTATTTAAATTGTAAAGGAGTGGCATCTCTGTCAAAATAAGCGAAAAACACAAAGAATAGAAAAAAACAAATTACTTCGTGTTTGACAGGATGATTTTATGTTTATGTTTAATATCTTTATTTTTTTTACTAATATTTCTGTTTATTTATTTGAAAATGAAATAATGAATTGAATATTTAATTTTTTTATTTATATAAAAAAGTTTTTTAATTAAAGCAAAATATTTTCACTATTTCATGATTTTTATTTATGTATGACGACATTTCACCTAAAAATTTAAGTTTTTATCGATTGGATAAAACACACAAAAATGGTTGTCGTTTAGATAACAACAACAGCTGACTTTAACAATAGCGAATATCGTTTCAAAATTTTACTGATAATTTTGCAATTTTCTTTTTTTTTACAATTCGACTATCGTTAAAAGAAGTTACTGAATCGCGGTACTGAAAAGTTATTAATATCTCCTGAATGGCAATATTTTTTTTAAATGTAAACATTTTTAAATGTAAAGATATTTCTAAATTTAAAATTATTATTTCCGACGTTTTGATATGATTTTCTGAAACTCAATTAATATTTTCTAATTTATAATTGGAAATTTTATTTTCAGTTTTTATTATAATTGATATTTTCTTAAATTTGAATGGAAAATTTAAAAAGTGAAATTTTGTATTTATGTGAATAATAATGCTTTATTAATTATAAACAATTTTTAAAAATTAGATGTAATCGCAATCAGATATTTTATAGGTAAAGCAGAATAATAATTCTATATAACTATGTAGAACTGTTTTGTAAGCAAAAAACTCATTGACGAACTCGGTAACTCTATTTTGTAAAGACAACAAAAAGTTAACCCCCCAATCTCACATCACACTGAAATTCTAAAATCGTTGTGTACGTATTATCAACGAAAAATTGTTCGAATTAGTCGAATCCATCGCCATTAAATTTTATGCTCAAACATCTGACTGCAATCTCATTTTTAAAATGTTGTCGAAGCGTAAACTTGAAAAAATTTGTATACTTCTCTCTCTTATTTTATTTTAAGTAGAGTTACTAAGTTTATTATACAGGCACATGTTTGAGGGAAAATGTTTACATTTATTATTATTAGTATTATTTTAATAATAGTTAATAATATTTATGCTCTATAATTAACAAACGTTTTTGTATGCGCATTTCAAAAAATAAATCATTATAATAGATTTAACAAGTTAAAACTTTAATTACAATTTTACAGGATCCAGTAAATTTGCATTAAATTTATAACAGGGTAACATTAATCATCGTTAGTGTCTGCCACTATTCGCACGAAAAATTTGGTGCCATTAGTGTGACCACTGCGGAAAATGTGTGTGTATTAGTAAAAAAAATGTGAGTGTATTGAGTTTTTCGAACTTGCAGTGTGATGTGACATTGGTGGGTAATATGCCAAACTTATGTTCATATTTGTAAAAGAATAATGAAAAAACGTATGAAATAAAAGACCAACCCGTGTATACTCTTAACATTGTTCTGTATGATATCTAGTTGAAAATATTAATATTCATGTTAAAATAGAAATAACTATTGCAAAGCTAATTAGAACAAACAAAAATTATGGCGGCATCTACTGTGGCATAGTCACGCTGAGCAAAATGAAGTGACACTCTGTTAATACAAAAGAAATGTATTTTCCCCACAACAAAATACTGCAGAATTTTATGTAAATAAAATAACCGATTTATTTCTAACATGCAGTTACTATCAATATACATACATACATATATATAATATATGTACATTATTTGTATTATTTAATATGTGTATGTATGTATATTTAAATATTACACACAAAAAATACAACATCAAACGTTATTTTTGTGTTTTTCTCTTTAAATAAATTAATACATAAATTTTTTTGCTAAATTTACATTTGGGCAATTCACAACAGGTGTTGTATATTGTATGTTGTATTGAAATACACAATACAATCATTTGTTGTGAACACTCAGTTGTATTTTCATATTGTAAAACGCTTTCTTTAGTAATTTTCGATCCAACGAGGAAAGATCGCTTCGTCGCTTCTGCTATTTTGTATAAGAGAAAACACTTGTCAGTGTTTGCTTTTTGGTCGTGAGATATACCCTGGAGTTTTAGTTACGTACCTCTTGCATTTTAATTTATAATGAAAAAAAAAATGTTAAATGTTTTGGTTGGTACTGAAAGAGAAAATACATACTAAAAATATAAACATTAATTTTTATATAAATAAACTTATCGATGTATTTGCGTTATTTGCATTGTTTGCCATATTTTATTTTATAATTATTTATGCTGATAATATTCTATGTATTTGTTTTTTCTTTTTCATAAAAACTGGCATTCACTTGGAACTGATATGTTATGATACAATATACAACATTTACAAAACATAGCAAATGAAGTTGGATCGTGTATCAGATTTTTCAGTGAAAATTACCAACAACAATTTTACACTATTGTAAAGTGATACACGATACAAGAGATACAACGATACATTACCCATTGTGAATTGCCCAATTGTTTTTTTTATTAACAACTAGGTATTTTAGCATTATTTGCTTTAGATGTTGGTGAATTTTTACTCCCTTTGTATTAACTCGTAGTGTCTGCTTGTCGAAAAAATTTTGGATCGCTTTTAACCACTTTCCCGTGACCCAATCGATCTGAAATTTTGCAGGCAGGCTTGTGGCAATGACAGAAATGATCTAACATATTTTTTTAGTGATGCCAAAACAATGGAAACTTTTAAATTTTTCTACCAGAGTTGATAAAAAAATGTACAAAGGGTTTGTTTTTGTTATATTATTACCATAACGACCACAAAAACAACAAGTCCAGCTATGAAAACAATGCAAAATTTAGAATAACAACAAGAAAAATATAGAAATATCATGTTTTTCATTTTTTTTTTTACTTTTTCAGAGATTTCCCTGGACCTGTTCCACCGATTTTAATGATTTTTGAAGTAGAAATCTTTCCATGAATTTGGTGAATCATTCTCACTAAAAATGATCACTGTAGCTGCACTATTGAGGGCGTGATCGTGACAAGAACAACATAGAAAATTATTTTTATTTTCAAGACTTTTTTAGTTCTTCATTCAAATCTCGGGCCCTAATCGACCGATTTGGACGATTTTAAATAGCAAACTTCTCATGATGTTAGTGAATCATTTTTATGTCAACGAGTACCCTAGCTGCCGGATTGATGCCGTCATCGTGATTTCCACAGACGGACAGACGGACATCGCTATATCAACTCCGGTTGTTATAAGGATCACAAATATATAAATTTTATGGGGTCCAAAATTTTTTTTCTAATTATTACAAACGGAATGACAAACTGGAGTGGAGGGTATAACAACTCTATAACAGCAACAATGACAGTCATATGTTTTTCAAATAGGAAAAAACTGTTTATGTGTTAGTTTCGGTCATTCCCCAGTATGCATTGAAATATTATTTCTCCAATGTTGGAGAAAAGTTAAGTTCTTAAATTGATGTCAAATGTAATTCTCAACTTGGGTTGAACAATTTTTTTCCTTGTTTGCTTTCAACTTGACATCAAGTTGAGACTTAACATTTTTTCCAATCTTTGAGAAACATTTTTACTCTCAATTGGATATCCAACACTTTTCTCCACTTGAGACCAAACATTTTTTCAACTTGAATACGATTTGTGTTAAGTCTGAGATATTATTTAAATATGTCATAAATAATAAATTAAATTAAAAAATGCCAAAAAAGTACAAATAAATCATTGATATATTTTTAATTATTTCTGCTTTTTGTCGAATTTTTCAAAAAATGTACAACTAATTAATTCATTTATTTTTAATTCTAGATTTTAAAAAATGTACATAATATGTACATTTAATGTTAAATATGTACATAGTAATGTTAAATATATAATGAAATTAAATTGAAACATTAAAATAAGTACATTGTTTTCATTTCTAAAATTAGTATAATATTTTTTAATATGGCAATTCCGTACCTTCCATTTGATACCGATTGGAAATATTTCTTTGCTATCAAGTTGAGAATCACAAATTTCTCAATTTGATAACTATGAAAATCGCCATATAAAAATGTGCCTTTTAAGTTGAGAAGACTATATTCGAACTATTGAGGGCATTTGAGAATTAACGCTGGAGATTTGAGAAATGTATTTGATCTCAAATGCACCTCAAGTTGATAGCAAACAAAAATGTTTATTGCGACATTTATTGTAGGGTCGTTTGAACACACACAAAAAATAGAAAATAAATTGTCAATAAGCAAAGCAAGTGGCTTCGAAATTCGATGATGCCAGTTAATCATTTTTTGTTCACGCGGAATTTATAATTGGAGGAATTTTTTTCTCGAGAAATGTATTTTCCGTGAGAAAGAAATTCCTTGAGAATATTCATAATTGGGATGAATAACTTTTAATTGGAACTTTTTAGTCAGAATAAATCATAATTCTAGTTAGATATTGGTTAATATTTAATTAGAAAAAATATTGTGGTGGCATCTACGCAATTATTGAGGCAGTCACGGAAAAATTAAATGCAAGTCTGTTATTTTTAATATAACAAAAATGGATTTTCCCTTTAACAAAATATGGCAGAATTCTTTATAAATGAAATGCAAAATGGAAAATCAATTTTGTGCTAATTCTTAACAAAATTAATAAAATATATATATATGTATTATTATATTTATTAATATTTGTAATTTTAAGGTGCTATTACACGAAGTGTTTTTTACATATGTACTGTCACTTTTTTTATCCATATGAAATTCTTCATGTCTGTCAAAATTGTCTTTTACATAAGATTCATAATTTTAGCTATCACACGTGCGTATGTATTTCCGTATGACATAACCTCTAAATGTAAACAACAGCTGATTTAATTTGTGAATTTACAAAAATTTTTTGTTAAAAAAAGGTTATGTATTTTTTAATTGTTAATTAATACTAAGCAATTTATTTTTCTTTCAATATTAATCTTAAAAATTTACTCTGTTTTTCTTTCACCACAAGCAGTGTTGTATTTTCATTTGTTTGTCATGCAAAAATAGAACCTGTTCTAATTGAAAAATGTACGTGTGACATTCTTCATGTATTGTACATAAACAATGTTTCATATGTATCGCACGATGTATACAACTTTTGTTGTGGGAAAATTTGACAGTACATATGTAAAAAACACATCATGTAATAGCACCTTTATTTGACACAATTTCACACACAGTTTTACAGATCAACTGTTTTCAACTGATTTAGAAGTTTTCTGTTTTTGAAACAGTAGTGCCAATTTGTAACATTTTGTGATGTAATGAAAATCGCAGAATAATAAGTTAATACACAATAAAAAATATTAAATTTTTAAGTTTTATATACATATTGCAATAAAAAAAACTTTGGTAAATTTACATTGAAGATGGTCAGAAATGAATGAGAAAAATATATAGACATTTTAGAAAAGCACATTTAATGTTAAACTTTATGCACAAAATATATGTGTTTTTGTTGTTTCGAATTTAACTGTGGCTCTAAGTGAAAAGTTTTAGACCGATCGTATATTACATCTTGAGGATCCTCACCTAATATTTTCAAATATTTTAAATTCTTTTTAACTCATTTAACCTCATTACGAAAATAGTAAAACAGTAAATATGGAAAATCCACGCACCTCAAAAAATTGTTTTCTATGAAATAAATTAAAGACATTTCATATTATACAATTTTCTTTCAAAAATGTATCAATTATTGCAAATTTGAAATTTGACATATAGTATTTGTACATATATTTGTATAGATTTCGCAGTATGAAAAGAACTATTATTTCTTTATTTAGAATATATGTAAGTATTGCTCGCAAAAAAATGCAACATCATGAATGAAACACATAGACGACTGCTGGCAGCAGCATTTGTAGTCGTATAGTCAGCTACTTGATTTTTCTGAATACGACAGCAACATATAATACAAATGCATTTTTATTTAAATATACAATTACTTTTACTTATTTAAAATGCATTAGTACAACGTAAAAATAAATAAATTAGTTTAACGCCTTTTGATTATTAATGGAATTATAGCCTTTCATTTTGCGATTTTTTTTTTAAACAAAATAAAATATTTCATAGCACTAACTTCTTTTACATATTTTGTTATATTGTCAACACTATTTTTGTTTTGTAGCCAACAAAACACACTTGCAGTTTTTTTTTCTATTTGAAGAACATATGACTGCCATTGTTGATGTTGTAGAGTTGTTTTTTTTTGATTTTGTTTCGTTAACTCTTTTGTATTAAAGCACCTCCAATATATGTATCCATTTTAGTTTGCAAATTCAGTATATTTATAATTTATTACTTACAGCAAAAAATAATAGAAACAATTTTATCAGTTATGCTTACGAAACTATATAAATAGACTTGAAGTTGGCTGCAAAAGCAGTAGCCTGTGTAAAGAACAAGTTAGCGACATGTAACTGTTACGTAACGTGTCAGCCTTTTTTTCACATGAAAAGTATTGGGACGTTCCGGTTACGTTCGGTAACTGTTTTAAATGATTTTCATGTAAAAAAAAAACAACTGACTAGTTACGGTTACGGTTAGAAAACATTGACCTTTTATATGTATTATAATGCTATGAATGCATTTATCTTTATTTTATTTTATTTATATATTCTTTTTTTTTTGTATTGTATATTATTTTTTTTTATTATTATTACTATTTCATTTAATTATTTTTTTCTTTAAATAAATTAATACATAAAAATTTGTTTTTTAAATTATTGGTGAACTTTTACTCCCTTTATTTACTGCCTTTATATTAACTGGTAGTGTCTGCTTGTCGACAAAATTTTGGATCGATTTTTAGCCCCTTTCCCGTGAGCCAATCGATCTGAAATTTTGCATGCAGGCTCGTGGCAATGACAGAAATGATCTAACAAATTTTTTTAGTGATGCCAAAACAATGGAAACTTTTAAAATTTTCTACCAGAGTTCACAAAAAAATGTACAAAGGGTTTGTTTTTATTACATTATTACCACAACGACCACAAAAACAACAAGTCCAGCTATGACAACAATGCAACATTTAGAATAACAACAGGAACAATATGGAAACATCATGTTTTTCATTTTTTTTTTAATTTTTCATAGATTTACCTGGACCTGTTCCACCGATTTTAATGATTTTTGAAGTAGAAATCTTCCCATGAATTTGGTGAATCATTCTCACTAAAAATTATCACCCTAGCTATCCTATTGAGGGCGTGATCGTGACAAGAACAACATAGAAAATTATATTTTTTCAAGACTTTTTTTAGTTCTTCATTCAAATCTCGGGCCCTAACCGACCGATTTGGACGATTTTAAATAGCAAACTTTTCAGGATGTTAATGAATCATTTTTTATGCCAACGAGCATCCTAGCTGCCCGATTGATGCCGTCATCGTGATTTCCACAGACGGACAGACGGACAGACGGACAGACGGACAGACGGACATCGCTATATCAACTCCGGTTGTTATAACGATCACAAATATATATATTTTATGGGGTCCAAATTTTTTTTTCTAATTATTACAAACGGAATGACAAACTTATATATACCCTCTGCACACTGGAGTGGAGGGTATAATAAAGTCTGATAGCATTGTGAGGCCATGTACAGTGGAATGCTTCCGTCTGAATCCACACTGGTAGTCCTTCAGTACAGGATTGTCTAAAATATGGTTATTAATCTTCTTCAAAATAATATACTCGAAAACTTTGCTAATGTTAGATAGTAAAGAAATTGGTCTATAACTACTTATTAAAGTTGGATCAGAATTTGGTTTGAGAACAGGAATAATTTTTTCACACTTCCAAATTGATGGAAAATAACCTAAATTATATGCTTGATTAAACAAAATAGCTAGAAAATTCCAAAAAAGTGAACTAGTTTTTCTTAAAACAAAATTAGAAACACCGTCAAATCCAGAACTTTTCTTATTATTTCTACAAAGTATGGCATCCTTTATTTCATCACTGCCAATAAATTCTTTATAGTTTACATTTCCATTGGATGTAGATTTTCCATCTGCAGTAAAGAGTTCATTAAAACTAATTATAGGGGAATTATTTTTTAAAACAGAGACTTCAGTTTTAACGAAATTGGAAAATGACTGCATTCCTATATCATGATTTTGCTTATGAACAGTAAAAAAAATGTTCAGCCAATGTATTTACTTTACGAACACTATCCGAAATCAAATTAACATTTGAGGATACTATATCAGCGAAGGTACACTCCTTATTTAGACCACAGAGACCCTTAATCTTCTTATAAGTCATGTTGTTCATTTTTAATTTCCTAAAATAGTTATTCCAATACTCTTCCTCGTGTCGTATTATTAAGTCTCTAACAATTTTATTTAAGTTCTTAATTATCAACTTAAGTAAATTTTTTCTGTCATGATCAACGCATCTAAATAGAGTTCTACGTAAATTTTTTTTTTTCATTAATAAATTGTAAAATTTGTGGCGATAAATTTATTTGACCTTTATTGCGAATTTTTATTCTTGGAACAGAAGCTTCAGTAGCAGAATTAATAGCATCATTTAAAACTAAAATATTATTATCAATCTCAGTAACAGAGCAATTTCTATTAACCGGCAAATTGTTTCCTAGTAAATTTTCGTTTAAAACATTATTGAAAGTATTGATATTAATTTTACTATAATTTAAAATTTCGACTGGCTGCCGTAAAGTAACATTGTTTAAAAGAATTAAAAGTTCAACTGCAAAATGATCAGATTCAACATATAAAGTTCTTAATGTATTATTGAAATCAGGATGAAAGTCAATGCCTATAGATGAAGAAGTAATAAAAAAGTCAATAAAGGAAGGGCATGAAACTATTCTAGATGGAAATATTGTTGGAATGATCTTAAAATTTGGGTTATCTCCGAGCCAATCATACAACCTTCGACCATTTGTATTAACCAAAGGATTACCCCAATCCGTATGTTTAGCATTAAAATCACCACCAAACACAATGTTGTCGGAATTTAAATCATTAATAATGTTGTTAAGATCATTACGATCATTACAAAGTATCAGACGGCTTGCAATAGCAGGCAACGAAAAAGATGTCGGTACCATTTATTAAACTCAATTTAACTGTAGTATGCTCAATTGAGTTTGTATTAACCATTATTCTTTTAAAATTGTATTTTTCTTTAAGACAAATAGCAGTTCCACCTCCATTGCCAACAATCCTATCCTGTCTTATGAAATTATAACCTTTAAAAGATACATTATGATGACGGCTCAACTTATGTTCTGCAATAAGAACAATGTCTGGCTTGTGTTTTAAAAGGAATAAGTTGAAAAAGTGTCTTTTGTGTTTAGATATTAAAGAATTCATATTGACAAACAAGCATTTGAATAAATTATGCATTTAATTTAAGGTTAACTAATAAATTAAAAAGTGCTTTAGATCTAGATTCATCATCGTTTAACTGAATATAAAATTTTGAAAAATCACCAACTTTTTGTAAACACGAATAAAAATTTTTGCCAAAAATACGACTGCAGTCATTGTTAAGAGTATCAAAAATGTTGGGAGAACTTGTATTCCGATTGGATTTAGTATTATCATTAATATTGGTAATAGGATTAGTAAACAAAGATGAGTATGTAGCATTTGTACGAGACGCACTATTATAAACTTTTCTTAAAACATTAGAAACTTCACGATTATTACGCATACGTTCAATTATTTCCAGACGTTTAGGACAAATCCTAGCATTGGCAGTATGTCCCTCGGTATTACAATTTGCGCATTTAACAGGCAGACCAAATCGTCTGACTAAGCCACCGGTTGAAGGGTCAGTTAAAACTATTTCATTTATATTTTGATCTTTAGGAGGAAGATTACAATTATTGGGACCGTGAGATTCCCCACATTTAACACACCTATAAGGCATATTACAATTACTTGCAACGTGTGTAAAACATTGACAATTTTTACATTGTTTAGGACCACTTGGTTTAAAAAGTTCGATACTGACTTTGCAATGCAAAATAAAACGAATGCTCTTAAACTCTTCTATATTAGAATCTCTAGACAATTGTATTAACCAATTTCTAGGCAATTTAGAAACGTTAACGATGGTAAAGTTCAAATTTAAGTTATTAAGATAAGCAATAATTTCTTCTTTATCATAACTTATTAATGACAAAATTGTAAGGCTTAATTTCATGCGGAGTAAAAGTGTAAAAATTAATATTTGGCTCATTTAAGAATTTTTTTGTTTTTGTGTAGTCTTCAAGAATACAAGTGCTAATATGTGTAACATTTCTATTTATAATATTGAAGGAAAAGTTATTATGCTTTAATAAAGAAAAAAGATTATTTTTAATGTCCTTAGTATTTACATTATAGCATACAAAAATTGGTGGTAGTTTTGCAGAATTTTGGTAACACTTTTCTTTTGAGAATTGAGAAAATTCTGAGGGATTGAAACAGGGATTTCATTGTTGATTGAAGTTTGTTGTTTTTTTAAACCCGGAAAATTTACATTAATATTGTCGTCAGTGGCGGACTGCTTTCCAATTGTTTGCTGATTTTTTTCGTTAAATAAATTAATACATAAAATTTTTTGCTATATTTACATTGTTTTTTTTTATTAACAACTAGGTATTTAAGCATTATTTGCTTTAGATGCTTGTGGATTTGTAATCCCTTTATATTAACTCGTAGTGTCTGCTTGTCGAAAAAAAAAATTGTATCGATCTTAACCCCTTTCCCGTAAGTTAATCGATCTGAAACTTTGCAGGCAGGCTCGTGGCAATGACAGAAGTGATCTAGTAAATTTTTTTAGTGACGCAAAAACAATGGAAACTTTTAAATTTTTCTACCAGAGTTGATAAAAAAAATTTAGAAAGGGTTAGTTTTTATTATATTATTACCACAAAGACCACAAAAACAACGAGGCCAGCTATGACAATAATACAACAGTTAGAATAACAACAAGAACAATATAGAAACATCATATTTTTCATTTTATTTTTTTAATTTTTCAGAGGAATCTTCCCATGAGTTTGGTGAATCATTCCCACTAAAAATGATAATCTTAGCTATCCTATTGAGGGCGTCATCGTGACAAGAACAACAAAGAAAATTAAATTTTTTTCAAGACTTTTTTTAGTTCTTCATTCAAATCTCGGGTCCTAATCGACCGATTTGGACAATTTTAAATAGCAAACTTCTCAGGATGTAAATAAATGATCTTTTATATCAACGAGCACCCTAGCTGCCCGATTGATGCGGTCATCGTGATTTCCACAGACGGACATACGGACAGACGGACAGACGGACGGACGGACATCGCTATATCAACTCCGGTTGTTATAAGGATCACAAATATATATATTTTATGGGGTCCAAAATTTTTTTTCTAATTATTACA
This sequence comes from Cordilura impudica, assembly GCA_963682025.1. Lineage (NCBI taxonomy): Eukaryota > Metazoa > Arthropoda > Insecta > Diptera > Scathophagidae > Cordilura > Cordilura impudica. The sequence continues at coordinate 281,021,370 of OY821517.1, read as the reverse complement.
AATGGAATGACAAACTTATAAATACCCTCTGCACACTGGAGTGGAGGGTATAAAAAACAGAAATAAATTTGAATTTGTAACGCCTAATTCGGCGGTGGCTACGGCCGTTTAGAAAGAGTCAGCGGTGGCTGCAGCACGACTTGTACCTCTAGACGTGGAGTATAGCATAGATACTCATGAAACAAATGCTAAAAACACAGAAAATAAAAAAATTGTGTGTAATAATATAACAATAAAAGCTGTATACAGAAAATAAAATATTAATATTTAAAAGTACCTCTCCATTATTTTCTTTATTTAAGAAACGGCCACAAAATGATTGTCGATGCTAAAAACACCAAGAATTTTACGTAGTGTCGAAAAAAATGAACAATAAGCTAAAATATGCAGCAATCCCTGTCGTACGAAAGCGTACGACGTGCCACCCTGGAATATATAGTTTTCGTACATGAACGTATGACAATGTTTTAAATGTTAGCAGTTGACGAAAATCACGGTTCTTTTTAAAATATGTACAACTCTTAATAAGAATTCTTTTCATCTTAATAAATATTTCTATATTTTCTATGTGTACCTAATTCTATAAAGATTTTAAATTCTAATAAATTATGAGGTAATATTTGTTGTACCATATCTACATTTTCTCACTTACAAACTATCCTATTTCGTCCATCCATATTTCGGTGAATTATAAGTAAAATTCACATATAATTTTAAAAATCACAGCTCTTTTCACATAGATTATACGAACGAAGTGTCATAATTTCCATATACATTATTCTTTTGTAACTTTTATTTTAACTTGCAACAGTCAAAACTTAACCAAGCTAGATAAATCACATCAACATCACCTGGTGCACATTCCATTTTTAATAGTTCTGTTTTCTATGGTTTTCAGCATAATAATGATTATCTGAAAATTTTATAGTAACTTCTGATGGTGCGATGTTGTCTTAAATGGCAGAAACTAATTTGTATACCTGTTAAAAAAGTCCTCAGTATATAACTTTCAGACTGCATAGTAACAGATGCTAAGGATAAATTGAATTTTAAATACACATTTGATGTGTGTGTTATGGTCGCTTAACTACTAGTGTGTGGCTTTTCCGAAGCGGTTAATTGAAAACCGATTTATATAAATTTTTATTTTGTTATCGCAAATGTGATTTTGATTTTACATTAGTAGTGATAGTTAAGGATTTAGTAAAAAAAAAAGTAGTTCTGATTTTGGGAAATTATATTATCATATAGTCAGTTTTATATCATACCAACTTTCTGACTTGAATTTTTATGATATAAATTGTTGTATGTTTCTTTATTTTGAAACTTTTGAATTTTATTTAATTATTTTTTTTTTACATCTCTGTATACATTTAATGAACAAACCAAAAAGTTACACGTTATATACTATTTTGTTGACACTTACTTGTGACTTTGTCTTCATTTGTATTTTCATGAAACTTTTTTAATTGAAAACCATATTCTTCGTTCTTTTGATGGTTTAGCTGTGTTTTTTTCTTCTATTTTTAAGCCAATAACATAAAGTTGTTTCAACTTACATATCTACATTAGGGTGGCTTTTTTTGCTGTGTATACTCTATATATCAATATACAATATTTCAATGAAATTTGATATGTAATGCGTTAAAATCGGTGAATATTCAAGTCTATTCCCCATACAAATGACCCCTATAAGATCGACTTAAATTACCATAAGACCCAAATTATAATATAGAGCTCGGTCAAATTTTGTTTGTATATGCTCATTACATCTACTAATCAATCGTCTAAAAAAAAGCATGTAGCACAATTCTTAGAACTAGCTCCCATATAAATGTACTCCTCTATCTTCAATTAAATCTATTAAAAAAAAAAATAAAAAAGTTTTGCACAGATCTTTCTCAAAATTGGTTTGTATATAAATTTTTGCAAAAAAAAGTGATTCTAGCAAATGTAATCAATATTGGTCTAATTTTCGAGCTAACTGCCATATAGATGTATCATCCGATAAACTTTTTCATATCTGCAGGAGAAAAATTAATAACAATGCCACTCAAATTTCAGCTATGCTTATTTTCTATATCCAATTAGTTGGACCTAATAGAAAGGATATTTCAATTTGTTCAAAAAATATAGTGGACGATATCCAAGATTGGCATGTCTCTAGCGAGCATTCCTTCTCGGATCATCGATACATCTTATTTAATCTGATACAACCAACGCCTGAGCTCCTTAAGTTCAGGAATAAGGCTAAAACGGATTGGCCAAAATTTAGAAGAAATCTAATAGCCCGTCTAACTACCCTCCCACAGTCCTAAGGAATGTTGAGGAGGTTGACGGCGAAGTAGATAGATTAACGAAGAGCCTAATTGAGTCTTTCAAGGAATGTTGTCCACTTCGGGAAAGGAGATGACAGGTGAATTGATAAATCTTGGGAAGGACGTCCGAAGATTATTTAATAGGGTTCGTCGTAAAAAACATGTAGTATACTGGGATGACTACCATGACAAACTCAGGGAATACAACAAAAAGATTCGAGTAGCCAAACGCAACTCCTGGAAACTTTTCTATGAACAGGTTGATAGCGTTAATGACGTCTCGAAAATCAAGAAATTCTTATCGAAAACCCATTCACAGCCTGAAACTCTAGTCGATAAGGACGAGATTCGGGCGGAATCAATGGAACAGTCCTTAAGAATATTGATGGAAACACACTTTCTTACCAAAGAACGTGGGCCAAATAGGAACCTAGAAATTGGTACCAATGTGTTCCGACAAACTGGAACCAACGTGGGACAGCAGACGGGACACGATGGGAAACAATATGAAGGGCATAATGAGGAACAAAATCGAGAGGAAAGAAATTATAGAATAACCGAAAATATGGTAATTAAGGCAATACAAAGCTTTGCCCCTTTTAAGGCAGCAGGCCCAGATGAAGTCTTTCCTGCTCTACTACAAAAAAGCGGGGACTTAATTGGTAGTAGTCTGGCTGCTCGCATATTCTCTGCTTGCCTAAAATTAGCGTACACCCCCAGGGCATGGCAGGAGGCCAAAGTGGTCTTCATACCAAAGCCGGGAAAGGAAAACTACGCGAACCCAAAGTCCTATCGACCGATAAGTCTTACATCGTTCCTACTGAAAACCATGGAGCGAATAGTCGATAACATGTTTAAATATCAAATCCCAAATGAGTTGTTGAAATTCAAACAGCACGCTTATTTATAGGGACGCTCAGTGGAAACTGCGCTTCATGAAGTAGTTCACCACATCGAAAGATCTTTTGATCTTTAAATCTTCACCCTAGCTATATTCATTGATATAGAAGGAGCTTTTAACAATGTATCAACCAATACGCTACTCCAATCCCTAGAAAAATTCGACATTGACCGGGATATTAAAGCCTGGATCAGTCACATGCTAGGGAATAGATGGATAAGTTGCGAGGTTGGTGGAATTAAAATAAGAAACAAGGTTTGTTGTGGGACACCTCAAGGGGGGATTTTATCCCCCCTTCTCTGGGTGACCACTATAAACAGTCTGCTAAGGATTCTAGCCAATAAGGGTTTCCAACCTGTCTGCTACGCAGACGACGTAGCGATACTGTTAAGGGGGAAAGATCCTAGAGATTTATGTAGGAGGGCATCGAATGCATTCGAAATAGCATATGACTGGGCACAACCGAGGGGTTTGAATGTGAACCCAGAGAAAACTGAAATATGCCTCTTTACAAGGAAGACGAAAATAATCGACTTTGATGAACCTCGCTTCCAGGGCAAAACGATTAGAATCACACAGACGGCGAAATACCTTGGGGTGATTCTCGATAAAAAACTTACTTGGAAAAACCACATCGAGAGCAGGGTTGCGAAGGCTCATCGTGAATGGGCGATTTGCAGAAGAGCTATAGGCTCAAAATGGGGTTTAAACCAGAGGATGACATATTGGCTGTACACAAGCGTCGTTAGACCTATTCTAACCTACGCATCCATAGTCATATGGACATCAATGAACAGGAAATGTTACATTAAACCACTCCAAAAGATACAGCGCCTCTGTTGCATAGGAATCAGTGGAGCAATAAAGACTACATCTACGAGGGCTTTAGAGAATATTCTATCTATACACCCAATCGAGATTAGAATTAAATATGAGGCAGCTCTGGCCATGTTACGACTAAGGGTAACAGGGGAATATATCACCGACCACATGTCCAGACACCAGACTATTTTAGACAAAAATCCGGGAGTCAACACAGTGAACATTAGCTGTGATAGAATCGCGGAAGTGTCAACAGATATACCCTGCAGTATACGGATACCAGACAGGGAAAGTTAGATGAACGGGAATATTCTACAAAACCTTCCAGGATCACATTAATATACGGACGCTTCTAGTCTGCATGGTAAGACTGGGATAGGTTTCTACGATGAAGACCGTTCCACAGGGAAATACCTCCGTCTTCCGGACCACAACTCTGTCTTTCAGGCTGAATTGGTGGCGATAAAGGAATGTATTAGGTCTATTAACGCACGGGATCCCCCAAGTCCCGGAGACATGAAAATATTTACGGACAGTCTAGCGGCTATCAGAGCGATATCCGCGGACAAAACTAGATCAAGGACTATCCTCGAGTGTAAGGAGGAGATTTCAAACTTCTCCAGAAGAGGCAAACTTGAAATCGTTTGGATCCCAGGACACAGTGGTATAATGGGAAACGAGATTGCTGACGAACTGGCCAGGAAGGGCTCTTTCCTGGAAAGAGTTAATTTGGAAAACCCAAAACCTTTCAAGTCTCTCAAATTGGAACTGGCAGACTGGGCGACCAGTTCGCATGTATCAATTTGGGAAGAGACTGACGTGGGTAAGGTTACAAAGATATTATGGGGTTCTCCCAACATTACAAGAACTAGGGAGATCCTGAATCTGAGCAGGGTAGAACTTAGTAGGGTAATTGGCATCCTCACTGGACACTCTGTGCTGAGGGCTCATTTATACCGTATAGGACGGGCGGAATCAGCCATTTGTAGAGCTTGCGGAGAGGATGACGAAACCCTAGCACACTACCTCTGCCACTGTCCTGCATTTGCGAGAACAAGGGTCAGACATCTATCCAACGACATCTTACCAGGCCTGACGGGTCTTAGGGGGATAAGCTGGAAAATACTCAAGAAATTTGCTGATGAAACCGAATTTCTAAGTTAACAGAGGGGTAGATAACCGGATGAACGTAGAGATGTAGAGCGCACAACAAGCCGACCTATTGGCTTAGGTGTATGTCCGGACACAACGGATATGAGCTATGTATATGTAATATATGTATATAATATATAATAGAAAGGATCTTTAAATGCCTGGTATAGGGAAACATATAGCCGGACTAGACCAACTATAATTATCGTACTTGTGTTTTTTATTCAAAGGAGCGCGGTCGGAATATTGGCGCTCCCAGATCAAAGTCGTACTTGACACGTTCGCCACTCAGTGTCACATATATGTGACATGTGACTTTTCATATCACATATATGTGTCGCATAATTATAGAATGTATTAAGCTTTTATATCACGAAAGCTTGTATAAAGTAATTTTCTTGTATGTTTTAGTTTCTTGCAAGGTCAAGGTCAGATATATGTATATGAGTGGTGCGGTTTGCGGATACGCTAAGCAGTTATTTTAAAAGTTCCTTTTTTCGGATATTCTCCAAAATTTTTTTATATGCTAACTTATATGAAAACTAACTTTAAATGAGCTTTTAATAGTTCATTCGTGCCACAATTGCAATAAAAGAAGGTACTATTTTATAAAAGAGTAAATATTTTTATTAATATCAACAAATTTAAGGTAAGCTTTTTATAATTTTGCAATGTTTTAACTATTTATCTATTTACTTGTAGAGAAAACATGTATGTATGTATGTATATTTTTCGTTCATTGTTTAGAATGGAGGACCTTAGAAAAAAAAACAAGTTTCTGAAGAGCAAATTCTTGAGGCTTTTTTGAACTCCAGTGAAAGTGATATGGATTTTGGAGATTCTGGAAGTAGCTTTGCCACAGATAGTGATTGTGAAAAGTTTTGGGAAAGCAGTTGCTCAGAAGATATTAATATTTTAGAAGGCGAGTTGATGGAATTGTGACAAATGAGAATGATAGGATTGATGTGGAGCCCGAAACGTAACATACTGAATTTACTGGTGAAGAGAAAATATCGATTGGTTTACCACGTACCGCAAAACTAATGGATTATTTTATTCAGATTTTTGATGACGAGTTGGTGATGCGCTAATTATATGTCTAAAAATAAGGGTCTAAGCACAAAATCTAATCTTCTTAGATGGAAAGATATGACCGTAGGGGAAACAAAGAAGGCAATTGATTTGTGTATTACAATGTCCTTAATAATAAGCCGAAAAGCCTGGACGCTTTATTTTCAAAATATTTTCGGTGCAACTATGAGTAGCATAAGGTATATAAATATATTTCGTTGTATGTGTTTCTATTTCCTTAAAAAAAGCGATAAAGCTGACCGGCTGCACAGAATTAAAACTGTCGTAAATCATGTTCTTCAAAATATAAACTAAATCTTTAGTCCCCCGCAAAACTTGTCTTTGGTTAAAGCTCTTCTTTTGTGGGGGGGAAGACTTTTATTTCGGCAGTATGTCCGAACAGACATAAATACGGAATAAAGTTTAACGGAGTATACAATCCAGATGGATTAGTAACACAAGGCAACAAAGACAAAAAAATTTTATACCGATCAAAAACCACTATACAATTTTGATGTATTCTGGTTCCAGTAGTACAAATGTGGTCCAAATTTAAAATTCTATGGAGAGGTTTTTTTTAAAGTTTTAAGTAAAATTTATAATTTTTTTTGACGTTTCTCCACATAATTAATGACAAATTCAAAAGGGTTAGTCCGATGTTATTAAAATAAATTTAGATTTACATAAACTTTAATCCGTTTATATATTGAGTTTCAATCGGCTTAGTAGTTTCGGAGTTATAATAAAAAATTCAAGCAAAAAATGAATATTTTTACGTGGAAATATCAAATTTGTTTGTTTTAGTAAAATCATAAAAAATCGAAAACTGCAAAAATTGTTCGTGTTTATTACTTTCTCGAAAAGCCACATGTAATGGAAATAAAATGAGATATCGATCACAAAAATCGATTGTTTCTTTACGAATTTACTCACAATTAAGTGAATTCGCTCATTTTCATAAAATTTTAGTTTTTTGTTTGATATACATAAAAATTAGTTGTTAATGTTCCTCTTTCGGTTGAGTGAATTTAAAAAACATTTAAATTTTTTTAAAATTTATATTTTATTATTTAAATTTATTATAATTTATATAAACTACAAATTCTGGAATTTTTTACACGATTTTCTATTATTGTTGAATGACGAAGTATTACTATGAATACTCCAGCAAAAATATACTGCTATGATTCAGAAGAAAATACGAATTGTACCCATAATAAAATAGGGAAACTTTTTTACTGACATCACTATAAATAAATTTTGTAATTTGTACTTGTACTTACTCCTTAGCGGAACTCCTTCTATATATACTGCTTCAAATTTTAATTTCCTCCATGAATTTTTGAAGATAACCGATTTCAAAATTAAATGCTCAGTTAAATTGATGGGTTTTGTTTAAAAATGCCATGGTTTTTATGGTTCGATTCGAATAAAGCAGCGCTGAATGATTCAAGTCTTTTGAAAAGTTTGGAAAAATAAAAGAAAATTAATAAGACTATTTACGACAGAAAAATTTTCAAAATTTAAAACCACTTCTACTATTTGAATGAATTTGAGGTTTATTTTTATTTGACCAATAGAATAACTAAGAATAAATTTGAATTCAAAACGTCAACTGAAACTTCCCAGTATAAAGATACTGATGGGGATGTTAGTAGAAAACTGCTACTTAAATAATAAAACTTAAGTAAATGCATTATAAGAGAATTTTCAGTTATTGTTGGAGATTTGTTCCAAAAACACATTAAAAATATTTACGAGAGTTAATATTTCTATGAGATATCTGAAATGGATCTACACTTTCGCGGTGTAACTTGGAAGAGAATAAAAAACAGTGTATGTAATTAAAAAAACCTGAATGTGTCTAAGGACAGTGCTGAAAGAAGTATATCGTTAATTATCATGGCAAAATAACAGAAGTTGGGGAACAAGCAAAAATATTAAATGAAAGTAATCGTATTTTATTATTCTATATTATTGTATGTTGAGGTTATAATAAGGTTGTGACTGATGTGCATTTGTTCTTAACTACCAAAAATGCTTGACCTAGACGTTTCACTCTGAGTCATCTTATAAATCCATTTAACGATGACCGTCCATTTGTCCCTCCATCTATCTATCTCTCTTTTTTTTCTTCTTCTATAAACGTTTATTTAATTCAAATTCATAATCTTAAACTATAAATAAACAAATAATAGGAATATAAATTATTATACACAGTCCCATATTCGAGCTCTCTAGTATACTAAATATTAATTAACATTTTGCTTTTTCAAAATAAATAACACAATTTAAATATGTATGTATGTAGTATTTGTGTGAAATTTTTATATGGATTAATTAATGTAAGGAAAAAAATATCTAAAATCATTACTTTTATATTTGAAAAAGATAAAAGCTATTGTCAAAGGATAAAAAAAATAAGTGGAAGCTATTCATTGAGCCACCAATATTTGGTGGTATCATATTTTTATCATCTAGGTAAATGCTAATATCAAATCTGAGATTTTCAATAGTTAGTTCATTATAATGAATTGCTTTAATATTGGCTCGCCTATAAATGTGAAAAATTATAGGTATGCCAAGTTCGTTCTGGATGTAACCTTTCCTATCTAGATATACGAACGCTTCTGGTGGTATATAACCATTTTCTAGTGTATTACAAATATATTCTTCACTTTCATAATATGGAGCCTTAATTAGATTATTAACTTTGCATTCACAGCTTCTAATGATGTGATTTCTGATCAAATTTATTATAAAATTATCGATTATACTTATCTTCCCTGTCTTGTACAGTATTTTATTTGATATATATTTCTTAAAATCACTATTAGGGTCTCTATACAGTGATGTACGCGCTCTTAGGCATTTCCTTTCAAATACTCTTATTTTCTCCATATAAGGTGGTGCAATATTGAACCAAATTTCGCAACTCTATCTATCTATCTCTTTGTGTGTTCTAAAAAATTAATATAATTTTATAAAAATCGCTATAAATGCAATTGGTAGCCAGAGCACGATCATTATTTAAATTAGTCTACTCCCCATACAAGTGACCTCTATGAGATGGATATTAATTAGTCTAAGATCCAGATTATCATATTGATCAATATAAAGAAAAGGAATTGCCTTTTTCCACAATGCACATTGCCCAAGTCTGATGACTACTACGAAGTACTAATTATTTGACTTCATTTTTGCAACTTAATTCTTTTTTATATAAACAGTGGATAAAAAAACACTGTCCTGACAACAATATTGTTTTAGCTAAACGTAAAAGTCAAGTATACAACATTTTTAGTAAGTCAAAACACTTTATTAACAGCCTCTATGCTATCACAAAAAAAGAATTTTATTTCAATATATATAATTCGCATCATACGCTTGTATGCCAGCATTGTTATAGTTTGGTTTATTGTGTTATATAAAATTCGAGAATTGAATTTGCCAGCTTGCTGTTTCAATGGTGATTTTAAATTTTTATAAAATATATGTAATATATAATAAATATTTTAAGACGTCGACGACTACAAAATGAAAATTTACATTGCAGCCAAAACACGTATTTTGGATTTGTCTAAAATACAATTTTATCTCTTTTATTACAGTTTCAATGCAGTTATATCCACATGTCCGTAATGTCTACGTGACTGTAGTAGCTATTGCAGTGTATAAAACAAGACTGCCAATTTTGGTGTCGTTTACATCAGTAATGAAACAAATAAGAAATTAGAAAGTCCAAAGAAATACTCGGAATATTATAGATGACATTAGTAGGAACTCAGCATTATTATTCAAACCGCGACTACATTTGCGGAGGTGCTAACTTCAAAAAAGGATTTTCTTATATTATTCCGTATATGGCTTTTGCAGACAGCTTAATAATAGCAAATAATACAGTGCAACAAATAATGGTATCGATTTCTTAAAATACCAGACTTAGTAAATTTTTTTATATATTTTTAAAATAAGAATAAGATAACTAATGAAAAAAATCGTTAAAATATTCAAGTTAATATGTAAATCCATTTCATAAATAAAAATAGAATTCTTCGCTATTTAACACAGTGATTTCAAATATAAAGAAATCAAAAACACTTGTATGCACAAATTCTTTTTATACCCTCTACCACTATGTGGTTTGGGTATAATGACTTTGTGCTGCTGTTTGTAACTACCAAAAATATTTGACTTAGACACATTTTTTATTATACCGATCGACTCAGAATTACTTTCTGGGAAGATTTAGTGATGTCCGTCCGTCATTACTATTACTTCTCCTTAACTCTAACCATTAGATTATAAGTCTTGTTGCATAGGGAATGAAAATAAATTAATTAAATTAGATTAGACAAAGAACGGTTATTTTAATCATGTTTCAGGAAAAAAATACTCCTTCTACACACTGAACGATGAAACGTATTTTATGGCTTAGCTTTGCCAGCTTCCGGGTCAAACTTTTTATGTTGCTAATGCTCGAGCAAATACATGTAAGTTAAGCATTCAAAGGGAGAGGAAAATTCAAAGAAATAAATAAAATTCCTGGTAATAATGTCATTTATATTAAGGAGCGTTTGCAAAGAAGACTACTTTATATATTTTCGTCTCGACTTGGTATCCTGTCACTACGGCAATAAATCTCCTGTGTGGAGAATAAAAATAATTACGTATTTGTACCAAGCGAGGCAGATCCTTCATACGCTGCGGAACTTAGGCCAGTCGACAGATATTGTGATCTCGGCAAAAGAAAGTTGAAAAGCACAAAAAACGTGTACCAAAGAGTGTAAAATTTTAAATGGAGCTGCATGACCTATAAAATGATCCGGAAAAGGTCCATTAACTCATAAGTTGTAATTAGAACTATAAAAAACTATTAAAAACATAACAATTATCACAATGTTCAATAAATCGCTGATGAAGGCTGAAATGCCAGAAACCGGTCCGATTAAGAATACAGTGCAGTTATGAATTTTTGTAATATATGCTTTCTTCTTCTTTACCACGCACCATTTAAAATATAAAAAAATAATTTTTTTTTTGTTGGCTCTAATATATTTTCATTTAAAAAAAGATAAAATCAAAGCTATGGGTTCAATCGTTTCTTTTTGGTTATATTTTATGTACATGTGGTCAGATTTATCGGTCCCAGTCCTAAGAATATTAAAAAAAAATATTTTATGGATTTTAGATTATCATGAAAAATTAATTTTTAATATTATACAAGTTATCGGAAATGACAGAAGTTTAGGTTTGGATTACTTAGATTCAGTACGAACGGACGAAGAAGTAGAGTTAATTTTCGATGATGACTTAAGCGACTTGAGAGTTATTTCTGGATGAAATAACGCCAAAAGACAAAACTAGTTAATACAAAGAACCATGTCCCACAAATCATATAAATCAATATAAATAAATTAATGCCGATTAAGATGAGTGTCTTTCAGAGATATTAAAAAAATAGTTTGATAGCGATGTCTTTTTCAGTAACGAATTAGAAATAGTAGTAATAGAAATAGTAGTGGACTGCAATGACTTTCAGCATCTACTTCAATAGGGATAGCTCACGAGTTACCTACTGTTAGCATCACAATAGCTGAAGATACTGCATCTAACACAAATTCATTACACCAAAGTCAACAAATAAGAAAATTATAGTCGGTCTAGACTGACTATACGATAACCTATACCATGCGTTTAGAGACCCTATCTCTTCGGTCCAACTAATTGGATATAGCAAATAAGCATAAACCAAATGTGAGTGTCATTTTTTTAATTTTTTTTCGCTGCAGATATGAAAAATTTCATATCGGATACTATATTTATATGGGGACTAGGTCGAAAAATGGACCGATCCTGACCATATTTGGTAAAGTCATTTATACTGTGAAAAAATCTATACAAAACAAATTTGAGAAAAATCTGTGCAATAGTTTTGTTTTTTGATAGATTTAAGTGAGATCGGGAAGCAGCTCTATATGGGGCATATGACTAAGAATTTTTCTATAATGATTATTTTTGAACTACTGATTAATGGATGTAATAAACACATACAAACCCAATTTGAACTTATGGCAATTTATGTCGATTTCATAGGGGTTATCTGTATGGAGACTAGGTCTGAACATGGACCAATTTTCACCAATTTCAACAGCGTTCATCCCATGGCCGATGAAAGCTTACATACCAAATTTCATCAAAATATGTTCATATTTGCGACCTGTAGTTTGATTAAAACTTTACATGGACACACAGACGGACGGACGGACGGACATTGCTATTTCGACTCAAAAAGTGATTCTGAGCCGATCGGTATAATTAAAGATGGGTCTAGGACGAATATTTTTGGTTGTTACAAACAGCAGCACAAAGTCATTATACCCAAACCATATAGTGGTATAGGGTATAAAAAAGGCATTACATTCAATGGTTTTTAATGAAAATTTTTTACAAAAAAAATGCCATTTGTATACCCTTCGCACCAGTCTGCAGAGGGTAATTCTATTTATTATAATTATAAAAGTAACCGGACCCCATAAAACATATATATTCTGCCCGATGCCGTTTATCCGTCTGCAGAAATCACGATCGCGCCCTTATTATTTCAGCTGGGCTGATAAATATACCCTATACCACTATGTGATTTGGGTATAATGACCTTGTGCTGCTGTTTGTAACTACCAAAAATATTTGACCTAGACTCATCTTTTATTGTACCGACCGAATCAGAATCACTAACTGTTTCGATTTAACGATGTCCGTCCTTCCGTCCGTCTTTGTGTCCATGTAAACCTTGTAATCAAAGTGCAGGTCGCAAATATGAATATATTTTGAATATATTTTGAAATTTGGTATACAAGCTTTTGTCGGCCATAGTATAAACGCTATTGAAATTGGTGAGAATCGGTTCATGTTCAGACCTAGCCCCCATACAAATGACCCCTATGACATAAATTGCCATAAGATCCAAATTGTCATATAGATCTTTCTCAAATTGGGTTTGTATGCATTTATTACATACATTGATGAGTAGTCCATTAATGATACCTATGGGACAACTCTTAGTCATAGCCCCATATAGAGCTGCTTCCCGATCTTCACTTAAATCTATCAAAAAACAAAAATATTGCACTGATTCTTCTCAAATTTTGTTTGTATATATTTTTGCAAAATACAAGAGACTTTACCAAACATAGTCAGGATCGGTCTGTTTTTGGGCCTAGTCCCCATATATATATAGCATCCGACATGAACTTTTTCATATCTGCAGCCAAAAACATTAATGAAAATCCCACTCAAATTTGGTTTATGCTTATTTTCTATGTCCAGTTAGTTGGTCATATAAGATAGGGTCTCTAAACGCATGGTATGGGGTATCATATAGTCGGTCTAGACCGACTATAATTTTCTTACTTGTTTTTAATTAAAATGATTCACTGATATCCTGAGAAAGTTTTCATTAAAAATCGTCAAATCGTCCAAATGTTTCAGTGAAAAAACCCTTGTAAAAATATGACTTTTCTATGGTTTTCTTGTTACTGTTGTAATTCTAAATTTTTCTTCTTGTGTGTGCTAACTGTAATTGTTGTTGTTTTGATCATATAGTTGTAGCGTTTTCTTCATGAGTATTGTGTGTATGTTTGGTTATACTCGGTAGAGGCGATTGTAGTACTTATATTGAATACTTGAAGATTCCTTAATAAATATATGAAATTTGATATTTGATTTTTTTAACTGATTTTACTCCATTGTGAATATTTACAAAATTATTTTTCTGAATTTAACTAACGATGGATAAGGCAGTACATGTCAATGTTTGACGTTTGTTGGACTGTATATGCATTGGTTTTTCTATGTGTGTGTGTATAAGTTACCGCTAAATAAATGTAATTTTCCAACAGTTTCCAATTTTTATGTAGTGTTGAACGGTTATAAAAGGGCTTTCAAAACTGGCCTCTTTAGCTGTTATTTCGTTAAGTTTCGGTTTAAAACGTTTGCGACAAAATTTATCTGCACAAAAACGTAGGTTAACCTCAACCATTTTTTGTAATTTTTTTTTATTATTTTATCATAAATTTTATTTATGATATTCAAAGAATTTATACTTTTTTATTTACAAAGGAATTCTGATTAGTTAGATTTACCTTCCACTACATAATTGAGCGTCGATTAGAAGAAAGTAAATTAAACGAAAAATTAACTAAAAGTGAGTTAAGCTTGTGCATGGAGCTTTTTCATTAGAACAGTTTGTTTCTACCATTATTATCATTGGCCAATCTCGTACGAGATTTTTTTGGCGAAAAAAAAGGTAACACCAAACACGTGCACATTAAAGTTCAAACCAAGCCTAAAACAAGTCTTAAATTTCAGCACCTAAAAGTACAAAATAAGAATAAGCTTCTGATTAAGATTTTCTTTGGCATCAGCGCTTGGTTTTATGAGCGCGAGGTATCAAGCTCATAAAACCCATAATTTTTTTTTTATTAACGGGAAACCTTCTATAGAAACCCGACTATAATATTCTTATTTGTTGTTTGATAGAATTAAGTAAAGATCGGGAAGCAGCTCTATATGGGGTATATGAATAAGAGTTGTTCAATAGGTATAATTTTTGGACTACTGATTAGTGGATGTAATAAACGCATACAAACTCAATTGGAGTAAGATTATAAGATAATTTGGATCTTATGGCAATTTATGTTGATTTCATTGGGGTCATTTGAATGGGGCCTAGGTCTGAATATGGACCGATCCTCATCAATTTCAACAGCGTTTATTCTATTATCGATAACAATTTATATACCAAATGTCATCGAAATACATTCACATTTGCGACCTGCAGTTTGATAACAAAGCTTACATGGACACACAGAAGGACGGACGGACGGACATCGTTAAATCGAATCAGATAGTGATTCCGATTCGATCGGTATAATAAAAGATGGGTCTAGGTCAAATTTTTTTGGTAGTTACAAACAACAGCACAAAGTCATTATACCCAAACCACATAGTGGTATAGGGTATAAAAGGACCAATCTCTCCATTCACAAATGCTTAAAGCTTCTCCTAACGACAGAAAAGTAAAGAGATATATTAATATGAGAATACATTAGACACATGGGTGGGCCATCTTATGGGCCGTTACCTTGTATGAGCTCCTTTGACAATTTATTGACATAGCCACAACAAATTCTTACATATTATGTTGAAGATTATATTCAAAGAAGAGTAATAGTGACGGCAATGCCCAATAAACCTAGGTCCGATTACCTAACTTCCGAAACAAAGTTGACTCTAGACTTATACCGTACAAACTTTAGTGTTATAAAACGTGATAATAAAGCCAAGCACCCATGTAGTTACATACGTTATGACGATGCAGGTCATTTCCCGAAGTACATAAACAAACAGGATGTTAGAAAATATAAAAATCTTGGCAAAAATTTAGTAACTCAATGTTTTTGATTCCAATGTGGGAAATATTTATTTTGCTCCATCAAAAAAAATGTTTTTATGAATACCAACCGTCCTAAAAGTTAATAACATTTTTGTGTCTAACTAAACAGCTTTAATCGGAACACAGCTTTAATCGGAACCAAGTCAATATATTGATTGACTGTCACTATTATCCAAGTTTTAAACAAGGAAAAATATATTTTCAGCCTACAGTTTGTTTTCCATTATGTAGTCTGTTGGATTGTTATTATTATTATTATTTTTTTGAGAAACCCCAAGCCGCCCACAGGGACGGCATCATTTATATCAGCTACAGCGTATAAACGTAATAAGATAATATAAATTTGATCATATATATGAGCTCGGGGGCTCATAACCTATAATATTTTGACAGAAAATTTATCATTTGAAAAGTATTTCCTTTTAGCTCTTACGCAGATTCATCGTCTGGAATATTGTTTTGGAGTTATGATCGTTTAAAGTTGATACTAACACATACATAAAATTATATAATGCTATGTGTGTGTGTATTAAATTTTTTAATATGTTTGTGTTAATGTGTTGAGTTTCTTTTCTTTATTTAAAATGAGTTGAATTGTGAAGCATTTCTTTAGGGTCTTTATTAAATGAAAAAATAAAATTTTCTAGAATTTGTACTCAAATTCGAGTGCTGGTACCTGCTAGTTATTATTAGTGAGTCAAGATATTTTCCCACAAAAAATTTTAATATCAAAAAAATTCTACATAGAATATTTTGGAAAAGTATTGCTATATGTGTTTGGAAACCTTTTGCATTTTTTATTAAAGTCATTATTTGAAGCACACCAAAAATTTTTGGTAAAAAATTAAAACCTTGATAACCATAAACGATACCAATACAGTATAACCATATTTTTTGTTAACTCTTTTATGCAGATTAGATATTGTAAACAACATCTAAATATTTTATATTCTGAAAGCTTTTTAAAATTCGAAACGATCAACTTTGGCTGTCTGTAATTCAACCTGTATAGTAAAAGACTATTTACTTGACGATAGTTGCTTTAAACAAATTGTTCCAATCTGATCAATAGTTTAGAACCACTGTGCGGTGCAAAAGTGATATATATTGCAAAAATTGTAAACGTAGTGTTACACAGTGTAGCAAGTGATCTTCTTTTCATATTTCCGTTTCTGGTTTTTTCAATACACAAATTTGAAAGTTTTTAGATTCTTTATAAATTGTAATATGTGAAATTATATGAAACTTTTAAATATCTAAAATAAAAATATGTACCTACTCTTTATTTACAGCTAAAATTTCAACTTCCTTTCAACTCTCCATGAGCTGCTTATAATGACAATTAATGAGCCGACATTACGACTAATGAAGCTAGTCTATGAAATTGCAGATTAATATCTAATATAGATAGTGGGAGTGAGTAACAAAGATGAATATGTGAAGATAAGATATGTTTTTCTCAAATTATATACGATTTTATATGATTTATGCTAATAAACAAAAGTTTTAAATGTAGAAAATTACATTCTTCCAAGCGAAATTTTACATCTTTGTCAGTTGTAGGCTGTGTTCACCATAAAACAACTGTCAATATTTTATATATATTCAAAATAATTTACACAAAAAATAAATTAAAGTTGGTCTACGCTTAGTTTAGTATACGTGACGTTCAGTTTGCGAACATCGACATTCGTTCTGAATTAATCTATATATATAAAATTAATTTTCTGTTTGTTTGTTTGTTTATTTGTTTGTTTGTTTGTTTGTTTGACCGCTATACAAATTTTTATTTTTCAACGGATTTTCCTGAAATTTTGTACACACGATCCCTATACCCCAGGAAAGGTCGCCATATACTTTTTACCGGCCACGCCTGCTTTTACGCCCACTTTTTATGTAAAATTCATTTTCTGTTTTATTCATATTTCTTCACTATACAAATTTTTGTTTGTCAGCAGATTTCTCTGAAATTCGGTACACAGGATCCCTGTACTCCAGCTAAGGTCACCATATACTTTTTATCGACCACGCCTACTTTTACGCCCACTTTTTATATACAATTCATTTTCTGCTTTTTGGTATATTTGTTCGCTATACAAATTTTTATTTTTCAACGGATTTCTCTGAATTTTGGCACACACAATCTCCGCACTCCAAGAAGGGTGGCCATATGATTCTTACCGGCCACGCCTACTTCTGCGCCCACTTTTTGTATACAATTCATTTTCTGTTTTTTGGTATATTTGTTTGCTATACAAATTTTTATTTTTCAACCGATTTCTCTGAAATTTGGTACACACGATCTCTCTGCTCCAGGGAAGGTCGACATATTCTTCGTACCGGTCACACCTACTGTTACGCCCACTTTTTGTATACAATTCATATTCTGTTTTTTGGTACATGTGTTCGCTACACAATTTTTTTTTAAAGGATTTCTCTAAAATTTGGTCACACGATCTCTATACTACAGGGAAGGTCACCATATGCTTCTTACAGACCACGCCTACTTTGCGCCCACTTCTATGTTTACAAAACTTATTTTTTTCCTTTTATTTGTTTCTTTATTTGATTGCTATACTAACTTTTATTTTTCAATGGCTTTCTCCGAAATTGAGTACATATTCCAGGGAAGGTCGCCATATGATTTTTACTGACCACGCCTACTTTTACGCCCAATTTTCATATAAAATTCTTATTTTGTTGTGTGGTATATTTCTTCCCTATACAAATTTGTACTTTTCAACGGATTTCTCTGAAATTTGGTTTACACGGAAATAACTACATGGTGAACAAATTCCCCCAAACTTAAAAAAAGAGGTATCCAAAAGATATGAACAAATTCCCCATTTTTTTTTTATCGAAATAAAAAATGAACTTACTTCCCAAATTCATTCTTAAATTTTTACATATTTTTATTTAATGAATTTTGTTAAATATTTATTTTAGTAAACATTTGCATATTGCTCTCAATATATGTCCTACAATAAATGCATTTAAAATGAGTATTCTCGTCAATAGCATCATTTCGTTGCGCGGAAGCTACGCGTACGGGGAATACAGCTTAGGTAGAGTATCGGAATGATCTGAAAAATATATTTTGACAATTAAAATAAGTTGGCAACAGCTGCGCGGCAGCACAGGTGTGGCTGCCAAACACGCGGAAGCGGCGCGCGGCGCGCGACTGCGGACTCGGACGCGACGGATGCGGACGCGACGCGCTCTCGGAACACAGCTCAGCTAAAATATCGCAAAATATGTTTTAGGAATTAAAATAAGTTAACGAGAACTAAGCGGCAGAACGGGTAGTAGCTGCGAGGAAACGGCGCGAGACGCGCGGACGCGGACGCGACACGCTCGCGGAACACAGCTCAGCTCAAATATCGCAATGATCTGAAAAATATATTTTGGCGATTAAAATAAGTTGACAACAACTGCGCGGCAGCACGGGTGTGGCTGCCAAACGCGCGGAATAGTGCGCGAGTCGCTCGCGGAACACAGCTTAGTGAAATGTCGTATGATAAATTTTATCTACGTATGTGAAATAACTACCTGCTGATCAAAATAGGCCACACATATACTATAAGCAGTTGCTTAAAGAAACCTTGCGACACAATATTAAACGTCGCATTAGTCTTTCATTTCTGAAACTTGAATTTGACGTCTCTGCTCAATGATGATCACTTATTGAATGAAGTAATTCAATTTTTAAAAGTTGTGATTCCTTTAATTTGCGAACCACTCCGTTATATTTGATGTTTATAAATAAACTGAAAAAAAAACTTAAAGCGGTTTCGCAACTTATTTTTGAAGCATTTTTGCTGCAGCATCTTAAAAAACTTCTAAATTAAAAAATCAAAAAATTTTTAATTGAAATAAAAAATGAATTTACTGCCCATACAAATTTTTGGGGAGAGAGTTCATTTTATTGAGGAATTTGTTAATTGGGGACTAAGTACTCAGTGCCTGGTAAGCATAGTGAACCATTTTTCAAGTCAAAGGCCTTTGTATCCCGGGCAAGACCGGGTAAAAACAGCTAGTCTGAATAATAAAAAATTAAATTAGTTCAACTATTTTTGCTAGTAAACAATATCAGTTCAAACCAAATTTTGTACCCCGACCATAAAATATGGTATGATATGAAATATTTATTAAACATTAAGTTAGCATCTACCAAATATAACAAGTTATAATAATTTAAGTAAATATATTGCTGTATTTTTCTTGCCATTTTATACCATTTAAATACATAACATACTTTTTATTTACAAAAGAACTATTTTAGATATTTTTGATTATTTGTAAATATTTTACTTTATTTACTTATGCTTGTGAAGCATAAACTCAAAAACAAATACACAACATAATTATTTCAAAGAGAATAGAAAAAAACTTTTAGCACTGTGTATGAGTATATGCTATAATTTATTACAAGGTTTTTTCGAGCATGCACAATTCCTAAGAATATGTAAATAAATTTTCTGAAATGCTTTAGAGAACATCAAAAAACTTGTAACGAATGAACGCAATAACATAAAAAGAAATAAAAATATGTTGAAAACAGATGCCGACTTTCGTTACTAAAAAAGTTCTACAATTGGTTTTTTGCGTATAAACTTTTAATAATATATATCATCGAATTAAAGATCGGAGAAATAAATGAACATTAGGGTTATAACTAATTCTTTACAAAATTTTTACCTATCAGTACGTGATAGACAATACCAAATTAGTAGTAAAAATCGTGATTGCAGATAATTTTGGCAAAAAAAAAAAAATCCTTCCGCACCAAATTACCTGAGTAATATAACTTACTTTACTACCTTAACCCATTTCTTGCGGTTACCAGTTCCAGTCGAGGTAGGAACTTGAAATTTAGCATGTTATCTTATTTTGGCATAATTAGAAGAAAACAGAAAAAAAAATTTCGGAAAAGCTTATAGTTTTCCGGAAAATTCACGTTGCGTTTTCGCCACGCTCGCCAAAAGGGGTAGCAAAAATTATAAAAAAAATAAAACTTCTCATTTGGGTGTGAATGGAGATAATATAGATTAAACTACAAAAAAAATAATTTTATTCGTTAGCACGATGTAAAAATTGTTTGTTAAAGGGTAAAATGGTGGTGGTGAGGGAGTTTGAAAGTATTTGTATTTGGTAAGATGTTCCACGAATATTTTTATTTGCAAATTTTAAAATGGGCCATAGCAATTAAAATAATATTTCGGAAGCAAAACCCCATAATCTCCTCATATAAGCACTATTCTTAAATTTATTGAAAATAAAAATAATTTTCAAATTTTTCCAAAAATTTCAAATAATTTTCAATTTTTTTTATTTTGTTTGGTATGCATCAAAGCATTTTGGGTGAACTGATACTTTGCATTTTTCACATGAAAAAACTGTTTGGCTTTGACACTGACGACAACGTAAACGTTTTCCTGTATTGATGATGGTGTGATTGATTTTATCAAAACGGATCGGTTGATTTGGCTGCGCAAATGTCGAAGATGGTGCTACTTCAGAGCGCAGCAAGCAATCTACAACTAAAGCTCTGAACTGAAGTAGAGACATTGGTGATTCTTTTGCATATTTTTGGCAAATGCAATAGATCTACCATGCATTCACTAATGCCGTATCCGGAGCATTACTTGAAAGTGGCCAGTACCACTTTTTGCCACGAATTCCAATTCGGTAGTTGCTTGTTGCATTGTCAAGCAAATCAACTCCATCCATCGTTTTATTGAATTCGAAAATTGCATTTGGCATTGGAATGTTTACATATTTTTGCTTTTTTCGATCATACCGCTTTGCTTGGTATAGTGGTTCATCAAGTAAATGATTGGACATTACGGTGATGGTAGCATTGTCATTCCAACGTATAGCTGCAATTTTTTGTCAAACGACATCAATTTCATGTCAGTCAAATTTGCCTTAGCAATTCTATTATCGCGAACAGTTCCTTGGAAAACAAACAAAAAAATTATTTGGAAACATTCTTTTATAAAAATAAATTTAGCACCTGTTGCGAAATAACCCATGCTAGAAAGGCGACACATAATTGTGTGCGAGGTGAAAAAATTGTCGAATGTTACTGTGTGCTGGCTTGGTTCATCAACATTAGACAACAATCTCCTAAACCGAATTCCGGAGAATTTTCACTGGATGCGCCTCCATATGGAATGAATTGAAATAGGTAGCCATCATGTGAGCACAAGTTCCAAAACTTATATCCGAAACGAATAGGTTTTCCTCTTATGAATTGTTTGGCAGAATGACGCCCATAGTAAGGTATCATTTGCTCATCTATCGAAAGATGATGAGCAAAAATTCCAAACTGCATAAATTTTTCATTCAACATATGCTTTAGAGGTTCTACTTTGGCAAACTTGTCACTGGCAATAATTTCGCTGTTGTTACGAACGTGGAAATACGATTTTATGGCCCTAAAACGGTCTCGATTCATAGCAGCTTTTATGATATCGCAGCGGAATACTGGCTGTTCAGACCAATATACGTCGGTTTGTGCTACTTGATGTATGCCAGAAAAGTATAATATTCCAATAAACTTAGGAATTTCGTTGATAACAGTTTTAAAAGATTGATTGTTTTTATCTACATTTGCAAACGTATTGGTGCTGTTAACAATTAAATTCATTACCTGCTCATCTAGAAACAACTCCAGCATTTGCATTGGGTTTAGATGGCCTGTAACAAAATGGTTTTATTGCATTATTAACATGTCAAATCAAAAAACAGGTACAAATTTTTCCATAAATTTCTCTTATCTTTTCATTCGACACATCCACTGGATCCTTTGAAAATTGATTGCGATGGCTTTTAGACCATTTTGGTGGCCGATAAGAAAAGACATTTTTTTGTGGCTGCGCTACATCAATTTCAAACTCTCCATTTTTTTTTCGCATGGTATATATGAATTTAGGTCATCAAATGTACATTCTAATTCAACTTCGCCAGGTAATTCATTTGCAACTCTGTTGTCGTCATGCAAAACCTGCACGTTATCATCGAGTTCTTCACAATCACTCAAAGCATCAAAGTTTTCAGGTGGTAAAACAATAATATTTGTAATATCAGCTGAATGCACGTTGAAATGTGTGCTTTCTTCTTCGTCAGAGCTTGCATTCATAAACTCTTCGAGTTCTCGAAGAGATAAAAACTTTTTACGAAACATAATGCCGCGTTTTTTAGTTAATTTTATTCGATTATTTTATACGCTAATGAACCACGAAAATCAAGACCATTCAATTTTAAACAAACTTAAAAAGGTGGGAAAATCAGCTGTGCTAGAGATGATAAAAATTGAGGCTTTAGCTGCAGTTAGTCGAGACGGAACGGAACGTAACGCGCAGCTAAAAGTGCTACCGCATTACGCGAACGTTGCGAAAGCGCAACATGCGACTTTCACTACACCTGCCGTGCAATTAAATGGCGCAAATGGCGTGAAATCTTCAGTTTTATCAAATTTGAAGCTTTTCTGATTAGGACGAAAAAATATTTCCGAATATTATTATTTTTGCGTTTTTTGCTAGAACACTGAAAATTCTTCCTCAAAATTTAAAAAATTGCAGGTATTTAAGACCCAAAAAAACTATCAAACCCATTTTTTTGGCCGAAATCCAAAAATAGGTCGATTAGATACATTCATTTCCTTTCACAATCAATGTTTAGATCATTACAAGTTTTCATCAGGCACGCTTCAGAAGTCAAATGGTTCAACGTTGCGTTTTCGCAACGCTCGCGCAAATTAGTTTAAAAAAAAACAACTTTCGTTTTTCGTGGTTCAATTATATCTGCCGTTTATTATTATTATACCCTATACCACTATGTGGTTTGGGAATAATGACTTTGTGCTGCTGTTTGTAACAACCAAAAATATTTGACCTAGACCCATCTTTAATTATACCGATCGAATCAGAATCACTTTTTGAGTTGATTTAATAATGTCCGTCCTTCCGTCTGTGTGTCCATGTAAACCTTGTAATCAAACTGCAGGTCGCAAATATGAATATGTTTTGATGAAATTTGGTATATAACCTTTTATCGGCCATGGGATGAACGGTATTGAAACTGGTGAGAATCGGTCCATGTTCAGACCTAGCCCCCATACAAATTACCCATATTAAATCGACATAAATTGCCATAAGATCCAAATTGTCATATAGATCTTACTCAAATTGGGTTTGTATGCGTTCATTACATCCATTAATGAGTAGTCCAAAAATGGTCCCTTTGGCCCCATATAGACTGCTTCCCGATCTTCACTTAAATCTATTAAAAGCAAAAATAATGCACTGATTCTTCTCAAATTTTGTTTGTATATATTTTTGCAAAATACAAGAGACTTTACCAAACATGATCAGGATTGGTCCATTTTTGGACCTAGTCCCCATATAGATATAGCATCCGATATGAACTTTTTCATATCTGCAGCCAAAAAATTAATAAAAATCAAACTCAAATTTGGTTTCGGTCTAGACCGACTATAATTTTCTTACTTGTTTTCTTTCTACTTTATAATGAAACTTATGAACTAAATACAAAAGTGGTTAATCTATTGTTTGTGTTAATATTGCATATTTAGTAGTTTTATTGAATTATTTTATATTTAATAAAATTCGAAATAATTTTGTTTGTAATATTTTGTTGATTTATAATTTCCTGTTATTATAGTTGTTGTTGTTGTCTTGGTGGTTTGGGTGGGGATAAGTGTGATAACATAACTCCTCCCTCCTTAAAATGAAGTGACGGCCAAAGGGGCTCTGCGTAATTTGTTGTCGGCACTTCATTAATTTTCTGGTCAAGGGAATATGTTATTGTCGTTGGTTTCCTTCTTATTATAGCGATTGCCAGTATTATGATGAAAATTGTTGTTGACCCGAATACCGAATATGTAACTTTTTCGTGTCTTCCTGTATTTGTCTGTAGGTTCTCTATTATTCTTCCATCTTCAAATCTATATTCATTTAATTTTGGGAGTGTTATTTCATTTCTGCTTGAGAGAGTTGTAATGCTATTGCTGAAGTTGGGTGGCATTTCGATGAAGTTTCCGTTATCCCAATATGTGTCATTTTCGTTGTTGCACCAGATGTTATTGATGGCGATTCTGCAGTTGGTAAATTTAATTAGGGTTGTTTGCTGACGTTGTTGAATATGGTAGTAATCTATTGTATTGTAGGGTTAATGAGGATAATATAGTTGGGTTCCGGGTGAATAATATCAACTTTTTGACCTATATCTCGTAAATGGCAGGAGGCAGTTTCATTCTTATTTACTATATTTCTAATACAATTTGTGTTCATATTATATTCCGTTTATTACTATTTATTTATTTATTATTAAACTTAATGATTTCCTGCACAACAAGACTAAGTCTTATAATTACAGTACAGGATTTTAGTAGTGTACAAACATGTTTAGCCAAATTAAATTAAATTAAATTGTAACTAATACATATAAAAATTAATATAGATAATATTTTAACATAAGAATTTTTAAAATTATGACATTAATAAAATATGGCATAGAATATTAGAAAAAAAATTTTAAATTGAAAATTATTAAACATTACAAAAAAAGGAGAGAGAAAAATTAAAAAAAATAAGCATACGATAAAGAAATACCTTTAAAAAGTTTAGCTTTACGCAAAGTATTTAAATAAGGAATTTTTGAAATGTCTTGCTTTGCTATTAAGTTGAATATTAGGTGGAAGGCTATTCCAAAGACCTACAGCATTTATGAAAAAGTGTCATTCTGATACTAGGCAGCGATGTTTAGGAATAATTAATTTTTTACCTCTGTTTGATTTGGCAAATCGTATATGATTGCATAAGTATTGTGGCTTTCCAGTATATATTATCTTATGAAGAAAAATTAGTACTGTAATTTTTAGTAGGTTTTCAAGTGATACTCCGTACAAGCTTTTCGAGAAGGACGATATGTGTTCAAATTTCCTTAAACCATACACATACCTAACAATATTGTTGTAAAGCATTTCAAGTTTTTTTGCTGACTGAATCGCAATTCGCAAATAGTTCGCATCCATAAGTTAGTGTTGGAATAAGGTAAGCCCTTGCCAATAGTGTTCTTACTCTTATTGGTGTAAAGAATTGCGTTGCCCAAAGGGTCCTTTGTTTAACGTATGATTGTGCAACAAGCATGTTGATGTGGCTTGACCAATTTAAGTTGCTATTGAAGACCAATCCAAGATTTCTAGCTGCTGGAACTATCTCAATTCTTATATTATATATTGATATTTCCATATCAATAAGTGGGTTTATAGTCCTTTTGTGTATCACTATGCATTTAGATTTATTTGGATTTAAGCAAAGTCCATTAGAAATTGCCCAACAATTTATTTTGTTAAGGTCATCGTTTAGGTTATTCACATTTTGGCGAATAGAATTAACAGGGCTGCTAAGGTAAAGCTGTACATTATCTGCATACATGTGAACATTGCAATGTGATAAGTGGTGGGGTAAATCATTGGCATAAATAGAGAAAAGAAGCGGTCCCAGAATTGACCCTTGGGGTTTACCTCTACTAATAGCTAATGGTTCAGATATTATATTATTAACGAATACTGATTGTATCCGTTCTGAGAGGTATGTTGATATTAGCTGTTTTGATTTTGATGAAAAATTGACGAAAGCCGGATTGCTTGTCAGTCAAAAGTTGATTTACATGTAAGTATGTGCTCATTTGCAAGTGTAGTAGTTTTTCCAAAATTTTCAAAAGAAAGCTAAGTATGGCAATTGGACGATATTCTGAGTTTGATGTAGGTAGCGGAATAATCTGTGCATGTTTCCGTTTTGTAGGAAAACGACTCGACGTGATGATGGTGTTGAACAGATGAGTAATATAAGGCAAGATTAGTGGTAACAGAATTTTAGTAAATTGGGGGTGTAAGTTATCATATTCAAAAGCATTAGATTTTATTTGCGAGATACAAGAGAAAACATCAGACTGGTTGACGCAGGAAATCTCAAATTTTTTCTTCTGGAAAGAAATTATTATTGACGTTTGCGAAAAAACCATTACGGCTTGTAACGTCTGTTGGAATTATAGGTATATTAGTGAACATCTTATTGAGTTCGTCAGCATCAACTGCTGATCTTACTGCTTCACGAAGAATTTTGTAGTTGCCGTTGGTCAAGTTCTCATGTATGTAGAATAGGGTGGCCCTTAATAAAAAAAGTGTTCAAACTGTCGGTCTCACCCCTTAGAAATATGCGAATAGAAAAAATACTGAGAAATACAAAGTTTTGGGCCAATCAAAAAACGTTTATTCGTGGCGCAAAGCGATTGAAAAATTCAAGTGTGTTTATATGGGGAAAATATGACTTTTTTTCAGATTTTACGAAAATTTCGTTCTATATTATTTCTATTTTATTTTATTTCTATATTATTTCTATTTTACCGACAAGCTGTTATATAATTCGGGCTGTTATATAATTCCTTTCAAAAGGCTATAAAACTTCAAAATCGAATAAAACCTCGCAAAAAATAGCAAATGCCCCAGACCACTTTTGTGCCAAATAAAACTAGGTCATGAAATTTGATGGCATTTTTTTCAACTTTGAGAAATTGATTAAAGCCATCATTCTTTTTTGGTCTCTATACTTGTAAGTACTCAGATATGAAGTATTGTTTTATTACCATGTTGTTAACCTATTGCGCATTGAGACCGAAAATTGGAAATGTTTTTGATAAAATTTTTAAAACTCCTTTTTCAAATTTTAAAAAATTTTCTTAAACAAAATTTAAAAAAAATTTATATATTACTTTAAGGTTTTATTAAATGCATGTTGCAGATTAACTGTGTGAATTTTTGAGTAAATCCCTCTACCAGAATTTTTTTGACAAGGATTTTATTTTTACGGATTTCGAGAAAACTTGGATTTTTGTGAAATATTCTGTAAATGTACTCTTTCTAAATACTTTGTATCAAAAATTCATCACTTTTCTACTTTTAAATGTAATATTTTATCTTAATAGCCTAGGGTTTCGGAAAAAAATAATATGACGCCATTACCCCTTTTGGAATTGGGGTCATATATGACCCAAGCTAATAAAAGACAATTTATACAAAAAAGTCAAATATTTTGTAAGTGTTGTCCAATTTTTAGATGCGACACTTAAAATATAATAATCAAATATGTAGAAGTTTCGTTCCAAAAATTTGGGATAAATCCGAGAACGATAACCCATTATTTGCCAAGGCCAGCTTTGGATTTTAAGATATTTTAAAATAAAAATGACCTAAAACGAGTTTTTCTATTAAACTCGTTGATACCACTATTTAGAATTTAAGAAAAATAATTCGATTAATTTTTATTTATTTAACCATTCAGTGCTCCTGAGATCAAAATAATCCATTGTGATATATCTTTGGCGCAATTATCTGCTTATTGATCGCGAATATAAGTTAAAACAACTTAAGTCATATGTCTAAAAAATAGGACGTTTTTTGAAATTCACTTTGATTTAATTTTGTAATTTATTCCATTAAGAGTAGTATTGATTTAATATTACCTTTTATATATTATTATATTTGAAATTTACTTTTATGTAGAAGTTTGTAAAGATGTAGGTGACATTGAAGATAATATAAAGCGACCGATTATTAAAAATCAAAAATGTCAACCATTATAAGTAATGGCATCTTCATCGATTGACCTGAAATTTTTTTTTTTGGCGTTTTTTATCAATATCCACCAAATTGTTGAGTGAGACCGCAAGAAATTCAACTATTACTTTATTATATAAAGTAATTTTATAACAAAATTGGTTAAAAGTTGTTTTAATATATATTCGAGAGCAATAAGCAGACAATTGCACCAGAGATATATCACAATGGATAATTTTGATCTCAGGAGCACTGAAGGGTTAAATAAAAAAAATTAACCGAATTATTTTTCTTAAATTTAACATAGTGGTTTCATCGTTTTCGGTAATTTTTATTTAAAAATATCTGAAAATCCAAATCTGGCCTTGCCAAATAATGGGTTAACGTTCTCGGATTTATCCAAAATTTTTGGAACGAAACTTGCACACATTTGGTTATTATATTTTAAGCGTCGCATCTAAAAATTGGACAGCACTTACAAAATATTTGACTTTTTTGAATAAATTGTCTTTTATTAGCTTGGGGTCATATGCGACCCCAATTCCAAAGGGGTAATGGCGTCATATTATTTTTTTCCGAAACCCTAGGCTATTGAGATAAAATATAACATTTAAAAGTAGAAAAGTGACGAATTTTTGATACAAAGTATTTAGAAAGAGTACATTTACAGAATATTTCACAAAAATCCAAGTTTTCTCGAAATCCGTAAAAATAAAATCCTTGTCAAAAAAATTCTGGTAGAGGGATTTACTCAAAAATTCACACAGTTAATCTGCAACATGTATTTAATAAAACCTTAAAGTAATATATAAATTTTTTTAAATTTTGTTTAAGAAAATTTTTTCAAACTTGAAAAAGGAGTTTTAAAAATTTTATCAAAAACATTTCCAATTTTCGGTCTCAATGCGCAATAGGTTACCAACGTGGTAATAAAACAATACTTCACATCTGACTACTTACAAGTATAGAGACCAAAAAAGAATGATGGCTTTAATCAATTTCTCAAAGTTGAAAAAAATGCCATCAAATTTCATGACCTAGTTTTATTTGGCAGAAAAGTGGTCTGGGTCATTTGCTATTTCTTGGCGAGGTTTTATTCGATTTTGAAGTTTTACAGCCTTTTGAAAGGATAATTTAATACTGATCCCGAATTATATAACAGCTTGTCGGTAAAATTAAAATATAGAACGAAATTTTCGTAAAATCTGAAAAAAGTCATATTTTCCCCATATAAACACACTAGAAATTTTCAATCGCTTTGCGCCACGACTAAACGTTTTTTGATTGGCCCAAAACTTTGTATTTCTCAGTTTTTTTGCTATTCGCAAATTTCTGTGGGGTGAGACCGACAGTTTGAACATTTTTTTTCCCTCCATATAACGAAGGGCCACCCTAATGTAGAAGTAATGTTCTCTTTCATCTTTCGAATGGGCTGGAGTATCCATGTGAAAACCAACAATATTTAGCGTTAGGTTGTTCCTGTTTGCCTTTTTATATAGATTTAAAGATTTAAGGAAAAAGTTTTTGTCGTGTGGCGACATTAATTTGACAATAATAACGCCATCTGGGGAGTCTTCTTTATTTTTGTTATTTTTATTTTGTAAACGGTGTATAGATTGTATGGGAGGTGGGGGAATGTTAATAATTTTGCAAACAGTACTGTAAATATTATAAAGATCTTCCCCGATCACAAAAGGTACATTATTAATGCGTAAGTCACACGCAACTATATAATTTGAATGTTTCAGTGATTGTACCTTTAATTGTTTAATTTGATTATTTAGGTCTAGAATTTCGCCCTTCACTGCTTGAAGTCTATTCACGCGATCAATTACATCGTTTAACTCCTCTCTTACTTCACAAAATCTCTTATCAATTTCATTTAAGAGACGGTTCTCGGATTCTCTGATTAAAGACTTTATTTTTTCTGTTAGTCTTTATTCCCCATCTCTTAAGAGAGTAACAAACTGAGTGATTTGTGCATCAGTTTGTTCATGATGTTTCGACAATTTTTTATCCAGCCATTGCCATACGTGAGTAGGTGAGTTAGTCTCAAGTATAATTGGATAATCAAAATTGCTTAGCTCAGCTTCAGTCGCTGTTCTCTTAGAGTTTGACGCGTATTCATATTTGTTTCGTTGAAGTGATGTTGCTTTAAAATTTATTATACCCTATACCACTATGTGGTTTGGGTATAATAACTTTGTGCTGCTGTTTGTAACAACCAAAAATATTTGACCTAGACCCATCTTTAATTATACCGATCGAATCAGAATCACTTTTTGAGTTGATTTAACAATGTCCGTCCGTCCGTCCGTCTGTGTGTCCATGTAAAGCTTGTAATCAAAGTGCAGATCGCAAATATGAATATATTTTGATGAAATTTGGTATATAAGCTTTTATCAGCCATGGGATGAACGCTGTTGAAATTGGTGAGAATCGGTCCATGTTCAGACCTAGCCCCCATACAAATGACCCCTATGAAATCAACATAAATTGCCATAAGATTCAAATAATCATATAAATCTTAGTCAAATTTGGTTTGTATGTGTTTATTACATCCATTAATAAGTAGTCCAAAAATGATCCCTATGGGACAACTCTTAGTCATAGGCCCCATATAGGGCTGCTTCCCGATCTTCACCTAAATCTTTCAAAAAACAAAAATATTGCACTGATTCTTCTCAAACTTTTTTTGTATATATTTTTGCAAAATACAAGAGACTTTACCAAACATGGTTAGGATCGGTCCATTTTTGGGCCTAGTCCCCATATAGATATATCATCCGATATGAACTTTTTCATATCTTCAGCCAAAAAAATTAATAAAAATCAAACTGAAATTTGATTTATATTTATTTTCTATATCCAGTTAGTTGGGCCTTAGATATACGGTTTCTAAACGCTTGGTATAGGGTATCGTATAGTCGGTCTAGACCAACTATAATTTTCTTACTTGTTTTTATTTTGTTAATAGTGACGAATGCACTTTGTACTTTGAACTTTGTGTTTTATTTTTCTGGTTGCGTTTGTTTGGCTTGGGATGCAAAACTCAAGCAAATGAATTTTTGTTGTTGTTCAGTTGGCAAAAAAAGAAAAAAAAATTGTTTTTGCTTTTGTTTCTGTATTTTGTTTGTTTTCTTATTTACAAATATTATTGTTGTTGATTTTAATATGAACTGTTTACTTTTAAATTTAACTATTTATTAAAATATTAAGATTTTGTAGTTACTATGTATAAATATTTTTTGAGTATTTATTATGCACAGTTGGTTTATTATTTTAATTAATTCAGTTGTTTTAAAAGCTTTTTATTAATAAACAAGTAAGAAAATTATAGTCGGTCTACTATATGATACCCTATACCATGCGTTTAGATACCCTATTTCTCAGGCCCAACTAACTGGATATAGAAAATAAGCATAAATCAAATTTGAGTTTGATTTTTATTAATTTTTTTGGCTGAAGATATGAAAAAGTTCATATCGGATTATATATCTATATGGGGACTAGGCACAAAAATGGACCGATCCTGACCATTTTTGGTAAAGTTTCTTGTATTTTGCCAAAATATATACAAACAAAATTTGAGAAGAATCAGTGCGATATTTTTGTTTTTAGATAGATTTATGTAGGTGAAGATCGGGAAGCAACTACTACTACTACTGGACTATTGATTAGTGGATGTAACCCCCCAATCTCACGTCACACTGAAATTGTAAAATCGTTGTGTACGTATTATCAACGAAAAATTGTTCGAATTAGTCGAATCCATCGCCATTAAATTTTATGCTCAAACATCTGACTGCAATCTCATTTTTAAAATGTTGTCGAAGCGTAAACTTCAAAAAATTTGTATACTTCTCTCTCTTATTTTATTTTAAGTAGAGTTACCGAGTTTATTATACAGGCACATGTTTGAGGGAAAATGTTTACATTTATTATTATTAGTATTATTTTAATAATAGTTAATAATATTTATGCTCTATAATTAACAAACTTGCGTTTTTGTATGCGCATTTCAAAAAATAAATCATTATAATAGATTTAACAATTTAAAACTTTAATTACAATTTTACAGAATCCAGTAAATTTGCATTAAATTTATAACTGGGTAACATTAATCATCGTTAGTGTCTGCCACTATTCGCACGAAAAATTTTGTGCTATTAGTGTGACCACTGCGGAAAATGTGTGTGTATTAGTAAAAAAAAAATGTGAGTGAGTTTTTCGAACTTTCAGTGTGATGTGAGATCGCTGGGTAATAAACACATACAAACCCAATTTGACCTATATTTATATGATAATTTGGATCTTATGGCAATTTATGTTGATTTCATAGGTGTTATTTGTATGGGGGCTAGGTCTGAATATGGACCGACTCTCACCAATTTCAATAGCGTTGTTCCTATAGTCGAAAAAAGCTTATATATCAAATTTCATCAAAATATATTCGTATTTGCGACCTGCAGTTTGATTAAAGCTTTACATGGACACACAGACGGACGGACGGACGGACATCGTTAAATTGAATCAGACAGTGATTCTGGTATAATAAAAGATGGGTCTAGGTCAAATATTTTTGGTAGTTACAAACAGCAGCACAAAGTCGTTATACCCAAACCACATAGTGGTATAGGGTATAAAAATTGGCAAGAAACTGCACGGTTAGAACACGACCGTATTCACTGAGAGTTCAACCACATTCTTCCAATAATATTGAATTTCTATGTGCTTGCATTTTTCTTTATAAAATATCAAACTATTTGCATTAATTAATGTGTATTCTTTGCTTAAAATTTCTAAAGTTTTATTAATTGGTGTTGGGATAATATGATATAATGCCAATTTATTGTTTGATATTATTGAAATTTTTATGTTAAATATATTAGTATTAAGCGCCCCGGTAGGTGAGTAGGTAGCGTGCTCCCCTATCATGCGGGGGTCGTGGGTTCGATTCCCACCAGAGGCTTTGGTCTGTCGCTGCAAAACACCAGCCAAATGGTCTTTGTCACCCGGCTTATCCCTGGACCCAAATTAGAATACAAATTTACTTTGTATTGTAATTAATATAAAATAAAAAAATAAAAAAATATTAGTATTATTATAGTATGCAGTTAATTTGAGGAGTTCAAATATGTGTTCATTGGAAAGTATATTTATTATGTTATTTAGTGTATTATGAATTTGAGTTAGTTCTATAGGATCTAATATTTATTTAGGAATAATATTTAATTTGGCAAATATTATTACTTCTGCGATATTGATAAGATGTTGTGTAAGTACATCGATATGATATTTTATCTGATTGAGTTGTTGAATTTGTGTTATTGTCATTGGCGTAGATAGGGGAGGGCTGGGGTGGGCAAATCCCACCTCAGACTCGCGTTTGCCCACCCCAGACATTTTCCCTTATTTTTATACCCTATACCACTATGTGGTTTGGGTATAATGACTTTGTGCTGCTGTTTGTAACAACCAAAAATATTTGACCTACACCCATCTTTAATTATACCGATCGAATCAGAATCACTATCTTATTCGATTTAACGATGTCCGTCCGTCCGTCCGTCCGTCTGTGTGTCCATGTAAAGCTTGTAATCAAACTGCAGGTCGCAATTATGAATATATTTGGTGAGAATCGGTCCATGTTCAGACCTAGCACCCATACAAATGACCCCTATGAAAGCAACATATATTGCCATAAGATCCAAATTATCATACAAATCTTAGTCAAATTGGGTTTGTATGTATATATTACATCCATTAATCAGTAGTCCAAAAATAATCCCTATTGGACAACTCTTAGTCATAGTCCCCATATAGAGCTGCCTCCCGATCTTCACTTAAATCTATCAAAAAAGAAAAATATTGCGCTGATTCTTCTCAAATTTTGTTTGTATATATTTTTGCAAAATAAAAGAGACCTTACCAAACATGGTCAGGATCGGTTCATTTTTGGGCCTAGTCTACATATAGATAGAGCATCCGGTATGAACTTTTTCATATCTGCAGCCGAAAAAATTAATAAAAATCCCACTCAAATTTGGTTTATGCCTATTTTCTATATCCAGTTAGTTGGGCCTGAGAGATAAGGTCTCTAAACGCATGGTATAGGGTGTCATATAGTTTAATTGCTGTTTTTGTTCGGAATTTTTTTGCAAGTGTGTTGATATTTTTCAATAGCCGATTTAATATTCCTTAACACATTTTTTTTTACATAAGTTTTTACTTTGTACATTTTACGAAACTACTTCTCAGTATATACAACATAATAAGCATCATATTATGGTGATTGCCATTTATAAGAAAATGAGAAGATAAAAACAAAGTAAACAAAACAAATAAATTCTACCGGTCTTGATTCAAAATTTGCACATTTTTGGAAAATAACCTTCTTCAGAAAGTATTTATTATAATTTACTAACCAGTTTATGTTTGAAAATGTTTTATTTTTTAGGAATGAAAAAATTTACTGACATACGCTCATTTTTTAAGCAAACAAAAATATGCAGTGTTAATGAAAATTCTGAAGAAAAAAGAAGAATGGGAAGAATGTGAAATTTTAACAATAAATGACATAGCTGAAAAGGAAAGTGTTCCTTCTACAATTACGCAGACTGGAGATAATACTGGAGCATCAAAAAGTTGTTTGGAAAAAGCAATATACAATGATTTGGGATCACCAGAAACCGGGTCGCAGCCAAAAGTAGCTTTTAAGAAGACCACCATTAAGGGTCAAACCAGATCCTTTTCTGCCAAATTTTATGGTTTTGTTTGAATAAAGCGTAAAAGCCCAAAAGGCATTTTGCTTTGTTTGCCGAAATTTTTGTATAGAAGAAGCTAGAGGCCAAAACGAAACAATTTGTCATAACTGGATATGAAAATTGGAAAAAGCTGAGTGATTCTTTAAAGAAACATAATCAATCTGCAAAAAATATCCAGTGCCTTCAAGGCTATAATATGTTCAAAAGGTCACTTACTGAAAACATACACGATAAAGTTTTACAGCACCATTCTAAACAAATATATGAAAATCGTGAGTATCTCAAAAAAATTATATATATTATATTGCTTTTAGTGCGTCAAAGTCTTGCTCTACGAGGTCATAGAGAAGATTATATTTCAAGACACAAAGGAAACTGTTTAGAAATAGCAGAGCATTTTGCCAAATACAATCCTAGTTTTAAACAAAATTTAAACAAACCAAAAAATTATTGTAGTCCCACAATTTGGAAGTCGAAGAAAGATTTCTTGGATTTGTAGATTGTTCGGTTCCCTGGAAACATTAATCGTGGAGTTTTTGGAATCTAAAAATTTAAAAAACATCCCAATAGTTGGCCAATCCTACGACGGAGCAAACGTAATGTCTGGTTTTAAAAACGGTTTACAAGCTAAAATAGCCCACAGGCTAAACTTAGTTATTGTGGATTCGTGTTCACACATATCATCAGCACAAACATTATTTAATACCATAGAGGCCTTGTACATACACTTTTCTAAACCAAAAAATCATAATGTTTTAAAAAGTATAAGCCAAGCTCTTCAAATTAAACAGTATAAAATAAACAGTCTTAGCACAACTAGATGGAGTTGTAGATACGAAAATTGTAAATCAGTGATTAAAAATTACGCTGTAATTAAAAATGCTCTTGAAGAGGAAATAAACCAAGCCAGAGTCAAAAATTCAGTAGATGCTCTTGGAATATTGACTTTAATTATTAAACCTGATTTCGTTGTTAGTTTGTTTATTTTTAATTTTACTCTTGAAACGATAAACCTTTTGAACAAATTTTTTCAAACGGAAAATACGACACTTGGACAAGCACATGATACAATTGCCGCTACCATTGGAATATTTAAAGATAGTCGTAATAAGTTTGATGAAATTTGGAGCGATATTGAAAACTTTTCAAAACAAAATAATATATCATTGGAAACAATACGAGTTTCCAAAAGAAAAAAGGAAACTATTAATAAAGATTTTTATATCGAATCAACTTTAGGTAAAAGCCAATTTTTGGATCTGCCAGATGATATTTGTTCAGTTGATTTTTGGAAGGCAAATATATACTGTCCAGTAATCGATAGCATACTTTCTAATATGGAATACCGATTCCAAAACGTTCCGTTAGATTTGGAAGGCGCTGACGAATTTATTATATATTACAAAAATGTTTTGCATATTGATTGCGATTCTATGAAAGCTGAAGCAATAGTACTTAAGAATATGTATAAAAACGTATCCAGCGAAAAACAATTAAACGTTGATATGCTTAAATAAGCCTTCCTATTAGTTCTGCTAGTTGTGAACGAAGTTTCTCAGCGATGCGTAGAATAAAAATATGGTTACGAAGTGCAATGCTTCAGGAACGATTTTCAAATTTAGCTGTTTTAAATATTGAAACTGAAATGGTTAAATATAAAATAACTTCAGAAAAAATGTAAATATAAATGTATTTTGTAAAAAAATATAGAAAAATTACGTTTGTATAACTTTCTAAATTATAAACTGATTTTAATATAATTATAATTAATATATTTTTAACTTGCGAATAGTAGTAACCTTTAATGTTTTAAGTACTTTTTTTGTTATATTCATTGTTTTTCTGACCTTATTTGTTTTAAAAACTGATTTATTATTTAATTTCAATGTTTTTTTTTTATAAATTTCCTTAAAGGAATATTTTATGTTATCAAGCTGAATTTTTGTGATATATTTTTTAGTTTTGTTTTAATAAAATATTATTTTTTTTTAAACAAAAGTATTTTGCGTAGGAAGCAGGGGGGGTCACTTGCCCACCCCAGAATAATGGTCTAGCTACGCTTATGGTTATTGTGTTAATTGCAGGGTTTAGTGAATTACGCGTTTGATCTTATATGTGTTGTATGAATTGTGTGATAATATCTTGCTCTTTGTTTATATGATTAGTTATGTTTTCAATCCTCCTTATTACGTCAGTGTTGAGGATTAGTTTTTAATTTAATGTCTCTATTTAATTCCTCCGCATCTTTATAACCCATATTTGCGGTTATGAATTTTATTGTCGAACCCAATGCGTTTATTAGTCCTCTCTTCTGTCTATTTCTGGGTGCTAATAGGTCCAGTTTCATAGTGAGTTACTTTAGTTTTAGTTTTCTTGTTTTCAAGGCGATTTTGGCAAATAGTGTGGTTTCAAATTGGGTTAACGTTTTTTCTATTTTTATACCCTATACCACTATGTGGTTTGGGTATAATGACTTCGTGCTGCTGTTTGTAACAACCAAAACTATTCGTCCTAGACCCATCTTTAATTATGTCGATCGACTCGGAATCACTTTTTGAGTCGAAATAGCAATGTCCGTCCGTCCGTCCGTCTGTGTGTCCATGTAAACCTTTTAATCAAACTGCAGGTCGCAAATATGAATATATCTTGATGAAATTTGGTATGTAAGCTTTCTTTGGCCGTGGGATGAAAGCTGTTGAAATTGGTGAGAATCGGTCCATGTTCAGACCTAGTCCCCATACAAATTACCCCTATGAAATCGACATAAATTGCCATAAGTTCCAAATTATCATATAGATCTCCGTCAAATTAGGTTTGTATGTGTTTATTAAAACCATTATTCAGTAGTTCAAAAATAATACCTATAGGAAAATTCTTAGTCATAGGCCCCATATAGAGCTGCTTCCCGATCTTCATTTAAATCTATCAAAAAAACAAAAATATTGCACAGATTTTTCTCAAATTTGGTTTGTGTATATTTTTTCAAAGTATAAGTGACTTTACCAAATATGGTCAGGATCGGTCCATTTTGCGACCTAGTCCCCATATAAATATAATATCCGATATGAACTTTTTCATATCTGCCATTCAAATTTGGTTTATGTTTATTTTCTATATCCAATTAGTTGGACCGAAGAGATAGGGTCTCTAAACCTTTGTATAGGGTATCGTATAGTCGGGCTAGACCGACTAAAAATTTCATACTTGTTTTGATTTAGCAGTTATTTTCACTAACTGATTGTTTTTGTTTTTAATTTTTCACTGTCTATAAATAATTGTTTACTATATTCTAGTTCTAATTTTATTTAACAGTTATTTTCATTAACAGATTGTTTTTGTTCTGATTTTTTAAGTTTTCACTGCTTATAGTTATCTATTTTATTATTGTTTTATTATGTTCTTAGTTCATTATTTCCAATTTTTAATTAACAATTATTTTCACTATTATGTTCTTCAATAGTTTTACTGGAGAGCGAAAGTTGATATACCGTCAACTTTTTTTCGACTGCGCCAGTAATATAACTTACTTTACTAACTTAAAAAAAAAAACAACTTTCCTTTTTCATGGTTCAATTATATCTGCCGTTTATTATTATTTTCTTTGTACTTTATAATGAAACTTATGAACTAAATACAAAAGTGCTTATTCTATTGTTTGTGTTAATTTTGCATAATTAGTGATTTCATTAAATTAATTTTGTATTTAATAAATTTCGAAATAATTTTGTTTGTAATATTTTGTTGATTTATAATTTCCTGTATTTAGTTTATTGCCCATTATAAATGTTGTTGTTATCA
Source organism: Cordilura impudica (assembly GCA_963682025.1). Classification (NCBI taxonomy): domain Eukaryota; kingdom Metazoa; phylum Arthropoda; class Insecta; order Diptera; family Scathophagidae; genus Cordilura; species Cordilura impudica. The sequence continues at coordinate 280,982,441 of OY821517.1, read as the reverse complement.
TAGTTGTTGTTGTCTTGGTGGTTTTGGTGGGGCTACGTGTGATAACATAACTCCTGCGACTCCTGTAAAGCGTAATGCCTTAGAAAACACTCTTTAGCTTTTTTAAATTGCAACAAAGTTATATTTAATGTATCAAAATTGTCTTCGCGGAAACAGTAGTCCAAAGACCATACGTCGTACCATGCACCACATATGAATTGCCATACTTTATACAGTTTTGCTAGGTATTTTGGAATAAGGATAAATTTTAATATTGCCAGAATTGCTCTAGCATTCCACCGAGCATTGCTTATTGGGGGTATAGTTTTGAAACTTTGCAGCTCATACAGCAACTGCATATCATCGCTTCATTTAATATATACAGCTTTAATGCTTTCCTAATTTTGTTATACCCTATACCACTATGTGGTTTAGGTATAATGACTTTGTGCTGCTGTTTGTAACAACCAAAAATATTTGACCTAGACCCATCTTTAATTATACCGATCGAATCAGAATCACTTTCTGAGTTGATTTAACAATGTCCGTCCGTCCGTCCGTCCGACCGTCCGTCCGTCCGTCCGTCTGTGTGTCCATGTAAAGCTTGTAATCAAACTGCAGGTCGCAAATATGAATATATTTTGATGAAATTTGGTATATAAGCTTTTATCGGCCATGGGATGAAAGCTGTTGAAATTGGTGAGAATCGGTCCATGTTCAGACCTAGTCCCCATACAAATTACCCCTATGAAATCGACATAAATTGCCATAAGATCCAAATTGTCATATAGATCTTACTCAAATTGGGTTTGTATGCGTTCATTACATCCACTAATGAGTAGTCCAAAAATGATCCCTTTGACTCCATATGGAGCTGCTTCCCGATCTTCACTTTAATCTATTAAAAAACAAAAATATTGCACTGATTCTTCTCAAATTTTGTTTGTATATATTTTTGCAAAATACAAGAGACTTTACCAAACATGATCAGGATCGGTCCATTTTTGGACCTAGTCCCTTTATAGATATAGCATCCGATATGAACTCTTTCATATCTGCAGCCAAAAAAAATAATAAAAATCCCACTCAAATTTGGTTTTTGCTTATTTTCAATGTCCAGTTAGTTGGGCCTAAGAGAAGGGTTTCTAAACGCATGGTATAGGGTATCGTATAGTCGGTCTAGACCGACTATAATTTTCTTACTTGTTTATAGTTGTTTTTGAGGTGTTAATAATTAATTATTAGTTCTGATACAAAATCATAACATGTATTTGGCGATAAGGGCAAGTCTAAAATGTGATGTTGCCAACCAATATACTGTGGAGGAACAAGTGACATTGTCTTACAATGGTTCTTTAGCAAAGCCACAACTCCATTTGTTTACCTGTGTTAACGTTAATTGTGTCAGATTTCCACAAATCATATTTGTCTAAAGTTTCCTTTATACCATTAAATATATTAAAAGATTTACCATTTTCAATAAGAATAAGAACACATAACTTAACTTCCTTTGTTTCGTTTTTCAACACAATTACGTGTATTTCTTTACCATCAATTTTCTTTCCATCAAAATGAAGGAACCAGTTTTAATTTTTCAATGATTTTTTGTACGTAATTTCTATTCCTTAAGCAGATTTTATTACAGAACACCCGTTTGTGATGGC